>CM035231.1:18610905-18985860 GCA_020226215.1 Sindora glabra
TTAAGAATTCCCAATTATTTCATTTTCACCTTCCATTTCTTCTATTTCACAAATTATAAGGATAACTTATAAATGTATTGGATTTACTCACTTCTATTTTTAAGCCATAATTCTAAGATCTAATCAAAATATTTTAATTTCCTTTAATGTATTTTATCATCCTTTCTAACATTTTCTCACAAAACTAAAATGTGTTAATATACGGTAATTTGTAATCAAGGTTACACTTACAAAAATATTATAGATCCAACTTTAGAAAACACACTTGATGCTAGTCATACACCTTTGGCTATAACATCCTTTGCTTTCAAATTCATCATTGAAACATTAGAAATTCTCATATATAACGATTTTCCACTTCAAAGAAAAAAATCATTAAATATTAGATTTTGATAGTATGAATATACTTTAAGTACACTTACCTAATATTCTTGATTATAAAATCCTTATTTTATCAATAAATTATCAAGTATCTAGATAATATGATAAAATAAAGTTTTCTTTAATTAGGTTGAAATCTTTCAAAATATTAAAATATAATGATCAATATTTACTCTAACAGTATTATTCTAGCAACTTATATCATAAAACTTTTATTGGTGGGTTATTCTATTTGTACATATATGGTAGAGGGGGCATTCAATCCTTGTTTATCCATTAGTTTTTTTGAACGCATCATGTATTTGAATCCACTCACAACATAGGTTTCCTAAGATATATAATTACTATAAAAAGTATTATCATAGGATACTTTAAAATGATTATACTTATGGTAGCTAAATAATTTATAACATAAAATGAATCCTTATAAATCATGCTCAAATCTATAAAATATTAGAATATAACACATTAGAGATACTCTAAATATATTATTTTGACTTTTTATATCATAAAAACCTATTTTCAAAACCTCCTTTATGTATTTTAGACGCACATAAAATAGGTTTTTCCTTAAATCATTCAAACCAACACAAATCAAATGGAGTTTCTTGCATAGAAAGCCTTACTGCTACTCAAGGAACTTACTTTCAACTCACCAATGGTAGAGGCATGCTTGATCATTGGGGAGAAGGAAGGGTTTTCAATGCTCTACAGTGTTGTAGATTGGAACTTCCACTGCTTGCCACAGTTGAGAAGGAGACTTAACTAGCAGTTAGTAGTTAGAATCATAGGAAGCTCAGCTCCATGTAGCTCCCTTGGTTGCTACCATTTGTAATTTCTTCCTCTCCCTGGTATGTTACATAGTTCATGGGTGGCACAATAGCAATAGCATTGTAAGTTACCATTCAAGAAAGAGAAGTTTCCCATAGTGATAACACTTAGTGAGCAAAAAAGTGTTAACAAGAGAAGAGAAAAAGAAATTGAGGTAAAATGAGAGAGGGCTAGCCAGTGGAAAGATTAAAGAAAAAAGGGTGGAGATGTTTCAGGAAAAGGAAAGAAAAATATAAAAAAAAAGCCATGCTAAGGGCTTTAATTCCATGCATCACGTCCATTATAAGCTCATTACTCTACATCATTTCAGCCTTCCATTCAATTTAAACTCCATTTTAGCCATTCATGTATTTTGAAACCCCATTTTCATGAGGCTAATTTTTATTTAAAATCTCTACTTGATTATTTTTACCTTCCCTCATTATAAAATATATTTTAAACATTCTAAAATGATTATTTAAAATTTTCACAACCTTTAAAAATAATTTATTAAATATAAATAAATTATTTCATAATTCCTTGCATTAAAAATGTTATAATTATTCTCAACTTATGGAAAATTTTTTGTAAAATTATTTTGATTTGATCTTGAATCAATAATCGCTATGAAATAAATATATTTCAAATATTATCATCAATATTGTTTTAATATTCCAAAATTATTTAAAAGAAAAGAAATTTAAAAATCAAATATCCCTAAAGAAATAAAATAAAATAAAATTTCACAAGCATCCATAATTGCTAAAATTATTTTTAACTTGTAGAAAATTCCTTTTAAAAATTATTTTTACATGTAAAAATAAAGGAAATAAATTTCAAATATTATTGTAAGTGTCATTTTCAATATTCCAGAACCTTTATTATGAAAATCAAATTTAAAACTGCATATTAACCAAATAAGCAATTTTTCATAAATCTTGAAATTTATATAACTTTATATTTAAACTGGGGAAATTCTAGAATGCATTAAAGAGACTTTTTTTTTCTCTATAGGAATACCATTGTTGAACAACAAAAGTGATATGGAGGAGTTCTATATGTGGGATGATCCTCTTCAAGGGATATGAGTTAAAGAATCTCCTAGAGATATTAGGAAAATTTTAAAATAATTAGATTCATATTTCTTATGCTCATATTCCATGTATAAATAGTGTCATCTTCTAAATTATTAGTATTTTTAATACTTGTTTATATTTTTTTAATATTCTAATATGATGTAGGTTTTACATGTTAGTAACTACAAATATATTTAATCTAGTGGTAAGAATGGTGCTTCCTAACTTAACAAACAACACATAACACCACTAAAAACTAATGACATAAGCTGGGTAGTATATTTCTCTTTAATAGAAGCATATAGTATTAATGTTACACTTACAATATCCATTATGACTTATTTGTATCCTTCTTTTGCTAAAATAAGTTTCATAAAGTTATCTTAGTGGCTGGATATCATAAGAAGACAACTGAACATTTTGGTTTTTATGTTAAAAAATCAACATTGTTTGTATTCTCCACATTGGTTAAATAACAAGCATTGAATCTCATCAAACATATAACTTTGCTCATATTTATGTTAGTTGACATTGAACTTGTTAAATAATCAACATCAAACCACATTTCTGTAATAGTGAAAAGAAGAAGAAATTTATGGTGTATCACTAACATAGTAGTACACCTCTAGATTAATGGCTGATATATCATTGTGTAGTGCGCATGAGAGTTATGAACTTGATATTTAATCAGATTTGATAGTATACTAATATACTATTGTATCAATGGCATAAACTCTCTAAAAAGAATTGTATTTTACTAACTTACTCTTTATTAAAAGTCTATTAGTTTGGCACATGCATATATTAAGTAATCCATCAATCTTACTATTATAAAAAAGTTTATTACTTACACTGCTATAGATTGGTCCCTTGATGTCAGTTGTTTTAGTGTTTTTATATTAGTTACTACCTATCATATATATAAGCATTGTTATGTATCTTATAAATTCAACTTTGGTTTTAGAACTGACATGGAATATATATAATAATGTTAGTTTTTTAGCTAAGAAATCAATGTAATTTTTTTAAAAATATTTTAATTTTTTTACATTTCATGTGGATTTCTAGTAAAAAAATTAACATAAAATGTTTACATAGTAATATTTTTAATGCTAGTTCTTTGTATTCCCCCTAAAATATTTACAGTAAAAATTGAATAAACCAAGCATCCTACCAAATACATGTGCTTTGAGTTAAAAATTTTGAAAGATCATGATTTTGCACTTGGTTGTCCATTTAGGGCAAATTTTATATTGATTTCATGTAAATCTTCAAGACATATCTATTTGTAAAATTCCAATGGGCATTAGTTCTCTTGAAATTGTGAAAATAGCCATTTTTATGGACTTTTTGACTTTTTCTCCATGTCTAATTGTTGTTGGCTGGTTTTAGATTTCCTTGCAAAATTTTATCACACACATGATAGGCATCTTAAACACATAATAGGTATTTAGAGAAACAACTACAAAAATCATACAAAAGAAACATAAATAAAAATTTCTTTAAAAACTTGCACAAAAAGTTAGAGAAATAGAAGAGACATAGATTTGAAAAATAGGAGCAAAAAAGATAACCCTTATACTTTGAAGTAGTTTTATGCTCGATACTAGTTGAAGAAGCATCAATAGCTCATTAACATATGGTGGAAGATGGAGGGAGATCTAGTACTTTGTAGAAAGAACTGGACAGAGATAAAAAATTGAGTTTAGGAGTTTGGAAACAAATAAGAAAGAGAAAGAGAGTGATAATGAGGAAAAAAAAGATTTAGTTTTTTTTATAGTGCAAAAATATCATAGTTTATATAATTTTAAATGTCAATTATTTTATGAACTGATGTCTAAAGTCTATCACAAAGAAAAGATAATATTATTTTTTTAAAAAAATTAACATTAAAGTGTCTTCATATTTTAAAAAATAACATTGCTCTCATGATTTTAAACATTAATTATTTTATGAACCGACATTTAAATTCTCATAGGAAGAAAAGTCGATAGTTTTTTTAAAGAATCAACATTTAAAATGTACTCTTATTTTCCAAAATGGCACTATTCACATGACTTTAGATATTAGTGATTTAATAAATCAACGTCTAAAATCTTGCAAGAAAAAAAGATAATTTTTAAGAAACGAATGTCCAAAGCATCATCGTATTTTAAAAAATAACACAGCTTATATGATTTTAGATGTCAGCTATTCTTTGAACTTATATCTAAAGTCTTGTAGGAAAAATGGATGATAATTTTCTTAAAATCTGATATCTAAAATATCCTTATATTTTCCAGAATGGAACTACTCATATAACTTTAAATGTTAGTTATTTTATAAATAAACATCTAAAATCTTGTGGGATGAAAAGATGATAGTTCTTCTAAAAGTTGATGTCTAAAGTGTTCTCATATTTCTTTAGACTTCAGTTCTTTATTTGAATCAATATGATAAGTTGTATTTATTTATAAAAATATCACTGCATTATTATATATATTAATTTTTACTTTAACCAATGTTAATATGCTGATGTTGAAGGATAAATCTATAGTAGTGTTAGTTAAGTAGTTGAGTATTTATTAAAGATAGTTGAGATATAATTATAAATAATAAATACATTTCTAGTAATAGAATGTGATAAATAAAAAAAGGAACTGAAATTAAAATTTTTTATAAAAGATACTACAATGTCATGGTTGGAGTTATAAATAACTTTGCTTTTGTTGACTAACATTCATTCTAGATGTCTTTGCTTGAAATTCCCCACCAGGTGTTCTCCTTCAACATTGGCTAATTTCTCATGTATTCCGGGTTTTTTAATTTATTATGTGTGTGCCGCCAACAAGGACTTCTTGTTCCCTTTTTTTTTTTTTTTCAGTCTGTTGAAATTAGCCATGTTCCATTGATTCAGGCCAAATGATCAAGTGAGCTTGACTTAAGATTGGATATAGAATATAGATTTCCAGCTATAGATATTAGTTTAGGTGATGTTTTGATGCAGAAAAGCAGGCGTTAATTAGCATAAACTTTATATATGTCAATTTTTCAAGATTTTCTTTTTAAAATTGATTTGGAGATCTATGAAACATACATATAATTATAATAATAAATTCTTTTGAAAAAAAAAAGCATAAATAATTTGCGTTTGATACCTTTTTTACACATTATGAAAGAAGCACTTCTTCATTACAAAACATTTGACCTGATCACAAATTTTTCCTAAAATGGGACATTGTCCCCACCCCTTTTTATCGTAACTTTATGTCTTAAAAAACTTATACTTTATCAAGTAATGACTCAATTTTATAATTTCAATACACATCGTGTTTGTCCTACAAACAAAAGTATTTTTTTCCTTCATGTGAAATATTATTTTTATTAATTTTATTTCTGCGAAATAATTTTTTATCAATTTCATCTTTATTAATTTAAATTTGCCCAATTTCATAACTTAGAAATATTTCCTTTTCAATATTATTCCCTTGCTAATATATTTTTGTCCAATTTCATCTTTAATTATTAAACTAACGCACACTGATAGAGAGATAAACTTAAATAATATTTTTAAAGGATGAAATTAAATGAATTTAAATACATAAGAGATAAAATTGATTAAAATATTTATAAAGGATGAAATGAATACAAATTATATTTCATAAAAAAAAAAAAATGAGTGTTCACCCAACCCTAGTTCTTTCCCTTATTTGGAGGTGTTGATAAATCATTTGATAGCTTGAACGCCACAAAATAATGATTGACAAAGACACTCTCATGGAGCTTCACACTTAAAAAAATTGTATATTAAATGCAATTTCCTAACTCCATGTTCTCCATGCTTGCATAATACATGTTCGAATATGAAAAGAAATTCATTTTAAAGCACTTTTAGCCATATGAGAATAAGGAACGAGTTTTAGTGATGCCCCATGCACATGGTGCTCACATGCTTGGTCGTTGCATAGCTGCTGGAACATTGGACCATAGGATTTTGATTCCAGAAGGCGTAGAGACATTCATGCCACGTGTCAGGAATTTACAAGTGACACGTAATATCAAGAAGATAATAAATATGAAACTATAATTAGGCTAGTTGAGCATGAGTGGTTGTGCACCAATTGAAACGGTTCAAATTGAAATTTATTCGTTTCCCCCATGTGCACAATTTGGTTGGGAACAATTTGGGTCAATTTATAAGGTATATGTTACTTATACTTGTTGCTCTTCAGACAAAGACATTATTGCAATTTATATATCTATAATACATAGAGATAAGAAGTCAATTCTTGTCGGCGCTTTGTATCAAACATCATTGTCATACTATTTTCATGTATTTTCTTTGCAAGAAGGAGCATTTATACTCTTTATGCTAATTTTTTTTTCAATCCTTTTTATATTGAATTTAAGTTTGATTCGTTGTGTCAACTAAAGATGATAAAAAAAAATTTGTCAAAAAAAAAGTTTAACAATTTGTTTTTAATAATGTGAGAAGACATAAATGAATAATAATATAAACTTATTTATACAAAGAATTAATTGAGGGAAAATAGATGTTTTAGTTTTTATAGTTTCACTAAAATTTTAATTTCATTCTTACATTTTTAATTTATATAATTAACTCTTAATGTTTTAAATAATTGTAATTAACTCCTTATTTTCAATTGACGTTATCTAACTAATGGAACCCTCTGTATTATCTTATGTGTAATTAAATTTACATGTTAGCATTTTATTTTTGCTTAATCATCAAAATTTATTTATTTCTACTAAAATTAAAATACATTTAATTCTCACCTAAAACGATAAACATGATTTTATTCTTTTAGAATTTATCGTTTGAAAGCATAATTCATCTTCTTCTTTTTTTTTTTGTTTCCCTCTTCATCTTACTTCACAAAGGTGATGTCTCAAAATTTGTAATTTATTAGAATTAAACATGTTTTAGTGGGATAATTTTGGTGGGAATAAATAAACTTTAGTGATTAAACAAAATGTCTGTATGTAAAATTTCATTTGTTAAGTTTAATACCAATTAAGAATGAGAAGTTGATTACAAATTATTTCAAATTTTACGATTTAATTATATAATTAATTAAATATCTTTTATTATTTTATTATGGTTAAATTAGTATGATGCTTTTTCATTCAAATAAAAGAGTGGAGGTTAGTAGTCATCTATATAAATATATACACATATACATGTATAATATTTTTAGTTACTTAGTAATTTAATTATTTAAAAAATAAAAATATAATAAGATTTCACTAGAGATAATAAATGAAGAAAAGAATAACATTTTGTTAATTATGTTTGAACTTGATATTTTTAATTTTAAATTGTTTAAATTAATTATGTGTGATTTTGGACATATTATGATAATATTATAATTATTTATAATTATAATATTTAAACATAAATTTTTTTATTTATTAGTATTTAAAATTACTTAGCAATTGCATGTGAGTTTGTAACTTTTAATTTTAAGATTTATATTTTTTCTTAATTTTTTAATCATTTTCCAAAAGTATTGTGGAGATTTATTACCTTAGAAGACATAAAAATGAAGAAAATTTTATTTAAGTATGGAGTAAAATAATATTTTATTCTTGTTAAAGGGACATAAGGCAAGTGATAATTGATTTGCTCCTGCCCTACGTATTGCCATCTCAAATGTGATCAATTGTGAAGAAGAACTTTGATTAAAATTATTGGGATATGATCAATTTAAATAAGGATTAAAAATAGACATAAAAATATATTATTTATTTTTTTATAAAGTACACATCAAATTAAATTAACTTTGCCAACCAATGCTATAATTACATGCGCTAGTTAAACTAACAACTCATATAACTTCCTAAGGGTGGGCAAAAATTAGGTTCAGTTAGGTTCAAGAATATTAAAGTATTTTTGTTTAGTCCAAGTCCAAGCTCAAGCCCAAGCTTGGCTTGATATGTATTTATTTTATACTTTCTTTGCTTAAGCCTAACTTAGTTTAAGGTCAATTTTAAAATTTTAATATATATAATATGATTAAATCTTATAAACATATAAAATATATTTATATTTATATATATTATATTTAATATATATATAATAAAGAAAAAATTACTAAAAAACTATCATATACATATACTAATTTTTTATTATTGAAATTTGTGTCATATAATATATGTTAAATATATATTATAATAAAACATTTAATATATAAGTATAAAATAAGGTTGAATTCGATCCAACTTGATTTTAAATATGCAAATAGAGCCTTAAATTTTGCCCAAACCGAGCCCTTAGGCATAACTTTTCAATCCAAACTTAGTTTATTCAAGGGTAGATCTACACTAAAAACTAAGTCAAGCCATATTTGCCCACCCTTAACTCCTATTACATTACTAATAAAATTATAATCGAAATTATCCATGTTAGACAAGAGGTTAAGAAATGACTCATATAGAGGATATCTTCTAGAAGTTATACATTTACAAGCATAATTGTTATCATAATATTATTATTGCAGTTCCTTTGTAGCTATAATTATTTTAAAAATATTTTTGTTCTATAACAATCATATTTATTTATAATTTTCTTGAATAATAACATAATTGTACAAGAATTCCAAATATAAAGAAAGGTAAGAAGGAAATGGCAAACACAACTAGAGTTGTGACTACAGTAGAAGAAGCTAATATGCTTTAATAGAGTGAAAAGAAAGTTAAATAAATTGGAGGATTATTCTTAGAGGACAAATCAATGGAAGTTTGATGTGTGAAGAGATTTTCTTATAAAGAAAAGTTGCTAGGGATTAATAAAAAGGAGGAAGATATGGATATGGAAAGTGATAAGTCTAGTAAAAAAGAAGATGAAGTGAAAGTAGAGGGTGATAAGGAAGATTTTGGTGATTTTGAAGCTATAAAAGAGATAGATGATGCATGAGCCTATCTAATTCTTATCATATCATAGAAGGATGAGGAATGTATAAGTAAGCCATAAAGAAATACTTTTATTATAAAACTCTTGGGTAAGAAGTTTGGTTATAGAGCTTTTGAGCATAGGCTTTTTTAATTATAGGTAAAATATGGTGTCTTAGATATAATAAACATATCTAATAAGTTTTATATGGTAAAATTCAATGATTTCATTAATTATGAATATGCTCTTACTAGAGGACCATGACTTTTATATGATCATTATCTCATTATTTGCCTATGGTATGTTCAATTTAATCTAAAGGAGGCAAACATTGATGAAGTTATAGTTTGGATTACACTTCTAGGATTACCTATAAGGTTGGATGATAAAAAGTTACTAACTTTCTAAGGAAATGGGATAGGCAAGACAATTAAGGTTAATGCTACTACAACTAAGTAAGTTGGAATAAAGGATGCTATAATATGTATAGAAGTTGATCTCACTAAATCATTGCTTTCTAAGTAATTTATTAAAAGGAATATCTATAATCTAGAATATGAAAGTATTCACATGATTTGTACTTAATATGGAAGATATGGTCATTATGCAAATTGGTGTCAAGAAATAGTCTAGGTTCAGATGATGGCAAAAAAGTTAAGGGAAAAACAACCAAAAATATGCGGTAGGACCACCGTTGACTCAAAACATAATCTTGTTTATGGTGATTGCACCACTATTAACTCAAAACACAATTTTGTTTATGGTGATTAAATTTTAGCAAAAATATCTCAATGTCAAAGGTGTAATAAAGTCATAAGATGTAAGAAATCAAGAGATAAAGGCTATGTTACCCAAAAGAAATCTTCAGGATTACATTTTGAGCTTTAGGTGATAAAAATAATCTTGAAGTTTTAGTAGAAATCCTAAATGAAAATAATGAGATAATTATGGAGAGAATTGATACTTCATATTGCAATCAAATAAGGAAATTGTCCTCCTAGGGAAGAAAGGAAAAATTTCAAATCCTAAAGAAGAAACCTTAAAAAAAGCCTAAAACTTAAGACAATATGTTGCATAGCTCACATAGTCTCAAAAGGATGCTAAAAGTGAGAAATAATAAGTTTATATGTCCAAGTCATCATCTAGAACACTTCCAATAGAGATGATGAATACACTAAATTTTGGTGGGGTGGACAACTAAATATCTCATATGTCACTTACTCCAAAGGTGGTTTCTTTATAAAATATAAAAAAACTCATATGCTTATAGAAGATCCTCAAAATAAGGGAACTATGATTAATGCCAAACCCTCTAACATGTGCATGGCATCAATATCAATGATAGCTGAAAGTGGAGGGAAATATTTGGAAGCCCATGTAACATACGCAAATAATAATATACAAACATGATGACGTCTTAGTGTTTCTTATGGGTGATTTATCTATTCTTCAAATCCATTTTTCTCATGATAAATAGAATTTTTCTATAAAGCTATAAAGGTGTAGGTAACAAGGAATTTGTCAATAATGTTAAAACATTATGGGGAACTTAACTTCTTGATATCTTAGTATTAAGGGAAGCTAAAATTTCCAATAATAGAAGAGGTTTAATCTTAAAGGAATTGGGTTTTAACTACTAGGAGTCAGTTGAAAGATAGGGGTTTTCTAATGGCATTTAGGAATGGCAATGCGTTGGGTTTGGGTTGACCTAACCTTGCTTTGAACTTGAAATGGAGTTAAAATTAAGGACCCAAAATAGACCTGAACTTGAAAGACCCTATGTGTCTAGCTCTGAGTTAGACCCAAAATAGACTCAAATGGACCTAAAAATTGTATTTTTAGAAAATAATGCTATATTATAACTTAGTCTTACTAGCTAAAAAGGATTTTATCAAATATACCATAAAAGGGTTGCCTTATGATTGTCTTTTGGGATTAAAAATGAGATCATGATCATTATCATCATTATTATTAATAATTCTTTTTTTACGCTTTAAAACACCATTCTTGAATTATGCCAGTAGCTATTTCTTTAAAGTCTAAAGTTTACTTTGTGATTTTATTAGCTTAACTAGAATTCTTATCCTAAGCTCCTTTTCTTATCTTTGTTTTTTCTCAAATGCCCTTTTAGCTCTTTCATGGGGTAACAATCCATGTTTCATCAACCTATAGATTCAAATATAAATGTCTTAATAAAGTAGCTAGTCATTTTAAAACTTAATGTTAATCATAATCTATAAAAAATAATAGAGAATTTATCACCAAAGATAATTATATAAGGTGTGGCAATAACATATTCGAACACCTTTTCTTTAGGTTTGCACACCTTTCCTAATGCATATTTATAGAAAAATTGAAGTGGAATAAGGTTTGGACTTCAAGCAACTTTTACATATCAGAAATAATAACATATAAAGAGTTCCCCACTAAATATATCTCTGTAATTCATGGTGGCCTAACATAAGGAAGTTGAATGAAAATTTTTAGATGGTATTATTTGCAATATACTTGGCATAAAGTGAATATGAAACCTCTTTGCTCACTGTATCAAGAGAAATTGAAAAGAAAGAGTTTGAACATCCTAGTAACATTGCATCCTCATCTTGATTCTATAATTTTAAAGAAAATAGAAGTTTATTATCACTAAAAGAAGATTCAAAACTAATATTTAGTTTGCTAAACAAATATCAATAGAATAGCCTTAGTTTAGAATTAAAAATACTTTAATTTGAACTTCTATTGATCAAACCTAAGGATCAAAATCTTAATTAAAAAAACAAAGTGGACAAACCTTATCCAAAATTATCACTAGATGCTTAGTTGGTAAGAGGCATGGATAATTAAAGCCTTCAGTGGCAATTCTCAAATAACAACCAGTGAGAAAAACTTCCCTTCCTTTCTTCAAAATACCATTCAAAGGATCTTCCAAGTTGTAGAATATGTTCAAAATATAGTATGAAAACATATAACCCCAAATAAAAAGATCTTAGTATTACAAAAGTTTTTAACATGAGATAAAAAAAAGAGTTAAAAAAAACTCATAGCATAAAAGAAATATATATTAAAGGGCCTTTACATATATCTATGATGAGAAAAAATATTTAATATTTTATTTTTTCTTATTTTATGTCTCTTAGTGGGTTATATATGATTAATTTCATAGAATTGACCTTATTTTATAATTTGTGGTTCATTTTACAATATTCTAAATTTATTTGGTTAATGCTGGATTTTGATACTACTTCTTTTTTTAGCTATATCTTGAGCTCTGGATGTCAAATTAAGGTGATCTTTATATTATTAGAAATCTTAAAGAGAGAACTACAAATTTTATGTTTTGGCCTAAGTTAGTTCAAACATTTTGGAGATCATATGCGGCTGAGAATTTGAAGTCATATTTTTATCCTAACTAAGTCCACTTTTGTAGTTAGGCCATATCTAGAGCCGTGAAGGTCAAATTAACATGGAACCAATATCCAAATTTTCATAAGACATAGGCATACAACTTTCATGTTTATAATTTATCCAAATTACATTGAATTAGTGGTCTTATATTAGTTAGAACCTAAACTTATGAGAATTCACTAATATAACTATTAGAGTTAATTGTCTTGTTAAAAATAAGTCTAGGCTTCTAAAAATTAATAAGGCCCTATTATTGTAATTCTAAGAGATATACGATCCAAATCCAATAGGGTTCTTAGTTAATTAGGTCAAATAAATGGGAAAAATTCATTAGAATTATAAAGATCATTTATACACACTCAGTAAATAGCTTTCCTTCTTCTCCTTCTTTTAGCTTATGTCTTCTAGCCATGACAAGCTAATTTTTAAGTAATTTTTAAAGTTGATTCAAGGAGTTTGAGGCTTTTTCCATTAGATTATAAGATTAGAATTTTTAATGTTAACTTTCCTTAAGTAATTCTTCTCTTTCCCTATTTACTTATACTGAATTCTTGAAATTGTTTATGTTGGATATTGATTTGATATAATTGAAGTTCATCCTTGTGATTTGTAATCCTTTACTACTTTGGTATGAAATTATGGTCGATAAATTATGGCTTTACATATAGGGGCAAAAGGTTAAGGGATTAATTTGGATATTTCTAATTTAATTTTTCAATTCAACCAAATTTTATCATTAAATTAATTTTGATCTAATTTAGGGCATTATAATGATCGTTTAATTCAGCTAATCTTAATTGATCAAATTCTAGATGATCATCTAGCATAAGATTTATAAATTATTATAAGGATTCCAAGTAATTCAAACTTAAAAAATTAATTAGAAAATTCAAATCTAAACTAATATATGATTAATCCAAACTAAAGCACTCAATTCTTTGAATTGATTATTTTATTATATTGAGTTCCTTTTTGTTTACTTTTTAATTTTCTTCTATTTTATACTTATTTAGTTATTACTATTGTTTTGATATTATGCAAACAAGCCCCCAATTCTGCATTTTGTGTTTGGCTTAATTTTTCATACAACATATTGCATCTATTCTATTATAACATTCTGTTTTATTGCATTTGCATTGGTTTCTCTCATTTTTAGTGTATTATTGTTAGGAATTCAATTAGAAAAGATAATATCAAAGGATAACTAGGGGTACAACTTAGTTTGTACACTTACTACATTATTTTCTAGCAAACTAGTTTTAATTAATTTTGGAGCATAGTGATAGTGCATATCAGTTTACTTTTTATACATTCAAGCTTATAAGAAGTCTCTCTCAAAAAATACCTAATTATCTTCCTTCTCATCACATATGGTGGCACGTTCTTCTTCCAAACCTCAGAATAGAGAAAAAAATTAAAGCAAGACTTAATATTAAAACAAATGGAAATCTTATTTAATTGAAATATAAAACTAACCTTGATATTCCTTGGACCATATCCAATCTTGAGCACACGTTAATGCTTCCAAAGTGTTTGGATGTAGTCTACTATGAGGTGAGCTCACTAGTATTCCACCAGTACTAAATATAAATTTAGAAGCCACGGTAGACATAAAACACTCAAAATATCCTTGGTCAAGGCTTGTAACAATAAAAACTTTAGTCTACTTATCTTCCACCATAACAATATATTAAATGATAAGGTTTTTTCTAGATGTAGTCCTTAAGGTATCACTTAAGCTCTAATTTAAGTTTCATAGAGTTAGACATTTTCTCATTCATGATAAATAAATCATACATATTTAGCATATCTTAAGAAACACCATTAATTACATTTGGTACAACTCCACTAAATACACCAACTATACCATTACATTATTTTTGAGTCGGTATTCAAAAACCAAATCTTCACAAAGGTGCTTGATCTACCAAACTTCATAATTAAACTCGAACCCAAAAATTTATAGATAGTAGAACTAAATTAGCTTCATTTTATATCTTGCATTAAGTATGGTTGCAACTCTTGTAATTCCATGAATCACATTTCAATACTTTTTGAATTCTACTAGCATGTTAGAAGTTATCTTTTTAATGTTGGGATCTAGAGCTTCAAGCCACTTATTCAGAGTCAATTAAATTTCACATATCTTGGGAAAATAAATGTTTACAATTGGATAATTTGTCCTAAAGAATAATTTAGTGAATGAGTAAAAAACTTTAAACTTTCCATAAATTTTTTTTTGTAACTTCATTTGTGGCAAGTGACTTGTATGAGGAATCACTTTATTTCAAAAGCCCAAATGCAACTTTATATATTAAGGCAAATTGGAGCATTAGATAAGTGGAATTCCATCTTTTGGGGCAGTCAAGGATGAACTTTTGCATGCATGAAATAGACATTATTTGTATAACTTTTCAAACATCTCCTCCTTTTTAGGTGCGATTATCCAAAATAGTACACTTTCTCTTAATTTTTTTCTATGTTATCTTTAATTACTTTAAGGTCATCCTTGATAATTAAGTTTAAAATATAAGCATAACAATTCATATGAATTAACCTTCCAAAATACAAAAGAGATGAGAGATCTAATTTGTCTACTAAAGTTTCAATCATTTTATCATTGGTTAAGCAATTTTCTAATATAATAGTGGAGATTCGTCTATCTATGTTCCACTCCAAAAGACAACCATATAGCATATCACATAAAACATCATTTGTGTGTGGATAAGGCATGTAAGCAAACCTTAAGATATGACTATACATTAATAAAATTTACTGTGATAGCCATAGATCATTTTTTTTATTATTATTGAAAGTCCACATATTGAATGTGATAGCAACCTTAACCTTATTTTTCAATAAACTACATTGATTCTTTCTTCTTACAATCAAACACCTTTATCACATCATTCTTTACTATATAGTGTGATATCATTTTGAATGATGGTTAAAGCACACTTAAATATATCCAAAACCCAATATAATCCACAATAGAAAGAGGATATTCATGTTTGATAATCATGCACACAAGTTCTTTTCTTACTATATTAAGATCAAATGAAGAAATCATAACCCTCGGAGTCCATTGACTTGTCCTTGTATACCTAAATATTTAAATAAAAACTCAATCAATGGATTACAACTTTTCTCTATATGCTTTTGCAAATAAGAGGTACCAGTTTTAGAATGCCCTACCATTTAAATATGACAATATTTGCATATTACTTTTTCCTTACCATTGATAACTTCCTTGTCAAAGTGTTTCCACATATCACTTTTTTTCTTTTTCCTAAGGGTGGCTATTCACTTGGCTCTTCACTTAGTTTAATAAAATGGCTTGAAGTTAAAGAATGTTGCTATAAGGTACTTTTTATTACACATGATGACATAGATAAAGCCATTGTATCACTGCTTGAAATCTACATCAAGTTCAAGATCACTTCAAAATTCAAGAATCATAGTGATGATGATTATAATTATGCAAAGACACTAGTCTATTGGATTTAAAACTCACTATCATATGTCCTTAACTTAAAAAGTTGCATGAATTTTGGTATTGGACTTTGCTAGTCCATTTAGAGAGTCTTCTAAATAAATAAATTTTAAACATATTTTGAAGTAATTCTCAGTCTAGAATCATAATATAACAAAACCTAAATATTTATAAATAGCACAATAACTTCATGCAACTAATGATATAAAGGAAGCTTATATTCAGTACATGAACCAAGTCAATTGCCTGGGGAAGGTTTATTTAGCTCAGTGAAGGTTTATCCAATAGCAAGCATCAGTGATGGACTAATAGGTAATATAAAATCATACGAATTCATATTGCAACCAATATAAAAACAATATCATTACATCTTAGTGATTAATAAAATTGAAATCTACATTGTCATAAACTGAAATCTACATCTAATAGATTTCCATAACAAGTACCATTTAAAATGGTTATGTATGGTACATATAATGACATATTCTATTCAAGCATACATAAATTTTCTACAACAAAGACTTTGGATAACTAAAATTTCAATAGTACTTATTGAATGGTTAAATTGAATTGGAGTTTATGATATAACTAAGACTTAATTAGAACTTCATGCATAAATGATAACGTTTTATTCAAGTCCATAATATGTTATGATGACAATCCTTCCATAATTAAGCTCTAACTCAAAGTCAACTATATGATCATGTCCATGAAAATTAACTAACAAAAACTCTATCTACATGTAAAATAGAAATAATTTAATGAACACAAGGCTCTATTGACAATTATATTTGCATTAACAATTAGTTATGACTACTAACTAGTTAGCAAATTTCTTTTATCGCATTATTCTACATAAGTACTAGTTCGAGTATCATAGCTAAAAAAAATAAGGATACATGCATAGTAAAATATATTATAAAAAGTTAAAAATGTATAACTTATATGGGTAATTAAAATAATATTATAAGGAAATCATAACATTACAAAATATATCATTAAAAACAAGGCTTATCCTTAACGAGTAGAGGAAGATGAAAAAGAATCTCAAAGAGTTTAGAGCCTATTATCATAACAATCAACTTAAAAATTACCCTATTTGTGGTCTTTATTGATAAGCTTGTGTTAGCAATCAATAAAGACATATATGTCAATACTGCCACAATTTAACAATTATTCTGATGCAAGATATTTTAACATTGTATGATTATGAGATGAAAGTTATCTTAAAGATAAAACATAGTAATAATAGTACAAAAATTAATTACTTAATTCTATTACTCAAGAAGTTCTTGCATTGCATATTTGCATTTTGATGAACTTCTTAGCCATTCAAAATTCTTCCATCTAAAAGTGAATTATTACAGATACTTTAATACTAATTATTATATAGAAAAGTTATTCCTACAAAGTAAGGTCATTCATAATAACCTTCTTAGATATTTTTACATGTTTTTGAATTTCTAAATTCCTTTAAATTTAAGTAATGTTTTGTGTGTTCTATGCTATCAGAAAACTGATACAAAAATACATCTATTGTGTGGTATTAAGTTTTTTTACAAATTGTGCCTTTAATTCAAGTATGTATGAATAAGCTCTAAAGCATCTGACTACATTCACAATAAAATTTTAAAAAGTTTGTATGGTTGGACTAGGTTTGATTCGAAGAATCATTAAATATAATATTGGGCGAGTACTTTTGCTGAGGGAGGTAAAGTTATGCATCTTGAACCTAAGAGAAACTTTAAATCAATTGCTAACTCTATTCCAACTCAGATGATCCAATATATCTTGAAGAATTAATGAGCTAACACTAACACCATACTTAAAATTTTTTATTGTAAGGACTTTAGTGCTAACTTGAGGTGACACCTAATTGCAACATATCATGAGAATGAACTTAGTCTTTGATTGGTAATGGTTGCATATATGTTCTCTCTTTCTAATTGACTAATTAATGCTCTTCAATCCAAATGCCATCTTTTTGTTCAAAATTAATCTTCACCCTACATTATTATAATTTATTCATAAAAGATATTTTTCATTCAAATGCAATTAGCTAGTGCCAAGTGATGGATTATATATATATATACAATCTTAGAAATGCAAGGAAATGAATCACATATTTTCAAAAATCTCATATGTAACTTTAAGTAATGACTGCAATATATAAGATTGAACAAGTTTTTATCTAGTATATATAACTTGTGAGTTGTGGCTATATATGAAAAATCCTCTGTTCCTTCTCTTGATCAATTTTTGTTTCTATTCAAAATAAACAAAAGCTAATTTTTAATATAATCTAAATTCTTCAAGATATCTGGTAATAAGTATTATCCAACACCTAATATGTGAAAAATCCCTTATTCTTTCTATTTGATCACCCACCAAATGTAACACCTATCAATCAGAAATTCATTATCTACTATAATGAGTATTATTCAATGCCCACAAATCCCTATTTCAAAAAATTAAATAATCTTCCAAATCAATAAAAAATTAAATAAATTTAGCTTATTATCATGTTTGAAACTTAGAATCATATTGAGTGCCCCTTTTTTTTAGAATGCAAAACTGCTTTGGTGCAGTAAGGGAAGGTGTGTAAGAATGTTGTGAAAATGGGTTTAGTTTTAGTTCAACATTAAAGTGTTGTAATGCGACAAGGAAGGAAGGAAACAAAATATTGGACATTCATCAAGACCCCAGAAGAGCTAGATATTAATGGACTAGACTTGAACTTGAACCAATAGTGAATGAGTCTAATTGGATCAAACTTGTTAGGTCTAATATCCATTGGGTCGAGTAAGACCCAATAGGTCTAGATAATTTTGCCAATCCTAGTGGCATTTGGCTTGCATGGACAGGTTAGAAGATTATCATAAAAATGTTAAAAATAAGTTTTTAATGTATCTATGTAGAATTTGAAATCAAAAGTGCTAGTATTTGGTACATCATTATGGTGTATGTTAATCCTCCTCATGATATGAAAGCATTTCTTTAGCAAGATTTGCTCAAGATTAGTAACATTCCTAATGGACCATGGTTGGTTGTAGGAGATCTTAATAACATCAGAGACTCTAGTGAAAAGAAACGAAAGGATCATTTTAATTGGTATTAAGTTAATACTTCTAATGAGAAAATTAATAAATACAATTTGTTAGAGTTAGAGGTGTATAAGGGTCATTTTATTTAGAAAGGATAGCATACTCATGGATGTGATCCACTTTTTGAAAACCCTGAATAAGCTCTTTGTAATGTGGAATAGAGATCAAAATTTGGAAAGGCTAAAGTACACATTCTTACACATTTTTTCAAATTATTATCTGATTATGGTTAATTTATTTAGAAAAGTTAAAACATACATAGAATGTCTTTTTAGATTCAAAGTAGTTAGGTTGAGCCATAACAATTTTGAAAAATTCTTTCAAGATGTTGACATCCAATTTTATCCAAGTAATAGTACATTTGAAATAACTAGAAATTTAAAAAAAATAAACACATAAAAATACAAAGTTGTCGACAATCTCCACTTTCCTTACATTAGAGGTGTCAAATAAGTTATGACCCGCAAGTTAGTTTATATCCATCACAGATTCTGGTGGGTTTAGACCTTTAAAATTAGACATATTTTTAAATGTAAGTAATACGGGTTGGTCTATTATAAACCTGGTCCATCATGGATTAGCCCATATCTGCTAAGTTTGTGGACTCACAATCAAAACCCATAGTTCAACCTAGTTCATAGTAGGTTTTGATAGGTTTAGACCTCCTAAAATTGAATCCATTTTGAACATGGGTAATATGGACCGGTGTCATGGATCGGTCTATATCCATATAAACTAGCCTATTTGATGGGCTTACTCTACGTTACCTTTATGGTGCATAATGAGTTAAACATATAAAATATCAAGATTTCCATCCCTTCTTTCTAACTTAGCATGTGCAATAAGTGGTGATCCTTTAATTTTTTTAGCAAGCTTATCAAAAAAAGATCTTCAGTATAAATTTATTTCCCAATTCTTTCCTTATAAAAAGGGAAGTGAGCACCAATTTAAGGCATTCAAAAAAATTAGAGAAAAGAGAGGGAAAAAAAGAGAAAAATGAGAGATAGATAGAAAAAAATATATAACAAGATAAAGAAAAAGGAAAAGAAGAATAAATAGAAAAGGCAAAATTTTTCATCCTTAAATACACATCTTTTATCTTTGTTTTTCCAAAAATCTCACATTTAAATTTATTAAAACTCTCTTCACTTTAAAGCTTTAGATAATATTTCAAGTATAAAAGGTAAATTTTTATTCTTATTTATAAGGCATATATCGCAATATTTTGTTTAGATTCAAAGAAATTATAATTCTTATTTGTTTTGAAAGATGGTATGGAAAAGAATATAAAGAAAAGTAAAAATTTAAAGAAATAAGAAAAATTGATAAAGTGAAGTAAAAAAGAAATAAAAGTAGAAGAGAGAAACTAACCTTGATTATGGCAAACATGAAATCTAAACTTGTAAAATAACAGAGGAGGAAGAGATAACAAGGAAAATGTGAGAAAGGAAAAGTAATTGATAAAAAAACAAAAAGAAGGTTAGCAAATTAAAAGAGAGAGAAAGAGAGATTATTTTAAATGAAATTGAGATAGGATGGCACTATGTACTACAGCCATTCCATCCCACCTTTATATTTTTATTTTTCTAATTTGGTTAAAAAATTAATATTTTATTTATTTGACATACAATATTAAAGTGTTATTTTTTATTATTTTTACGATAGAATAAATTAAGATATTAAGATAGTTTAAAAGTTCAATCTATTTTAATATTCTTAAGGTAAGAGATATTTTAAAAGTTAAATCTAATGAGCTGATTAAATTAAAAAATCTCAATATTATTACATATAAAAATTATCTTATATTTATTATTTTATATATAATATATTCTAATTTGTTACATTATCTTATATCTATATGTTCACTTGTAATATGTATTGTATTTCTTTTTTTTTTTAAGTTATTTGACATTTTTATTAATGGTGGCTAACAATTGAACAATCTAGTTACAAGTGTAATAAAAATTATCCTAATTTTTCAAAGACAATTTTTTAAATTTATCTTTCAAGTTAGATAAATTTTACCAATTAAACTCTATGATAAACAAAGGATGGTAATGACTTTCAAAAAATTAAAAAAAATGAGCAAAAAGGGAAGTGTAAAAAGTAAGGAAGAAGTACATAGGGCAGGAGACAAAGGAAATACATTTTTTTAATGAGATGCAATCATACCTTTAATGTTGTTGTGCCATCCCATCTATGCTTCAAGTTTTAAATACTTATGTTTTTTTATTACAAATATCACATTGTGAATTTGACTTTCATTGATTTAAATATTCTCTATTTTATTTTGTTTTATTTAGTGCTAATTAAACCCACCAAAAAAACTATTGTTAATATAAATTTACTATTATTAAAATTTCTATTTAAAATAATTTTATTGATACATACATTTTTCATTTTTATAAAAATTTTATAATTTAAAATTTTGTGATGATGGGATAAATTTTGAATTAATAAGAAGTGCAACAAATATGATTCTAAGTTTTCTGAGAAATTTCTTCATTTAGATTTAACTATAAAGTTGGATAAGTTTGATAATTTAAATTTTATGAAATAATATTGAAATTGATTGCAAGTGTAATATATATGATTTTAATTTTTTTGAAATTTTTTTATTCAAATTTGATTGTGAAATTAAACAAATTTGATACTCTAAATAAAATAATTATTAATTTGATACTTTTTTAAAATAAATAAATAATATTATTTAAAATATTTTTTTCTTCATCTTGCTATCTTAATAGTTATATTATAATTATTTTATTAAAAATATTTCTAAAATAATAAAATTTGTACCTATGATATATCAAAGATAAATAATTCAATTGCTAGTATGATTATGATGATACTTAATAGTATTAAGGTATTTTATTTCATTCAAATCTTATCATGAAGTTTGATTTGACAATTAAATCAACTAAAGTTAAAATAATCATACTAATATTTTTAAAAATTTTAAAAATAAAATTAATTAGAACATGTGAGTATTATTGCAACATTACAAGAGCAACATTTAAAATTTTGTTTCTTTATTTTATTAAAAAAATATTTTCCTAAACATTGCTTTATAGCAATTGTTGTGGGTATATATGTTATTCCAAAAAGTAATAGCTTTATGCTACCTATTCTTACAAAGATTATATGTTAGTTTTGATATTATGAAATGTAAGGTGGGAGATACCAATCACATTTTTAGAAAACATACATATATTATAAAAAAAAGCACTATAACTAATTTTAAAAGGTAAAATTAGAATAAGTAATTAACTATTTTTTAAACAAATATTGTAAGGTGCTAATACTTTCTTTACACATAATCAACTCCTAAATTTAAACTTTAAAAATGTAGATCTAATCACACCATTATAAAATGATTAATAGTGATTTCATTTTCCTTTTATTCATACTCTAACATCCAAGAAAGCATGAAACTACTTGCTTTCCACAATCCACTGCAAGGCACGTTGCGACACAAGAGACATAGAATTCTAATTTAGGTGCAATAGAAGTTATAACTTAGCTTATGCTAGCATTATGAGATTGGAATACTAATGTGTCTAGCCATATTAAAGAGAGGAAATCTAAACTGCTTTCATGAATTGGAGGTATCCAGAAAGCTTATGAAAAAAGTTTAAACTCAATTACAGGAAGAAATTATGGTTTTGCTTCAAAAATAAGAGATTTTATGGCATAAAAATTCTAATATAAAATGGATCATTCAGGTGATAGAAATACTAGATATTACCACAGACTATGATCAAAAGGAATAGAAACAAGTTTCATATGGTACAAAAGAACATTGGTATTTAGGTGGAAGAGCCACAAGAGTTATTTGCCACGATAGTTAATTTTTATAAAAATATTTTCTCCCTAGAGTTTGAACCTAGATAATTTTTCTTGATAAATAAGAAATATTCATTATTGAATAACTAGTAAAATAATGGGCTCATGTAACCTATTACATTGGTGGAAGCTAGGAAAGTTATGTTTAGGATAGTAGCTACTAAGGCTCTTGGTGATAATGCTTTCTTAGCCATTTTATTTCAAAAAAAATAGCATAATGTAGGTAATAATGTTTTTAAATTCGTTTGGGAAGCTTTCAATAAAACACTATTGGTTTAATACCTAAATTAAACAAGCCTTTGAATTTGTGAACCAATTTCATCCTATTTCCTTATGTAATGTTATTTATAATGTATCTCTAATGTTATGGTGAATAGGCTTAGACCTTTGCTTTTTCTAATTTTCTCCCTTTCTCAAGTAAGCTTTATATTGGGGAGATATATGCAAGATAACATTATAATTGCACATGAAATAATTCACTCTATGAGAAATAAAGGGAGGAGATGTTTCTTCATAATCAAGGTGAATTTGGAGAAAGCTTATGATTGAATTAATTAAAATTTTATTAGCGAGATATTAAATGAGCTAGATATAGAAGAAAATTTCAATTGGTTGATCATGAATTGCATTTCATCATCATCTTTTAATGTTTTGTAGAATCATGGGAAGATATAATCCTTTCTTCTTTCTAGAAGGATTTGCTAAGGTGATCCATTTTTTCCTTATCTATTTTTCATTTGCATGGATAAATTTTCTCATACCATATGTGATGTTATCAATGATAAATCCTAGATTCCCATGATAACCCTTATTTAATATTTGTTGATGATTTAATTTTATTTAGGGAAGCTTTAGAAAAGAAAATTAATGTCACTATGAAATGCCTTTAGAAAATTTACTTTATATCTGGCTAGAAATTAGGTGAATGTAATTAAATCTAACATTTTCTTTTCTTAAAATATTTCAAATAATTTATGTAATAAGATTATATCCAAGTCAAGATTCTCAAATACTACTCATATAGGAATGAATGTTGGCATTCTTATTATTCATAAAAAGGTTAGCCATATGACATACATCCATATTGTTAAGAAAGTGTAAAATAAATTAGTTAGATGAAAAAGAAAATGCCTTTTAATAATGAATAGATTCACATTAGAAAAATCTATCATTAAAGCAATTCTTCCTTGTACTATGCAAGTAGCTTAATTCCATCTAAAATAATTCATGATATTAAGAAATGCCTATAAGCATTTGTGTGGAGACACAACATTAATCATAAAAAGTCACATTTTATTCTGTGCAAAAGATTTTATTAGCCATTGAAAAAAAGGTGGCTTTGGATTTAAAGACCTAAAACCATGTATGTTGCTTTTCTTCTAAAGCTCGCTTAGAAACTATACACTAAATTGATGATTTGTATGTCCAAGTGCTTCAAGGCAAATATGGTAAGAATTGTGATTGGGATTACATAATAAAGGTGAAGAATTTAGATTTAATTTTTTTATAAGAAGATTGGAAAGATTTGGCACCATAAAATGGAAGGGCAATCTTGAAGTATTAAAGATGGAAAGAGTCCTCTATTTTAAGAGGATAGATGTCATTTTTCAACTAAGGCTAAAAGATCATATTTTAAATCCCATTCATAAGGAATGGAAAAATAATAAGGTTGTAAATTATGCTACATCTAACGATTCATAGGATTAGAACCTGCTCAACAAATGGCTTCCTCATAATATGTTTACCTAATAATGATAATGGTCCTAATGTTTTGGATTGAAGATACACTAATAATGGATAATTTTCTACTCATAATTCATATATGGCCTTAAGGATTCATGTTTCTTGTAAATTTTTGTTTAATTGGAATTTAATTTGGAATTGGCAAGGTCAAAAGAAAATCAAAATGTTTATCTGGATGGTTTGTAACAATAAACTTATTACTAATGTTGTGTAAAATAGAATTAGTCTTGGAAGTCCTTATTGTAATAACTATTTAAGAATTAAAAAGGTCATTATTCATGTTTTATGTGATTGCCATTATGTTAAAAAGCTATGGTTAAGCTTAGTTTATGCAAAGCATAAAACCTTTTTCTTCAATTAGGATCTAAATGAGTAGGTTAGTAACAAATTCTCCTTTGCTTTGAGCTAATCTTTAACTTTGAATTGGTCTCTGGTGTAGGGAGTGGCTTGCTAGTTTATCTAGAAATGGTGTAATTTCTTTTTTTTCTAACATAATTTCCATTTTCCTTAGTTCCTAAAAAGAGTGATAATGACCTATTTCAACAATTGTCTTTCAGTTAAACAAATTAAAGGTTTTAAGTAGTCTAGTCATGCAATTTTTACCATTCTGGTGGGATAAAATCTACCTAGTAAAGTATATGTGAAACTTAACACAAACAGAGCATTGAAAGGAAATCTTCACAAGGTAAGTTATGAAGGTTTGATTGAAATAATCAAGGCATCTACCTAGGGGTTTCTTACATAATGTTAACATATGTTCTTCCTTCTTAACTATAATTTAGGTGTCTTAAATGGCTCAAACCTTGCATTGAAGTAGGACATGAACAAGTGCAACTAGAAATTGATTCCTTATGTCTTTGTGATATTCTTAACCAAAAAGCCACTACGGGTGGCAAAAATAAAGCTTTTATACACTGTTGTTATGATCTGCTCTCTTAAACATACAAAGTTGAGTTTTTTTTTTAATATATATCGAGATGGAAGTTTACCTACTAATTGGTTACCTTCATATTCACTATCTCATTCAAAAAGGCTTCTAGAGCATGTCAATCCTTTTTCAGGTCTTAATCATTTACCGTTAGGTAACGTTACTAGGTCTTATACCATATGTAGTGTTCATTTTTTCTTTCTTTCTTTCTTTCTTTGGGCTTCATATCCTTTTAATTACTAAAAAAATAATAAAAATAAAATATATGTCACTACTATTATTATAAAAAAATAATGACAAATTTACTCATAGTTAAAAGGGTAATTGCCATATAACAATTTTTTACACATATTTATATACTAATTTTTTTTATTACCATTACAATTTATATAAAATTACTCCTTTAAATTTTTTTGGTATTAATTAACAAAAAATTTCTATTTTAAGCAAGTGAAAAGATATTTGAAATTTCATTTATTATATAGATATACATAAATATAAAAAGAATATTAACATAAGTAATATTTTATTTTTATTTAAATATTTAAATATTTAAATTTTATAATAATTAAAATATTTAATGTTAGAATTATTTTAATTTAAACCTAATAATTCAGTAATTAAGATTAAAATGCCAAAGTTTTACTGCTTAAATAAAGTGACAATGTAATTAGTTCTAAATAGCACTTGAGCCTAAATCATGATAAAGGTGGTTCTTGATAATGAATTGATCCCCTACTAGTTACAATTTTATAAGTAAGGTTATCACTTCTAAACCTTAAGCTAAAATAAATACTCCCATTGATATCAATTTATACTCTCCCCAAAACACAATAATGATTGCAAAAGTTCATAAGGAAAATGTTCTCTATGATCTGTTCTACGTGTCGGAGATTAGAGATTATGGTTATTATTTGATCATTATTTATTCAAATTGTGAAGTTCCTATAGCAATGATTGTGATCGGAATACCTAAATTTCTTCATCTCAAAATGGAATCAACTAAAATTGCAAATATTTATTCAAAAATTTCAATCTATAGGATTATTGCATGCTATTCTGTGCTTGTTTACATGATTTTGGAATCTATTATTTTCATAAAATTTTAACAATTGATTTCAAAAATAGTAAAATCATGTAAACATGCAAACTTGCATATAAGTTTTAGATATGGATTATAATTTAATAATTTTATAATTTACAATAATAATTTCCATGAATATAAATTTGTTATAAATCTTACAATTATTTGATATTCTTGTATTATTTGTATCGTTATAAATTTTATGTTCATTATTGTTATATGGAATTATTTTATAATTTATTTTGAATGATCTACACTATTTATGGATTTTAAGGATTTTATGTGATGTTCTGTAAAAGTAATATGATTTTGAAAAGCATGTATAGATTTTAACTTATACATCAAGCAAATCTATGTATTTTATATAAGTTAGTTGTAGAAATCAAATTGTTAAATTCATTTCAATATATGTTTGCTTATCATATGCTTTCCAATTTGGCAATATATATATTAATGGATTTGTAAAGTAAAAAACAAAAAGGAAATTTCTATATATATATATATATATATATATATATATATATATATATATATATATATATATATATATATATATATATATCCTTGTTGCTATTCCAAGTATGCTTCACATATAAGTTAGAATTTGGCACAAGGTGGCCTTATGTTGGTTGTTTACAACAAAAGCTAATGATCTTAGCAAGTTTTTTTGCCATTTTTCCATTTATTATTATGAGAAATGTGTTTAGCATTTAAATGAATGCAAAAATGTTGTTTTACCATTTATAAATTAATAATGGTCATTGAAGTTATTTTTTAAGAAGTTTTTGAAATTCAAACAAATTTATAATGCATTTTTTGAATTTTTTACTTTAGTATGAATTGAAATGCATTTAGAATTACTTTGTTGCAAAAATCATATTGAAAAATATGTTAAATTTTAATTTTTAGAGCTATGCCATAATCAAGCAAAGCAAACCCGGTTGTAAACATGGTAAAGTAAGAAAGATGATGAATAATGGCACATAGGGCAATCCTACTCATGTCCAAGGTGTGTGAGTGCCTTGCAACACTATTATAACATTAGATAATGGTGACAAAGGCACTAACAAGCTTCACCCTTTGAGCCTAATGCATTTTTTTAGATTTTTTCTAAAACTAAAAACATTTTAGTTAAAATTTGTCCATTTTATTTAAGTACCCATTTGAATTTATTTAGGCCTAAAATTTTTATCATGTGATTCTTATAGTTTGGGCCTCCACATATATTTTTTATGGAATTTTTTGCAATAGTTTAGCCTATGAATTAATTTTGCATGGATATATGCATAAAGAAAATATTTTTATAAGTATCAATTTGAGCTTATGTTATGCTATGAAATTTTATGTAATTATAGGTCCACCTATTGTAGGCCTAATTACATAAAATTTTGTCAATATTTATCAAAATATTAGTTCAACTTAAGAGAGTGCTACATTAATAATATTTAAATACCCTATTATAAGATATTATTAATATAACTTGTTAGCAATAGTATGAGTATAGGATTAAAAATTGAATTTTAAAAATTTTTAGCACCTTATTGGCACTAGGTTTTAAGAATATAGAATTGAATCCTTATATTATATTATATTACAAGGTCTTAAATTTCTTTTTGGTGTTAGATATTAAAGTATAATACTGTGCATAACTACATAGTCGACGTATTGAATTTATTCTCCTTAATTCCTTTGCCTATGTAATTGAATGCAATTAAGATATTGAATAAGATAAATCTTGAATGCTAGACTGAGCCAATGAAATTCTATTTAGTGGTTACCATTTTAAATTTAGCAATTACAAAAGCAAAGCCCACTACTAACCCTAATTCTATAACAAAATAGGAGAGTCAACTTGAGAAGTGGATCCACTCAAATAGGGTGTGATGAAATCTATGATAGAAAAAATCATTAGAGAGAACATTCCTAAGAATAATAATGCTAAGGTGTTCATGGATCTTGTGGTAAAATATAATGAGGTTGAGAAAGGATGCTACCTCTTATTATTAGAGAAATTTGTATATAATGGTGTTGATGGAGTGCAGGAACACATGTTAAGGTTAGTCAACAACTACAATAAACTAAAATGCATGAAAGTTGAATTGAGTGACATTTATTTGGCTTAGTAAGTGTTGGAATCTTTACCACCTTAGTTTGATGTTCTAAAAATGTCTGACAATACTTAGAAAAAGTGAGTGATCCATAAATAATTTATTTTCAATTGTTACTTAACTTGAAAAAGATATGAGCAAAGGAAAAGCTCACATAGCTAATTAGATTACATATTGTTCAACTTTAGAGTAGCGTATAAGGACAAGTTAGAAAGATAGCAAGTGTTAATATAACCATGAAAGGAAAAAAAGTGATGTCATAACCCTTCTTAGGGCTTAATCAATGTGGAACTCAATCACCTAGTTTCTATAAGCCTAACCAAGTCATATTCGATAAATAAGCATAAATTAATATAAACCATCAGTAATATAGCTAGCATTAGTAGTTTGAGGTAATGATTGTATCCGTCAAGATTAGTTTTTACAAAAGTAAGGGAAATTAAGCTTGCTTATAATCCTTGACATAATTAAGAATAAGCTACCCTAATTAATCTTAATGAGCAAAGGAATCTTTGTTCAAGCTTCTAACTTATACAATCCAAGACCTTGGAGATATATCTATTTAGAAACAAAATAACCCATTTATTGCTCATGACTACTAAGAGGAAAAACTTGAAAGATCTATCCTTGTTATAGTGGTAGTGGAGCCACCTCAATTTAAAAATATACAATTTTTAAATACAATGGGATAAGTTTATAGATTAATGATTAAACATTCTTAAAAAAGAAATCATGAAAATAATTAAACCTTTTTTATTGAATTTACCCTCTTTTACACATAATTTAACTTATTTGTAACATTTAATTTGCAAAATCATACATTCTCGGGAATATGACTCTTAAGAATTTAATTATAAGGAATGTGACATTTCATTTAAAAATATTGTTCTAAATATTATAAAATTATTTTTAATTAATTTGTATATTTTCAAAAATAGTGTTAGATTATAACAAATGTCTTTAATGAAAATTAGGTGCTCAATAACAGCAAATAGTTGTGCAAAAAGTTCATCTATAGTTATCAATAGTGTGCGATGGGCAGTGGTGATCATTTATGGTGGGTAGTGATTGACAATAATCATTAACGATAGGTGGTGGCCGATAGAGGTCACTAGCGATAAGTATTAATAATGTGATCAATTATGGTAAGTGGTGGCTAATAGTGGTTATTACTTGTAAATGGTGGTCGACAGTGACCACTTATGGTAGGTATTAATCACTAGTGGCAGGTAGTAGTTGACAATGAGTGATTGAAGGTAGTAGTCACTAGCAATAAGTGGTGGTTGGCGGTATTCAATCGCAATAGATAGTGGTCAAATAATGTGTCAAATATGATAAAATCTTAATGAAAAGAATGGGTAAAATAATCTATTTACATTACTAAAGTATTCCAGTGTCATGAGAATATAGGGCTCACCTCCCCTTATGGAAATATTTTAGGGGAATATTAGGGTAAAAACATTTCCAAGAATATTTTTTTAAAATATTGAACTAAACATAAAAATCTTACATTCCTTTAAAAACATCATGGAAAGATAGGAAAGATTTTGCAAATTTAATGCCACTTTACATAATTCCACAATCAAATTATTGATAAGCAAAATAATCTTAAAATGCATAATAAGGACATAACTTTATATCTCACTTAATTCAAGGATAATAATTTAATATTATCATAAGAGAAGTTCACAACCAATCCACCATATATTACCTTTCTATCATTTTTCACATTACATCCAATAAGAAATTCATACTAAAAATATTTAATCACAACATTCTTGGAAAATTGATGAAAATAGAGGGAAAAAAACTAATTCTAATCTACAAATTTCACACAAAAATGATGACTTGGGTTTATAAGAGGAGTGTTCTTTGTGATCCATTCCATGTGCAAGAGATTAAAGATTATGATCGTTGTTTGACTTTTATTCATTTAGATCGTAGAATTCTTATAGTAGTTACTATGATCAAAATACCTAAACTTCTTTATCTCAAAATGGAATCAGTTGGAAGTGCAAGTATTTAAATAACTTTTCATTCTATAGGATTATTTGCATATTATTTTATGCATCTTCATATGATTTTGGTGTGCATTATTTTCATAAAATTTTAACATTTAATTGATCTATATGAAAATTTTTCCCCTACAAATAAAAAATTTTGAACTCATCATTAATCGTAAGATTATCAATTATTTTTTGTCATTATCAATCTTTAATTATATTATATTTCATTTATGAGTAAGACTTACCTTTAAATAAAGAGTAATGTTTCATAAAGTTAAGCATATCCTTGAACTAAATGTTTAGCATTTAATTGTCAATATTTAGTTATACTTCATTACATTAATAAATAAACATTAACTTGGAACAAACTAAATTAATTTTATGTTTGAATATAGATTTCTTTTTCTTTCTCTCAGTTGGCTTCAAAATTAGGACCGAATAGCAACGAAGTTAAACTTTGGCAAGTTATCAAGCCCATCAAAAACTAGTAGTAAAATGTAAAATTCACTTCATCTAAGTAGAAATGTTTTAAAAGTACCTCTTGAAAAGTGATTCAAGAATAATTCATCATTAAGGACAATCCTAATTAATATTAATCTAATTTTATAATACTTGATATTTCATAATTAACCTTATTATTTGACATATTCAATTAATTTCATGCTTCAATTTAAATCATATTTTCTAGAATTGAATTCATTTCATTTCAATAGAAATTATTTCAATTCATTTTCAAATGAATTCTATTATTTGGAAGTCATATAAAAAATAATAATTTCAAATTTTTAATCCATTTGCGAATGAATTTTTTTATTTTGAACATATTGAAAAATATATGTAATTTAATTAAAAAGTAAATTTTGATCATATTATAGTGTGATAACCCTATAAAATTTAAAATTTTTTCTAAATTTTTTCAAGTAAACATAGTAAATTTACATGAGGAAATGAAGAATAAAATTTTAAGTAAATAGCAGTTAATTATTTTAGTGTATTTAAGGTAAGAAATAGTATGATGGTAATAAGAAAAGATAAATAAAATAAAATATTTAATGGTTATAAATGTTTAAAAGTAAGTATATGAGTGTAGAAGAGTTTTAGAACATATTTTCAAAAATATTCTTATCCCTATTCTCTTAAAGCATTAACTATTCTCCTCCCACTCCTTGTTTTTCAAAAATCCCTAACTCTAACTCTTTCTCTTCTGCTCCTTTTTTAACATTCTCCTCAATCAAGCAATAAGAGAGTTAAATCTAATTGATTTCTTCACACAATCAATGTAAGGCCACCTAATTCTTCATTGATGTTATGTTTTTCTCTAATTTTCCTTTTAGATTTGGTGAAACTTAATAATTGAGCTTAAAAAGTGAATATGAGCCCCAAACTTTAAATTACATAATTTTCAATGATTAGGAGCTAAACATTCTAACCATAATTTAAAGATAAACTTGAAAATTATTGATTTTATTAAGGTTTTATATCTTTGGATGATTATGCATAAAATATGTTGATTTGTGACGAATAAGTTAAGTTTGATTTCGAAAATAACATGAATACAATGTTATAAATGTGCTTTAATGTTTTCGTGATAATTAATTGTGTAATAAATGAATTGGAAAGGCATTTAGGGAAAATAAATAGTGAACTTCATGATAGATCTATAGAAATTCATGTTATAGTCAATTATAACTTGAGGATTTTCCTTCTAAAGGACCATAGTCAACTACTTCAGAAAGACTTCAATCTCAAAAAAGTTATAACCAATTATATAGTCAATTGTAGCTAAAAAGTTTGCTCTCTAGTGGTCATAATCAAGTATGTAGTTAACCCCCTCACTTGGACCTAGCCTTTAGAGATCCATAGTTAATTAGGCCTACTTTATGCAGGTTTATAATTGATTGTGACTAGTTTCTAGGTGGTCGATAGTTAAGTACATAGTTGACTATACACTTAAAAAAAGTTCTTGACTAGTCTATAGTCCAGTATATAGTCAGTTATGCCCCTTATATCATCAATAACGGATTCCTACATAATTGTTATGATGTAAGATTAGTACTTAGACATATGTGATACTTGTTTACGCTTTTAAATGATGATGGTTAAGTAATACAGTCATATAATGAGGCATAATGTGATAGGCATATGCATTATGAAACGAATTGAATGAAATTGTGATAATTGAACTTGATATATGATAATGAAAGAGGAAATATAAATAAAGTATATTAATAGGGAGTTGTAAATTAAATTAGATCCATTAACCATTTGTGAAGGGATAAAGTAAACTTTGGAAGACCAAGAATGGGTTTGTGAAGGGATAAGGATGATTGGAAATCTTAAAGAGGTTTAATTGCATTTATGCATTGTTTGCTTGTAAATGTTATTGGAATGTGATAAATTAATAATGTTTAGATCATCATGATGCAATTTAGAATTAAGTGAGCCTATGGGACTTATTATCTTTGATCATCAATTGCTAACGCTTGAATTTGTTATTATTTGACTTGATTAGAGAAAGTAGAGAAGCATAAATCCGGTCAATCCAAGTTATTCTAATTCTTACTCTTTTTCTAAATTACCTTTATATTTGGATGTTTACTCACTAAGGCTAAACTTACTTTTCTATGTTTTACTTTTTAGATTCTTAAGTCGAGTATCCTCCACTATCATCTTAAAGTTAATAATTTGAAAAACTTTCCATCATAAGCTAAGCAACATAAGGCATTTAGATGCAATTGAATTAATTTAGGCCTTGTCTTGTATAGGTCAAGGGCAAAAGATAAAAACTTATCTTTTTTGGAGTTAGTCCTTTAGTCTAAAAGGATTATAAGGAGGCCTGACTGTTTTTGTAGTCAAATTAAACTTGGTATCTGAAATCCCATTATCCTTTTTTTCACTAAATGGTTTCTTTCTTAGCTTCTTATAGGTGTTTTAGTAAAGTAATAAGGAATACAAGACAGGTTAGTGGAAACTAGGTAACTGACTTCCATATATGATTGACTAAGGTTACTTTGTGACACATAGTAAATTCAATGTTAGGAATAAGATATAATTTTTTATATAATATACATTTTAGGCTAAATGAAATGAATTTTAGTAAAATTCTCAATAAATTTAATAAATTTTATAATAGCATAAAAGTAATTAAAACAAAATTGATAAATAAATCAAAATAAAATGAAATCTCTTTTCACTTACCCTTATTTTTGGCATAACTAAAAATAAGCTTTCATTCCATTTTTGAAATGGATTTCTTTTTTGGATGGTATTTAACTTGAAGTAAAAAAGAAATTTCATTTATTTTTACAATTCCTACTACTATAGAAATGCTAAACAATATAAATTAGTTAACAAGTTAGACATCAATTATGAATTGATTTATAGATAAATGACATTTTATGTTAGACTATTCCACGTTGGTTATATATCTAATGTGAAAAAAAGGTTACAACATTGCTTTTTTACTAAAAACTAACTTATTTTTTTATAAAAAATATTTTAATTTTTTACATTTCACATCAATTTTTTAGTAAAAAAACCAATGTGAAATATTTACATAATATTATTTTAATGTTAGTTTCTTTTCTCCTTTGCTAGAATGTTTACAATAAAAATTGAATAAATTTGTCATTCTACCAAAAATATGCATTTCGAGTTAAAAATTCTGGAAAGTCATAACTTCATACTTTGTTGTCTATTTTAGGTAAATTTTATATCGATTTCAAATAAATTTTTGAGATTCATCTATCTATAAAATGGCCATCTTTATGAACTTTTTTTTTACTTTTTCTCCATCTCTTATCATTGTTTGGCTTATTTTAAACTCCCTTAAAATATTTTAACAAACTTATAATAGGCATTTAAAACTTAAATATAACTTCAAAAGTTATACAAATGAAATATAAATAAAAATCTTTTAAAAAAACCTACGTAAAAAATCAAAGAAATAGAAAAGGAAAAGATCTAAGAAAGAAAGGAAAGAAACGCATTTCTTAAGTTTTAAGCCTACTTCATACTTGATACTAGTTGAAAGAGTATCAGTAGCTCACTAACATACGGTGGAGGACACGGTGAGAGCTAGTGTTCTTCAAAGGGAGTTGGATGGAGATATAGAATGAGCTTAAAAAAAATAAAAAGAAGAGTAAAAGTAATAATAAGAAAAGAAAAGATAAGACTTGTTTTACTTATAGTATAAAATATCACCATCTATGACTTTAGATGTTAATTACTTTAGAAACCAACATTTAAAGTCTTGCAAGAAGAAAAACACATCAATTATTTATAAAAAAAATTGACATCTTAAGCAATTTCATTTTCCAATGCTAGTGATTTGCATTACTTTACACATTCATTTTAAAAAAATTGATATGTTAAATATATCCTAATTTTTTGATTTGATTCTTTGCCTCCCTTTCCATATCAATTCTTTAATAACCAATGTAGAAAGCTTTTTAAGTACTACATGCCAGTTCTTTATTAGAACTAGCATGCTAAGTTACTTATATTTTCAAAATGCCACCATGCCATTGCATACAATAGTTTTCTCTTTGACATAGTTTCACATATCTATAGTCTTATTCTATTTTAATAACGTTTATGGAATTATAAAATCTATCAAATTTAACAAAGAATTCATTGAATTTCACTCCATTTGGCCTAAAAAATATGTTATATAGAAAACTTACTTTCTTTCTAACATCGTATTTATCATTATATCATCAAAATATATTTTTTAATTGAATTTCATGTAGTTTTCAATACATTTCAAACAAAAAAATTTATTTGTAAATAAATTGAAATCATTATTTTTGATAGTTTCTAAATAGAAAAATTTATTTGTAAATTAATTGAAACAATTTCTATTGAAATGAAATAAAATTAATTTTAAAAAACTTTAATGCTAAAAAACCCATTATATATAAACATCAATTAAAAGAAATTTCCATTTAACCATTCTAAACACCAGGTTAAAGCTCAAGTAGAAATCCAGTGACAATGTCTATCATAACACTTTCTTACTTCTATTCAGGTATATAAATCTTTTGATGGAGTCCTATAAGACATTAGTGTTGTGCTTTAACTTGTTGGTAAATCAAACACTTGATAATTTATTTAGTTATGTCTCTTTTTCATTCTTTTCCACCAATAAACAGTCTTAAAATCATGATATATTTTTGTCACACTTGAATGCACTATCTATGACAATTCATATGCCTTCCTCAAGATTTCCTTCCTTATTGATTTATAAACCTATAATCTTTTCTTATTCCTTATACCTTTATCAATAACATTGTGATGGGTTTCCTCTTCTACCATTACCTTTTCCTTCAATTTTTCATACTAAGAATCTTTATGTTGTTTTTCTTTAATTTACTTTGTTATCATGGATTGCATCCTTATACTAGCTACTACCTCCATAAACTTCATCCTTTTGTATGCTTCTTCTTTTCCTTAGAGTTTTTGAACTTAAGGCGTCTGCTACTACATTTGCGTTTCTAGGATAGGAGTGAAAGGAACAATTATAGTCCTTCACAAATTCCATCCACCTATGTTGTTGCAAATTTAATTCTTTTTGTTCAAAGATATACTTCAAACTCTTATAATTTATGTAGATCTTATAGATTGCTACATAAAGAGCGTGTCTCCAAATCTTCGAAAAAATGCTACTACTATTGTAACTCCCTTACTTATCAACGCCTTATTCCTTATTTACTAGATGATTATACGTACTCATTCGCCATCTACCTCAAGCTAATACGGAATATCTCAAATTTCTGTACTTTATACACATGAGCAAAAGTCATATAACTATACAAAAAGAGTTCAATTTATAAAATATACATCCATCATATACAATGTCACCAACTATGCAATTATTTACAACTTCAAACATCATTGCCCTTTATCATGAGAGCCTTTAGAAGCATCACCTGGAATGGTTTGTCACAATACAGAAAACATAAGAAACAAAGTTTCCCAGTAGCTAGCTATTGCCATGAAAACATATCAAGCCATTCCAGATCCTTAAGCAAATAAAACGTACATTTCAAAATCAATCAATCATATGTCACCTCATTCATTACCATTGTAAGAAATGTGCATCACACATAACAATCAACAATCCCCTTCAAGGACTCATATCAATATCTAGATGGCCATCACAAATAATCGTACCTAGGCCTCATATACAGCATCACGCTGTCTTCCCGGGGAAAACTCGGGCCATAGGCCTTACTCACACAGTATCACACTGTCTTCCCGAGGTACTCTAAAGGCCATAGGTACCGCACACAGCAATTTTCATTACCATCTCGGGGAAAAATCGGGCCATAGGCCTTACACACACAGTATTACTGTCTTCCCGGGATGCGCACACAGCTATCTCATACACATTCCATACAATGGCATAATATACAGAAAATCATGTGAATAGAAACAGAGCTTAAGGATAGAGTTAGCTACCTTTCACAAGCTTCCAATGTGATGTTCCCTTTGCTCTCACCAAAAACTCCTTTACACTTCCTCTTGCCTTTGCAAGTTGTCACTCTTTAGTCTATACAAATACACATCATAATTTCTTATTAGAACATCATCACTTTCCCTAAACCTCATGTATTCTTTACTTTCCCCACTTAATTAAATGCATACTTAGATGCTCTACATCTTGTTTCCGAGCCTTGAAATGACACATAAGAACATTAGAAAAGGATCCAAAGGCAAAACCATGCAAAACGTGAAGAAACCAAGCCAAAAAGTTCACTTAACAAAGAACACGGGGGTCCCATACCCCGTGTTCAGGGCCGTGTTCCTTACTGGTTCACTTCAAGGCTACTCGACAAAGAACATGGGGGTGAACACAGGACGTGTTCTACCCCGTGTACCTTACTGCCCTTCAGTCCTGAGATAAACACGGGGAGTGTTGCACCTCGTGTAGCACACTGATCAGCTTCAACGAGGAACACGGGGTACAACACGGGCCGTGTTCTACCCCGTGTACCTTGCTGATCCTCCGAAAACACTTTAAACACTAAAACTCCTTCCTTCCTTCTTTTCCATATTATGGTTTTAGCTTCTCAAAAGGGAAAATGCACACAAAAACTTTCACAAATCAAAGTTTCATCTTTCATAGGCTTTAAGCTTCATAGAAATTATTCTAACTTCATCATTTTAGCCAAGTTCCAAACATATCATGCCAACTCTATACATGCACCATTATACCTCTAAAACCCAAATGTGTTCATCATGTCTCTTGCTGTTTTTACACCAAACCAAAGCCATAGATCAACATAACAACATCTAAAACACCATTAAACATGTTCAAATCATCCTAAACTCCATGATCAACTACCTTTGACCACTCCAACATCAAAATCTCAAGAAACTAAGAAGAGTACATTAAAGAGCTCTTAGAGGAGAACATTTTTACCTCTTGGTGCAACTTGAAAATCCTCACTTGGAACTCCCCAAACTTGATCAAACTTTAGCTTTTCTTCAATCTAAACACACCAATGGATAGAGCTTTATGAGAGGAGCAACTTTCCCTTCTACCACTAAGCTTAAATCTCACTATTTTTGGATGAAAAACTCAAAAGAAACTTTCTCTCTCTTTCTCTCTCTCTCCTGCATGTCTCAAGCTTCTTTCATGGAGTTGCTGCAGCTTTTTGGAGAAATGGAGAAGAGGGTGGGGTTTTCTTGAAGCTTCTAGGGGCATTTTGATCCTTTTTGGAATTCTCAAGGGTATTTTAGTCCTTTTTCACTAAAAGTAAGGCTATTCTTGCCAATATTTTTCTAACAATGACACTTGTCATGAATCCATTGGTCACATTAATTAAAATCACATATTGCACCCCAAAATCTTAGTTATTCATATTAGATCCCAATTCCTTAGTTATTTCACTTTAACCACACCCGATTCTGCACTTTTGCAATTTAGTCCATAGGGTTTCTGTCTATTTAAAAATCCTTGCACTGTCAGACTTAGATAACTCCCCTTTTTAGGGTTCTCTAACCTCCTCTGATCATTTATACTGCTTATGAAAATAAATTTTTTTCCCTACTATCCTTTTTCCTTTAAAATTTCATTTACCCTTACACTTAATTCCTTTCAACTTAAGATTCACCCACCAAGCTAACTCAAACGTGCTCTTCGTTTCTACGACCTTAGAATTAGAGATTCAAATAATAGAATTGAAAATTCGGGATATTACAACTATCATCACTAAATCATAAGTTAGGTAGTTTACATCATGTTTCTTTAGTTATCTTGATGCATAAGCAATTACCTTACCATACTACATCAACACATATCCTAGTCCAATTCTTGAGGCATCATAATACATCGCATAACCTTTAGTTCCACTTAGAAAGGTTAGTATAAATGTAGATATCAAGCATTCCTTTAACTTTTGTAAACTCTTTTGCATTCATTGTTTCATACAAACTTAGCTCCTTTTCATGTTAACTCGGTTAACGATGGCCCAATCTTGGAAAAATCTTTGTGAACTTCTTGTAATATTTGGCTAATCTAAGAAAACTATTTATTTCCATCACAAACAAAGGTTTTGGCTATTTGTTTACAACTTCTACATCTTATGGATCTATATGAAATCCTTCCATTGAAATCAAATGTCCAAAGAAATAGACACTCTTTATCTTAAATTCACATTTTGAAAATTTAAAATACAACTGATGCTACTTTAAGGTCTGCAAAGTAATCCATAAATATTGCTCATGCTCTTAATCTTAGAATACACCAAAATATCATTAATGAACACAATAATGAGGACTTGATTTATCAAGTTAATAAATATTGATTGACTGTGCAATCCCGCAAGTGCACGGGTTAAGTCGAGTTATAGTATAAAAGATTATCGTTCTCCACAGGGATTGTAGGTTGAGTACTAACTAAATCTCAAGCAAAATTATCTAGGCGGATCAATTGATAGTGGAATCAAGAATAAATTGTAAAACAGAGCTTATCAAAATAAGGTTTGATTCAATGGAATAAAAGCGTACTCAGCTTAAGGATTCCTTGTACATTTCATTATGGAATGAATATAATTCTCTAACTTGGTTTACTGTTAATTAAGATTGCTGGATTACCAAAATTAAGCTATACCTCATTGCAAGGCTACTAGCTACTAACTAAAAGATTAAGTGCCCAGAATTATTCTAGTAATCACTCATCTAGGCTGCATTAACTTGCTTAGAATCCATTCTTGGACATTTCATCTTGTGCAAAAGAATCCAATTAGCTTAATTCCTAAGTCTAATTGATATTCCCAATGATCATGCAAGATCCGATTAATTAATTGATCATTTCAACCTAGAATCAATTAATCTATAACACAAATCCAATATTCCGGATATATTGGCTTGTTCCAGACAAATCAGCATAATCAAATCATAATTCAACAGTAAGTCAAGCTAGATTATATAAAATTCAGTTCCATAAATCCATGAACAAGTTCACCTAAGCTGAGTACAAGGGTTTAGTGTGAAGACATTACAAAATCAGAAGAAAATCAGAAAATAGAGAGGGAAGTCAAATAATTCATGAAGATCTACAAATTTCTTGCTTGATTCTTCAATTCCTTGCTTGAATCCACATTAGAAGGTGCCCTTGGTATCCCCTAGGGTTTCTCCCAGCAGCTCCTCTTATTAATTCTCAATTTCTTCTCCTTATCTCTTTCAAAATTTCACGCAAAACTTATATTTGTGATGTACACGGGGTCCAACACGGACCGTGTTGTACCCCGTGTTTCTCAGCGAAAGTTGAGCAGCATAAAACACGTTGTGCGACATGTCCCGTGTTCTTCAACGAAGTGTCAAGCAATAATGTACACGGTGTAGCACACGGCCAATGTTGTACCCCGTGTTCTTCAACGAAGTGTGATCAACATGTTACACGGGGTGTGACACCCCGTGTTTACCTCAGAACTGGAAGGCAGTATGATACACGGGGTGTGACACGTCCCGTGTTCACACCCGTGTTCTTCTCTGAGCAGTCTAGTGAAGCCTCGAAGCAATCTAGAAGGAAACATGGCCATAAACACGGTGTTCCCATACCCTGTGTTCTTTGCTAAGTGAACAAATTTGCTTCAATTCTTCACAATTTGAATGGTTTTGCTTCCGGATCCTTTTCTAATGCTCATATGTGTCATTTCAAGACCTGAAAACAAAATATAAAGCATCTAAGTATCCTTTTCAATTAGTTTGCACAAAATACTAAGTAAATGAGTGATAAAACACATAGAATTTAAGTGTATTTGTGCATTTATCATTGATAGTGCATTCATTAACCTAAAAAATATTAACAAGAATTTATAATGTCCATACTGAGTATAAAATGCCATTTTCAAAATATCCTCCTTTTGAATCTTCAAGTGGTGATATTTTGACTACAAGCTAATTTTTAGGAAGCATCTAAGGCCTTGAAGTTGATCAAACAAGTCATCTATCTAAAGCAAAAGATACTGATTCTTAATAGTGACCTTGTTTAACTATCGATAGTTAATACATAGTCTTAGCAATCAGTCCTTCTTCTTGATAAATAATACAAATGCACCTAATTAGGAAGTATTAGGTTGTATGTAAGCTTTTTTCATTAAAACTTGTAATTGCTCTTTCAACTCCATTAATTTAATTAGCTCCATCCAATACAAAAGAATCGATATCAAGTCAATTCATGAAATTACATCATTTATAAAATTGATCTCTTGATCAAGTGATAATCCTAGTAATTCTTTTGGAAACATGTCTTGGAACTCACTCACCATTGAAGGTTTGTTAATTCTTAGTTCTTCTTCCTCTATGTTACCTATGGCTATTATCCATACTATACATCCCTTCTTAACAAGTTTCCTCACATTTACACAAGAGACAAAAGTAAGCATCTTTATTCTTTTTTCACCTTGGAATATTCATATCATTTCTCCTTTAAGTTAGTATATTACTATCTTATGATAACATTCTATATAAGTGTGATACTTAGATAATTAATCCATTCCTAGGATAATATCATAATCCATCATTTCCAAGATAATTAACTCTACCTTAGTTAGATAATTATCTAAGTTAATCTCACACTTCTTAACTCTATGGGCTACTATCATCACTTTTCCTACCGGAGTAGTGACTATCATAACATTATCTAATTTTTCTTTAGGCTTTGAAATTCTTGCTACTAATTTATAGGATAAGAAAGAATGGTAGCTTTTAAAACAAATAAAACTTTTGCATAAAGATTCTTAACTATTAAGGTTTTAGGCCTAGGCCTCTTATCTACTTATGGTAAATACTTTAGCTTGAGTTGTAGTTATATCCTTCCTTCTACCTCTTCCTACTATCTATAAAGCATTGTCAACAACCTTACCAAAGTAAAGACTTAAAGGGCCGTTTGGTTCGGTGGTTTCAGAAAAGGGAAAGGGAATTATAGGGTTTCATTCCCTTTATTTTTGTTTGGTTGAGAAAAAACTCATTCCTTTCCCCTTTTTCCCTTAATGGGATTACCCCATTTAAGGGAATGGTGATTCCCCCCACTCATTGGGGAATCCCATTCCCTTTCCCTATCTTCTCTAATAATATTATCAAATAATCATTCTATATTAATAATATTATTAAATATTAAATATATAATAAATATTTTATTATTATTTAATTATATTAATAATATTATAGTATTTTAATACATGTTATTTTAAATATTATAATATTTTTAATATTAATAATTAATAATAATAATAAAATAATAATAAATAATAAATAAATAATAATAATTTATTATTTATAATAATTATTACCATAAATAATAATAAATAAATAATTATTATAATATTATTTAATTATGTTAATAATATTATAATATTTTTAAGTTATAAAAAATCAATAATATTAATAAATAATAATTAATTTATATTAATAATATTATTAATATTTATTTAATAAATAAATAATTTTTATTAAATATTAAATAAATAATTATTATTATAATATTATCTAATTATCTTAATAATATTATAATATTTTTAATTTATTAAAATTTAAAATTATTTATTTTTTAAATAAATATTAATAATATTATTAATATATAATAATAATTATTTATTTAATTATTAAATAAATATTAATAATTTTATTAATATATAATAATTATTTATTTAATTATTATTTTAATAATATTAATTTTTAATAAATTAAAAATATTATAATATTATTAAATACTAAATAAATAATAAATATTATAATATTATTCAATTATATTAATAATGTTATAATATTTTTAATAATTATTTTTTTAATATTATAATATTTTTAAATTATTAATAATTAATAATATTAATAAAATTATAAATATTAAAAATAATAATTAAATAAATAATAATTATTAAAATTATTATAATAATATTAATTATTATTAATATATTAATAATAGTTAAAATAAAGTATTAATAAAAATAATATTAATAAGATGTTAATAATTAATAATAAATAATTATAAAAATTATAATATTAGTAAATAAAATAAAAATAATAAGATAATAATTATTTTAAAAATAATTATAAATATATTATTTTTAATGTAATAATTATTAATAAAGTAAATTAAAAATATTTGATTCCCTTTCCTATTTGAACTAAACAGATTGGGTAATCAGGAATCATTCCTTTTCTTTCCCCCTAATTCCCTTTCCTGATTGCATTCCCTTTCCCCAGTCTGAACCAAACGGCCCCTAAGTATTTTAGGTATTGGGCATAGCATTTACTTTAAACTGAGTCCTTAGGTATTTTCATGCTAGATGTCCCATTCACTTACACTTGAAGCAAGGTCTACATTGCCCAATGTGATTCCTATTGTGTTGACTGTAGAGAGGAGGTCTATTTAACAGAGTCAACACTAGCTAAGTGCTTAGTAGGTTTGTCATTCTAAGGATGAAATCTGCAATCTAATGAGTCTTCTACCTTTGAAATTTCTTTTTATTAAAGCATCCATCTCTTGATGCATTCTACACTCTCTTACTTGGCCATTTGCTATTACTAACTTTGCCATCAAGCCTTGCTTTTTTTTCTCCCAAAATTTTCTTTTCTTATATGCTCTCCTTAGAGCATATTTTAGCATTAATTGCTAGATTCAACATTCGATATTAAATAGCATCCTCAACATTGATTGGATCATAGTAGTAGTCATGAAGTCCATACAAAAATCAATTCCTTCTTGCCTTCTCAACTTCCATGAAATGTCCAACATGTCATGAAAGTCACATGAACTAGGTATCTTACTAAGCTATTATCATTAATCCTTAGGTCAACTACTCAAACTCATATAATTTTGCATCTTAAGGCTTAAGGTTAAGAATCTATCTACTAGATCTTCTTGAAATTGTTTCTAAGTGATTGAATTATTGCCCTAACTCTTGACTCTTTATTTTAATTATAACATTGGTATGTTATGTCTTTTAATTAATGTCCAGGTAGTTTTACCATCATAGCCTCTTGCAACCTAGCATCTTATAGATTCTTTCTATGTGATCTAGGAATTGATAAGGATCAATTAATAAGTTAACACCATTATAACTTTGGGGTTTCAGTTTCAAAAATTCATGAATCAATTACAACCTATCGTGGTAGGGTATTGGAAGAGAAGGTTGCCTATTTCCTTGCCTAATTTTATTTTGGTTCCTTTAATTAAGTATCCTTTCTAAATTTTGTAGTAAAATAGTAACCAAAGCTAAGGCTTCTTAATTAATATTACTTTGCTTACTATGAACGTTTGAATATTCCTTATTTTTTTGAATTGCTTGGATTTGCCTTAGTTCTCACCATATCTTGTAAAATAACTTAATAAGAAACAAAGTAACTTTTCAAAATAAAAAATACCTAATACTCCTAATGACACTTTTAAGATTATAAACAACTTTAATGTGGTAGCCATTTGCACTTTTCAGGCTGGAGTTCAACTATTTCCCAAATCATGATTTATCACGACCTATTTCTAAACCATCATAACTGATGCAAAGATATCAATTAGACATCTTTATAGGACTTTCTAATCAAAATCCAAGTTTGGAAATTTGCACTAATTTTTTTCTTTTCATTTCCTTGAATGCATATATGTACTTTCTAAAATTTTATCAAAAAATAGATTTTCTTAAACAAACATATATATTTTTAAGAATAGTTAATAATTTCAATAAATAAATCTTATTGATATTAGAAAGTTTGAAACAAGAAGATATTCTAAAAACTCTTTTGATACAAAGTAATTTAGAGTTTTATATTACCTTTAAGAAAAACAAAAATATGTAATAACCTTTTTTTTTTCTTTCTTTCTTAAGGATATTTTGAAATTAGATATAAAATAATTTCCTTTGATCTTGAAAATCAAAACCTAAAAACTATGTTTTCAAAATAGACATGTTTTCTTTCTTATTAGGAAATAGTTGAAACATAATTTCTAAAGCATTAAATAGATTAAATATCTTTTTCTTGAAATTCCTCAAGAAACTTAAAAGATATTTTGGATAGAAAATTATTAAAGAACTTTTCTAATTCTTTAAAAAGAATTTATTTCCCTTCTAAAAATAGAAGTTCAAACCATGAAACCAATACAATATAGTAAGACCGAGTTAATAAAACTCAAAAAATTAGACAAATCCTATGAAATGCATTAGAGATAATATACTTTGAATCAAACTTTCAAAAAATTTATTTTTCTTTTAAAATCAAGTCAAGAAAAAATATTTCTTAAAACCATTTGATAAATCTTTTCAAAATGTATATATATGTATTAGTTAAGTAAATACTTTCAAACTCAAATATATATATATATATATATATAGTTTTGATGCAAATAAAAATCATTTTTCCTTCTCTTTCAAAATTCCATAAGATCCCTATTTTGTTTCATAAATATGCCTTTAGTAAAAAAATAGCAACTATTTAAAGAAACAATGAAAAAATAAGATATGCATTAATATATATATATATATATATATATATATATATATATATATATATATATGTATGTATGTATGTATATAAAAGTAATTATACAAGTGTTGGTTTTTACAAAAATTTCTAAGGTTTTACCATTACCCTTAAAGTCAAAACATAAGTACAATAGAAGTCAACAATAATATACATCTACGAAAAAAACTAGCAACAACTATCAACCTAACTAGTTGCTCATTGAATCCTTAAAAGGGATACTCTTATCAAAGTCTATTGGTGTACATTACCATCTGTGTGAGTCACAATGGTAAAGGGGAACTCTTGCTTAATGATATCATACCAATTGTAATAGACATGCCACCAAATATCTATAATCTCAATGGGAGGCAAGTAAAGAAGTATTTAGAAAATATATCAACAAGTAAAGAGAGTGATAAATTACTTAGTAAGATAGGTATCATACAAATTTTCTAATAAGTTTTAATAAAAAAATCATTTATATATGAGATATATATTAAAACCATTTTCTTATCAAGAATTTTCCATATATTTCACATATAGCAATTTTGCACTATTAGAAATTTCAATCATAAATAGAATCATTAATTTACAATTAAATGACAAGGAGATATAAAAGATTCCTCATTATTACTTCAAACCAATCAAATTATGTGTACCCTAACCTTATGCCACCCCCTTATTTGATGTCATTCCATGTGACTTGAAATACAAGATGCCAATCCAATCTCCTAACCTCTCCACAAATGTCTCAAAATCATAATAGTATCATATCATTACATACAACATTCAAGTTGACAATCACGTAGGCTTAAGCCTTTTCACATAGAGCATTTACCGGCTCATGTGACACTCACAAGATTATAGGGCTCTCACCAGCCTATTTTTCATGTAAAGCACTTACCAACCCATTGCACATATAATAAGATAAGGTCAAAATGTCATACCTTGCCAAAATTGTTATATAACAATAACATAAGTAATATCATATAAGAAAGTAATCATATAGACTCTAGCATATTTTATATGAATAATTCAAGCATGCTTTACTTTAATTTCCACATGCTAGATTTTTTATCATATATCTCATGCAAGATTTTATTTCAAATCATAATGACTTCATATCTACCTTTTCCTTACAATTCATTAGTGCATTCGTAAAGATAGTTCTATAAAGTAACATTTAATTTTTCATAACATTTCTACTAATGTTAAAGCATACTTTGAAGCAATTAATTTCATATATTAATATGTCATATTTAAGCATTATTTCATTCTCAAATAACATGTACCTCATAGTTTCATCACAGTAAAAACATAAAATGCATTCACAACTTAGATTTTCTAAGTTCCACAACTTCCAAATCTAAATATATTTAAATGTATGCTTTATACATTAGTCTAATAAGTAAGAAAACTATTTTTTCTTACTAATTCAAGCATGTAAGTATGGTGCCTGGAAAAAATAAAACTACTTAATTTCACCATACAACAACATCTGAATATTAAGAAAATAGTCTTAAACCTAAACTAAGTTTTAACAAACACTTTTATACTTAAAAATTCCATTTAAAATAGCAAACCTTACTAATATTTTTTCAAAATTTCTAGAATTGAAAGAAAAGGCTTAAACTTCATATATCAACCATTTTCAAGCACAAAACATGTTACACAATTTACCCACACATCCAATCATTAAAACACCTTAAAATAGATATAGATAGTTTTCTAAATCCCCTTTTTATATGTAAATCTTTATAAAAAAATTTAGAAAATTTCAACCTTGAAATAATAATGATATTAAAGATGATTTTTTATTTATTTTCATGCTCAAATCAAGTTAAACAAGAGACTAAATTGTTTTAGTAATAAGAACCATTTGTAAGTAACATTTACTTTTTGAAAATGTTAATTTTCAGATATTGTGTTTAGCATTAAACTAAAGGATTTGTAGCATGTTTTCAAACATGTTTTTGCTCTAAAACCTTGATATAATTGTTTAATGTCATCTCTTATTTAGTATAGAACATAACGTATTAACTTTTCCTCAAAATAATAGAATTTTCCTTACCAAAATAGCTTAGTACCCATGGGTTATGTATATGCTTTTAAACATAATTTTCCTTGTAAAACATTAATGTAACCATCATATACTATCTATATGGGAGTTTGAAATAATGTATACTAAACAAAATTAAAGTTTTGCCTAATGGTATGCAAGAAAACCATGAGCTTCCTATGTACTTTTCAATAAAATTTTTGTTTGTTCCTTGAAAAAAATCATGATTTTCTAAACATTGGTTACTTCAAATACTAATTACAACAATCATTTTCACAAATCTCTTTTAAGAATTTTCTTTTTACTTTCTTTGCAGGTCTTTTATTAAAGAAACATTTTATTTCCTTTCTTTCTCAAGAAAATCTTTCCAAAACTTTATCTTTTCAAATCAAGGAAATTGTTTTCTAAACAAAAGAAGTTTCTAATATTAAAACTTCTTCAAAACACTTAGTTTTTTAGGAAACCCTCTTTTTTTATTCATATTTCAAAATCATATACTCTCCTTTAGAAAGATAAGATGACTCTAAAAACCCAAACTTTTTCAAAGATTCATGTTTTCAAACCAAGAATGTTTCCAAACAATAAAAATTTTCTAAAACTCTTTCTTCTACCAAAAATAATATGGAAATCAAATAATATTACTCAAACTATCACTTTTAATATCTCAAATAAAGGTTTTATGAAAACTATCTTTTAAACAAATCCGCTATAAATATCATGGCTTTAACATTCCATTAATCAAAACACATATATATCTCATATATAAACATCTTCTTAAAAGAAAACCAATAAGAAAAGAAATGGCTTTGTACTCGCTCAAATAAGCTTAAATGCTTAATCTTTTCACTTATGATCCAAATTATCCCACTCAAAACAACATGGAGTTAGTGAGAAATTCCTTGATAGTACTACCTTCACTTTGATGACTAAAGTGCTAAATATCCAATTAACTCTCAAGGTACTATTAAGAGCACTCAAGAATACACTAGGAAAAAATGATAGAACTCTCACTTGCCTTCTGTATATATCCCTCTTTCTCTTGGATATTTAATATATAAACTAAGGCTAAACTATTTATAATAGAAGAGTGGAGTAACCTCCAAACCTCTATGACATTATTTAACTAAATGACATCATACAATTGTGTTGCAACCATGAAGTTCATGGTTTTGCTTCCAAAAGATGAAGCAAAATCTCATCCAATATTCCCTAATTAATACTAGCTTATCATATCTTTAGTATCCTAAGAATATCGCTTTTTGATCTCATCTTATTTGATGACTAAGCTTATACTCCTTGAATATTCCTCTCTAAACTTATTTTAAATGGACTAAGCTTCTTAGAAGTTTCACAAAATTAATCATTAAGTAATGCATTAAAATATTTATCTTTTTTAACTTATCATCTTTAATTTTTCTAAATTTTCATATTTAAGAAAACCTTTTGATAAATTAAACCTAAGTTCCAAAGTCAAGTCAATATCTTTTTCTTCCTTCATAAAACCATGAAAAAATGACAACTTTGACACCTTGGGTTCCCATAGGATGCTTATGAGTAAAAGCACTAAATTACTCTAAAACTTTATCAACCTTAGATCTTAAATAACTCCCAAGACCACTCTAATTTTTCCTAAACCTTTCCTAGATAATTTCTAACAAGTTTTCATCTACCAAGATTAATGGATTTTTTTACTAATCACTTGTTGATAAACCCTTCCTTGTTAAATTCTTTCTATTTTTATCTACTAGGTTTTTCTAAGTATTATAGGAATCAATTCCCTTAACATGTTTTGCATGAATTGATTCATGAATTAATGCAAACCTTCCAAAAATAATTTTTAGGCTTAATGAAAATTAGTTCATCTTTGAATTTTTAGAAATTTTGAATCAAAAAATATTGTTCACTTAATGTCATTCATCGTAAATCCCACCTATATCATCAAAACTCTCAACCAAACCTTTAAAACTCATAAGAAACATGCTAGACTACTCAAATTCAAAACAAAATTACAACTTCCAAGAAAAAACCAATGAAATTAACTAATTTTCTTTAAAAACCCTACACTAATCAATATATAAGAAATTTAAAATCAAGCAAGTATCTAAGTAAAATGCTAATATTACATGATTTTTAGAATTTTATATTTTAAGATGAATAATTAATTAACTTTAATGGTAAAATTTTAAACTAGAAATTTTATGTGAAATGCAAAAGTTGTAAAAAGAAAATGTGAATGTGACATTAAAGAACTAAAAATTAATTTATTGAATGAGTTTTGAATAAAACTTTTAGGCAAATAATAATAAATTGTTTGAAATGACATAGCTAAGGAAAATGCATTAAATAAAAGAATTAACGGTTATAAGGGTTTAAATATGAGTATGTAAGTAGGGAGAAGATTTAGGGTGAGTTTTGGAAAGTACCCTTGCCCTTAATAAGTCCAACTTTAGCCCTCATTCCTTACTATTCCTCATTTTTTAACCCTATCCTCCACTCCTTTTATTCATTTTTCTTTTTCTTCCTCTTATCCTTACAATTTTCTTCAATTAAGACAATCGGGACCTAATCTTTATCAAATCCTTTACACAAACAAGGTAAGAACTCTATGAAAAATAATTTCTTTTTTATTTTCCTTAGATTTAAAGAGATTTGAGCATTTAGCCTAAAAAAGAAAGAATGAACCCTCGAATAGAATCTTTAGGATTTTGGATGATTAAAAACAAGATATATCAAATTCACTTTCTAAATCCTCTTCAACATTACATAAGTGAACATTCTAACTTTATTTTAAAGGTTAAGATGATTTAGTTTAGCTTAAGTTAAAGTTTGTGTGTTCATTTAAATGCATAAGGAAATATGATGATTTATGGTGTTTAATTGTATTTAATGTTGGAAATGGATAAAATGAGGTACCTTTATTTTGTATTCATGATTTGCTAAGGATTGGTAGAGTAATAAATGCATTTTAGTGGCATTAATGGTGAAATGAATAGTAATTTTGAGCTAAAAATCTATAGAAACACTTGTAGCAGTCAACTATGGCTTGAGAACTACTTTCTATGTAGCTATAGTCAGTTACATAGTAGACTATGCAAATGTCAAATTAGCCTTAAAAGGCTTATAGTTAACTATAGCCATAAGGTTTGCCTTCTAGAAGGTTATAGTTAAGTATATAGTTAACTATCAATTAAGACCTTGCTCTCTAAAGGTGCTCAACTATAATCCATATGTTGAAGGCTTATAGTTAACTACTTGACATTCAAATCTAGTTGAAGACCCCTAATAGTCAATTATGCACCCTTCCTATGTTTGCATAGCCAACTATACAATTAATTACTCACTGTGAAAATTAAAGGAATATGATTTAAAAGGAGACCTAAATATTAAGTGTTATATGTTATTGTGTTTATTATTTATATGACGTATAATAATGAAAATGAAATGTTAGCTATGGAAAAATGCATGGAATGACTACGAATTGAGATATGTAATCTTGATGAGAAAGATTTTATTAAATCATGAGAAATATGTTGAGGTGATGTGATATTTGAACATTAGATCCTATAACTATTTGTCAAAGGATAAGGAAAATTTAGGAAACATAAGGATAGGCTTGTAAGGAATGAAATTGATCAAGAATTATAATAAGATTTATTTGCTTTCTCAATTTTATTATTTTATGTATTGTATGATAAGATTATGGCGTGGATGGATATGTGTAATTAAGTAATTGCATTGATGAGTGAGAATGATTATAAATGAATGTGATGACATTGATAAAAATTATATTATGATATGTAAGGTTTAAGTGTTTAGGTTTATAGAAAGGTAAATCCGATTGATAAATTCATAAATGTGCTTATGTTTACTTGTGCTAGAGTGTTTTCTTACGAGGCTTTAGACTTACTCCTCAATGTATTTTCTTTTATATATTCTTAAGTTAATCTCCCACTACCACATTATAGTTAAGCTCTCGAAAGACTATGCTATAAGGCTTAAGCAACATATTATATCTTGATATAGATAGGCGTTTTAAGCCTTGTCATGTATAGATCAAAAGTAGGAGAGTAAGACCTATTTCTTTTGAGGTTATTAGGCTAGCTTATCCTTAAGCTTGACAAATTATAAACAGGCTTAACTCCTTTGCAATTAAATTATATTTTGTTAAATGAAATCATTATCTTTTCCTTTTAATTTGTGAAAACTTCCATAGATCCACATATACACTTTATTATGATAATAAAGAGTATATAATAAGTTGGTGGAAACTGAGTAATAATTTCACATCAATCATGACTATGGATGGGTTGCCACAACTACTTTCTAGTTGGGAGAAGAGAGGTTGAGGTGATTTTAGTGTTAGATTAAGATGGAATTTATCAAATTAAGGCATAATTTCCCTTTCTAAACTCATTATACTTTTATGTAATTAAATCATCAACAATTTACTTGTGGAATGAAAAGAGATTTAGGCTTAACTTCATTAAGATAAAGCGAATTAGAAACATCTTACCTTGGTAACTTGATTGCTGAGCAAGAAGGTGATATTTTAAATTTGAGTAGAGAGGAGTTTGAGTATGATAAAGGGTGGGTTGTAATAAAAAATGTAAAGGAATATAGGGTTTTGGATATAAGAGGTATCAATATGAGCAAAATGGAAATTTTTCACACAATATCTCCTTTAACTTTTCTATTGAACTTATATTAAAGTTAAAACATAGTACAAATTTAATTAAATTCTTGCTATGTTTCCTTCATGTAATTATGATATAGTTTTATTTACTTTCATGCCTAAATTCTTAAATGAAAAGCTTTGTCCATTAATTACTAATTCCTAATACTGCTAGGTACAACAATGTTATTAAGTAGAATGTTATTGTGTTGATAAAAATGATGGATATCACAACAAAATTGACATTTAATGATTGACATAGTTTACTTGATCTTACTTTCCACATCAATATTCATTATTAACCAATGTGAAAAATAAAACAATGTCACTCTGAAGATTTGTAAGAGTACAAAATATAAGACTAAAACATTGTGGCACCATTTGTAAAATTAAGATTCCTCCAAAATGAAGCTTTATCTTTCAAAATATAAGAAATCTAGTTAAATCTGAAGAGTAGCTTGCTCAACTACTCTTTTGTGTTAACAAGGTATACTCACCATATATCCTAGGATTTTTATTCTTTGTAGATGTGTTTTCTTATTTTCAATAAAGATATGTGGTTTTAATATTTAGGCTTTATCTTAGTATATTATGCTTAAGATGATTAAGGTTACGGTTAAGAGGTATTACTAAAATGTTTCTAATTCTTTATTGCCTCATGAATATTCACCATAACCTTGGGCATGGCATAAATTACACATAGAATTTTGCATATAAATATATGAATTTGTTTTGGTTTTAGTTATGTGTTTGAAAAAAGTTTAGCTCTAGATGATTTGAATTACATTTTGATGCATATAAATGTATGAATGTGTTTAGGTTTTTGGTATGTAGCTAAGAATGTGCACAATTTGTGATGGTATAAGGTTTGCTCAATATTCTTATATATGTGTTTTTTACTAAATTAGTTAGTCATGGATCAATAGTTGATGCGTGCTAATTGATGTAATGTTAAATATGAGAATGAGGTTAAACAATTTAGTAATGATCTCATAAAGTGTCATTCCACTAAATGTTATTGTGCCAAGAAAGTGATGATTGAGCAACTACAGAATCATTTATTTGTCTTTCACATTGACATTGGGCATATATAATGGATATGGTATGGTAAAAGTAAATTATGTAGCATGTCTAATGATTATGAAGACAAGGCTTTTTGTGCTCACTTAAAGGATATGGTTTGTGATATTGTAGATAATTCTACTAAGCATTTGTAAGTCCTTTATACCTTATTGAGTTATGCAAAAAAGTCATTATATTAGGGTTGCACTAAATTGATAAATTTATGTACCATGTTAAGATTGCTCAACTTGGAAGTAGGAAATGGGTGGAATGACAAGACCTTCATGGCATTAATACAATTATTAGAAGACAATGTTCTTAAAGGTAATGTACTATGCCTTATGTTTATAACATAAAAAAAATCATGTATTTGATAGGCATGAAGTATATAAGAAGATTTATGCTTATCCTAATGATTGCATATTATATTAAAAAAATTACAAAACTTTGCATGAGTATCCAAAATATAGGGCATCCAATTATAAATTCAAAAAGCATGATGGCAGTATCAAAGAAAGAGCTCTCATAAGGTGTTGTGGTGTCTTCCTATAATAACAAGTTTTAAATGAATTTTTTCATCATCCAACGGATTCTTCTTAATTGAAAATGATTGAATTATTGTTCCCTAAATTTATTAGTGAAGCAATAAACCTCAAACTTGAACTATTGTACTAAGAGAATGAACCTTTATGTTAAAATGAGTAGTAAACATAGCATATGACCTATAATATTGGTGATTTACAATTTCTCTCCTTCATTATGTATAAAATGCAAATATGTAATATTAACATTGTTAATTTCAAGGCCCAAGCAATTAAGAAATGATATAGAAGTATTCTTAGCACCACTTATCAAAAACCTAAAATTAATGTGGGATAAAGGTATGTTATTGTTTGATGCATGTTGTCATGAGTCTTTCAAGTTGCATGCCATGCTCTTTTGCATAATTGATGGTTTCTTAGCTTATGACAACTTATCAAGGTATAGTGTTAAAAGGTATAAAGCATGCCATATTTGTGAAAATAGCATGTATTCATATCAACTTAAACATGAGAAGAAAATAATGTATCTTAGCCACATGAGATTTTTACCCCATTCCCACAACTATTGTAAGCTAAGAAAGCTTTTTAATAGTTAACTAAAGGAAACAATAGCTCTAAAGCCTTTAATTAGGGAGGAGTTTTATGAAAGGATGAAAAATATTAATGTCATTTGTCACAATCCAACTTGGAACCATTATGACCAATGTAAAGATGTTAAATAGATATTTTTACAAGCCTCTCTAAACAAAACTATTTTATAAATCTTAGTATTTCTTGAAAACATGCAAGATGTACAAAATATAAGGTTGAAAATTTCACTAAATTTTTTTATATGTCTTTATATATCAACTTTCAAACTTCTATTTAGAAAAGAAGCATAACAAAATTGAGATTCAAAAAATCTTTGATAGAAAATTATTTAGTAATTTATATTTGAATAGAAATATCAAGGATCTTTCTTCTTCAAAAAGAAAATATTAGAAGTAGATTTATAAAACTATTAAAATTTAAGATCAAGAGTAAAATAATCATTTTTCTTAAAAATTACCCCAGGAAGCATATCTATTTTCTTTCCGAGAGAAATATATATCAAAAATAGCAATTCAAATCATTAAACAAATAAAATAAGACTAAGGTAGAGAAACTCAAAAAATCAAAGGATTTTATTCATTTTATAAATTATACTTTAGAGATAACATTCTTTCTTTTAAACTAGAAATCATATTTCTAGCTTTGAAATAACATATTTCTTCAAAACATTTCTTGTAAATCATTTCATAAATTTTTTGAAACTAGATGGCATATTAAAAACTTTTCTCAAATCCAAACATTTTTAAACAATTTACCTTGATTATTTGAAAACAATTTCTTTCCTTTTTTTCCTTTGAAAGCCATGGGATGTCTATATAAATATCTATTCATCACAAAGCAACCTTGTAGTAATAACCATAAAATAATTACTTCAAGTAGAGGTCATACATCCAACATATATACATTTGCAAATATGCATCATATATATATATATATATATACATAATTTATACAATTATTTTCTAAGTTCATGTAGTAAATCCAATAATCATTAGTCAAGTCATAAATTATTATACATATCATGCAAAAAGAATCAAAATAATTATATAGATAATAAGTTTTAAAATAGGTGATTTTATATGGTAGTTATCAAACTAACTATCAATAGTATCATTAAAGTTTAGAAGAGTATAGTCCTCGAGAGCTAAAACTTAAGGAGGTTGCTCATTTATTGCTACTTGTAATAGTGGTGCTCATGTTATCAAATAAGATATATAGTCAAGTGTTGATTGGGATACATTAAAATAGTATTTAATGATCCTATCAGAAAGTTTATCGAGTATAGATATTAGAAGCTCATAGGTTACTTGAAAAACTATTTGTTTTACTACCCAACATCAAAATACTACTATACACAATCTAGTACAACTAGCTTTAGTCTAACTACTCCAACCCTAGCCATCAACTGCATGCCAATATAATCAATCACCATACTAAAATGAAATTTTAATAAAAATCTACCAAAAATAATCTTGTATAACATCACCATAAACCCTAGGTCCCAAATAGCACCATCAAGGTGTGGAATATCTGAAAAATCATATTTATAAGTAGAGTAAATAATGAATTACTTAGTAAATGGTTACCAAACCAATTTTCTAATGGATTTTAGCCAAAAAACCAAATATATACAAAACATGTATTAAAACTTTTTCTTACTAAAATACCTTTCCAATTATTCCATATATTTAATTTATTCTATTTGTTACACTTATAAGAATATAAATAGAATGCAACTTATCCATATAATTTTAGTAAATCATATAATAGAAATAGGAGAAGGTATGCAAGGTTACCACCTTATTACTTATAGGCTAACCTTATACCACTAATCCCGACCTTGTCTTTCCAGCTACTTACCATACATCATTCCATGTGACATCAAAATACAAGGTGTCGAGCCATCTCCCATCATCTCTATAATATAGGTTTAATCATATTCATTATCACATTGTCATATTATCATATAAGGCATTTTAAGCCACATTATTCATCATATAGGGCATTTCAAGCCATATCATTTATCAAATCACATTTTTTACAATATTTAATAGGGTAAAGAGAGAATACCATCCTTTGCCACGGTTATTACATAAATAGTATTATAATTATAATCATAGTTTCATAATATATTCTATTAAAAAAGTTCACAATTATCTTGTCACATTTCAAGTGACTATTTTCAAGTGTTTGTACTTTCATATTCAATGCTAGATTTTTCAAAAGTTAAATAACTTTTCTCTAATTTCATGCAATTTACTAAGTTCTTTATTAACTTATTCTTATCATTTTCATAAATGTCATCAAGATTTTCTTCTTAAATACCCATGTATAGAATTTTATTAGTGCATATACAATTTGGAATATAACTCATAACATTTTTCATCTACTAAAATAGCATAAGATGCTCATTATTGGTAACCAAAACCTTGAGCTCTTTTCATGTTTTCATAAGTAGTTTCTTCCACAATTAGGCATATTTCAAGATCACTATTTCTATGTTATTCTACTTTATATCAAACAAAATTTTCTTTTCAAAAATAAGGCTACATCTAGGTTGCACCTTCATTTTTTAACTTCCATAAGTCTCATTTCCAATCACATTCAAGCTTGTAAATTTTGCATCATTCTATCAAGTAATAAAATTATATTTCCTTATTGAAATAGGCTTATGAATCATGATTACACAACAATATGAATCAGAACATATATATCAAATCCACAACATCAAATAGTCATGAGATTAAGCATGAACCTTACTAAGGTTTTCTCATGTAACTATCGCATATTAGAACTAACTTTTCATGCAAACTTATTCAAATTTATTTTTATTTTCCAACATCAAAATTGTGACACTTAATGTCATTTTTCAACCATTTTCTTGTCTAAAACATTGTCACCTAACTTACCAAAATATTCTTCTAACAAACAACATTAAAGAAGAAAAACTTCACTTTTCAAATCATACTTTTAATGTTATTTTCTAAAATGAATCCATGATTTATAGGTTTCATTTTCAACATCTTTTTGCTTAAAAATTTTAATATAAACACTAATAAATATTTACACTAGTATTTAAAAATTTTATACACTTGGTTTTCTCATAAAATCAAAAATTTTTTCAAGGTTTAGGCAAGAAATTCCAAGTTATTTTCATATATTAGTTTTGCTTAAAAACTTTAAACTAAACATCACTACTAATATTTGAAACTAAGTGTGTAACAATTTTCTTGCAAAATCAAAAGTCTATTCATGGTTTTCTTAGAAAACCTAAGACCTTCTTAGTTACTTTCTGACATGATTTTTTTCTTTTTACATAAAACCATGCTTTCAAAAGATGAATATCCAAGTTCCAAAATAGAATGGTCTTTTCCACAAGTCATTTTCAAGGATCGTATTTACTTTCTTTGCAAATCCTTTTCAAATATACTTAAAATCCTTTTGTCTCTTTTTTTTCAAGAAGCTTTTCAAAGTTTTAACATTTTAAACTCATAGAATAGTTTCTAAAATATAAGATAATTCCAAGAATCAAACTTTTCAAAACACTTTCTTTTTCAAAATTGGAAATCAAAGCATCCTTTTCAAGCTTTAAACTACTTAAGTTTGAAATAACGTGTATTTTTCTTTAAGAAAACACTTTTTCGAGTTCATAAAAAATAAGATCCATCATGAAAATCATGGCTTTAATATATACCATCAAACAAGAACACACATATATATCATCCATACAAGATTTTATTAAAGAAAACTTAAAAGAAAATAGGTAGATCTCCTCTCACTCTTTTTAAGATTTTTTCTTTTGCTTATGCACCTTTAGATTCAAGTTTCATTTCCTAAAAACAAGATTAAGTTAGTAAAGGATCTTTTAAAAGAACCATGACAAGAAATATAATCACAAGAGAAGTTGAACTTTTACCTTCCCTTCAAGGATTAAAGAGATCTTTTACTTCAAGAAACTTAAGAACACTTTTAAAGAAAGTATGAAAAGGATGAGGAAGTTCCTCACTAGCTTTTTCTCTCACTCTCTTCCTAAGCCACATTCTCTCTTTACCAAGTTTAGTAAGTAAAATGAACACAAGGCCATCCTATTTATAATAAAATGTTAAAAGAAGGGTAAGCTTCTAATGAAATAATTTTTTATAAGCTAACATCATCAAACTTAGGCTTCAAATTGCCCTAAATGCCTAGCTCCGTAAAATGAAGCAAAATCTCACAAAATCACATATTTTCTTTCTAATATAAGCAAATACTCCTTCATTTAATGCTCATGTGCTTATATTCCTTTATTAAATATCCATGTTCTGATAGAAGCTTCTCCTAATGACATGGCTTAAGCTAGTTTAAATGCATTAAAATAAAGAGTTCAAAAGCCTTGCTTTCCAAGTCACAAGTTTAAATTTTCTAATAAAAATAATTTAAAAAGCATTTGAAAAATGTTTGAAAATTAAACCAATTTTCACAACCAATTTGTTTTCTTAAGTAAATAAAATATAAAATTCATAAATCAAATAAAAAAATGTTTTCTTTAATTTTTCACAATAAAATTACTATTTACTTGAATCCATAGTGCTTTCAAAAATTAATCTCGCTTAAGTAGCATTTATGAATGTTATACTACTTTCTTTACTAATCAAATCAAATCACAATTTTTTATTTTTTGGAAAACATGACACAAACTAGGATCTTAAGCAAAATCCTAGAAAAACCTTTAAATTAGGATTTTTTCAAGTTGTCATTCCTTTACATTATTCTAGCATAGTTTACTAGTTAAATCTTAAAAATTTATACTATTAGCTTTGAATTTCAAAATTTTCTACTTTTAGTCTGTCCTTGTAATCATTCAAGAGATCCTTATTTTTGCCAAAATTTTAAACTTTTGACTACTTGGATTTTTATAGGATAATTTTAGGTAAAAACCTTAATTTACACTAAAATTCTATTAACTTTTGATTTTGGATACTTTATAGAATTACTATAATTTTTTGAAATCACTTGCATCAAAATTAATGAGTATTTTCACAAGTTACTCACCAATAAACACCTCTTTTTTAAATTCTAATGCTCTTGATTTTTTGGTTTTCTACTAGATATTATACCATCTTTAGCAAATTGAATATACCTACAAGTAGCAACACTACATGGAAGAAAAGGTCCATATTCTTCAATCTTCCAAATTGAAAGGACTTATTTGTTAGACATAATAATAATGTTATGCATGTCGAGAAAAATATATGTGATAGTTTAGTTAAAACACTCTTGAACATGTTAAGTAAGACAAAGGATAAAGTCAAGGCTAGACTAAACTTAAAAGATATGACGATATGGTAGGAACTAGTATCGGAAAGAAGGGATTAACATACATATTTGTCTTTGGCTTGCCATACCTTGTCTAGGAAGAAAAAATTAAGTTTCTACAAAGTTCTACATAGTTTAAAGTGCCCCAAGTTATTCTTCTAACATCAAAAGTATTATTTCTATAAAAGATATGAAAGTAGTTAGTTTAAAGTCTCACGATTATCATGCTTTGATGTAGACAATTCTACTAGTCACTATTTAAGGAATATTCTGTAAACATGTGACAAGATTGTTTTTTCTCCAATACAGGTGTCGGCTTTACACATGCAAACATTGTAGCTTGTCTTTTTCCTTATGTAGGCATATGATTTTGATTATTCAACCTAATTGTAGACTCAGATTACACTAAAATTAATTTTATGTAATTTTTGCTCTAATATTCTAAAAATCCAATTCTTTAACTAGCCCAATTAACATTTCATCCAAAAATGCATAGAAAATCTATTTTAATTTTTTTAAAATTCAAGGAATTTGGAAAAGACACTTGGGATATAGTTCAGTGTTTTTTATGCATTCTTTCAATTTCAAACTATCTCATTTACTTCACAAGTCAAATTTTTATCTTACTTATCATATTTTGCTCAACAAAATCCTGAAAATTTTAAGTCTGGACCAAATCTAAAATTATGATTTTATAATAAAATTTTTTGAATTTTTTTCATAAACAACCTTTACCAAATACTGCCAAAAATGTGATCTTTTCCAATAACCAATTTTATGAAAATAAATGAGATTTTCAAATCATAGAAATTAAATTTGTAATAAGTAGTTCTTCCTAGAAATTCATACAAATTCATCTATATACCTCGTATTATATATATTAACTCTACCCATAAGAACATAAATGCAACCACTTTTGCAAAAACTCATCTTAGGAACTAACTTATAGCTAGATGTGTGTGTGTGTGTGTGTGTGTGTGGAGACTAAAAAATATATGAAAAATGCAATTAGCCAATGGCATGTCTAATTTTTAAGGTTTTTCTACATTTTTCTTTGAAACAATACATATATGTTCAGTATCAATATATACCAAGTGCGAGTAGACCATATATAGATAATATATATGTATTTGTTCAACAACATAATTCTCTAGATTTTGCAAAACACATAATATGAAAAATTTAACAATATGAAATTGATAATGAGAAATACATTATAAAAGAAGAGAAAATGCATTCACAAAGCATGATAAAGTGTAGAGCTTATAGTAACACACATAGATACACTCAAACACATACTTTTGATTTAATTAAGTGTAAAGAAAGCATGCATGCATGCATGTGCACACACGCACATGCACACACATATTTGGCAGTAATTCATGTGAAAATAGAATATGCATAGCTAAAATTCACATACATCATAGATGCAACTAGTTACTTAATTGCTCCAAAAACATCAAATTTCACATGCTCGAAATATAATATTGGTAAAGAAAGAAATACATGAAATTTACATAAAATTACTTCAATTAAATCAATTATGATAATAATTGACTTGGCACTAACACTAATTATTGAAAATTTTGAATTTTTATTTTTTTTCAAAATTTTAATCATGTATCATGGTATAAATTTTGTAAACAATATTAATAGAAAGTCAATAAAATATGTAGAAGAGTTAAATTTTAAGGTCCAACCGGAGTCATTTAATACATCCATTGCTTCCTTTAACAAATTAATTGTTTTTGGTTTCCATGAATTGATTGAAGTTTACTACAATTCACTAATAATCAAATTGCTTTAATGGCTCCTTGAAACACTAAAATCATAAACACAATCAAAAAGGGTTAACGATATCTCTTCCTTTGCTAAAACCTCACATATATATTTTCAAATAGGAAGTTTCTTCTAATACATTCTAATAGTACAAATGCAATCTCTATGAGAGTTAAAGAAGTAAGGACCCTTCTAATGATTTATTATAGTTGGATTATAGATCCTACTCATCATGGATACCATATCCATGTATCCAATTTGGGCTAAATGCCTAACAAAATCCTAAAACCTTGAATTGCTTATTGGGCCAAAATTGTATTGATATTAATTTATTAATTTATATATTATGGTATGGTTGAATAGAAATTTTCAACATATGAAGGTATATCACAAAATATTATACTAGTTATGTGCAATATTTATAACACAAAATATATATTCTCTTTTTTGTTAATAAAATTAATGGATGTTTAGTTATTAGAAAATTCATATATTTAAAAATAAGTTTAGATAGTGAGCATAAGAAACATGCATAAAAATGTGAATCTTATGAATTTTTAATGACATGTAAGATGAAATATAAATACAATTTTGAGTTATTGAATTAATTTGTGGAAATAAGTAAGTTATGGTGAGAGTGGAATATTCAAATTTTTATAAATCACCAAGGGTTAACTATTTCAAGAATGAGAACATTATTGTGTTTCTCCACTCCCAATCAGGATCAAATTTGGAATTCAAACCCTTGTACACTAACAAATAAATGAGATATCCTAGTTTTGACTATATAATATTGTATTAATAATGGACATTAAAATATAAATTCATTATATAATTTCTAATCAATATCCAATCTTAAATAATATTTTAATTTTGACTCCATAAGGAAAAATATAATATGCATAAATTTATTTTTTTCTCCTAAAAATATTTTACTCTGCTTAATTAATATTTCTTCTTAAAAGAATGGAGCCTAAAATTTAAATTGAATAGGAGCAAAAAGGAAATTTAGTTTTATATTTAAATCTATATATAAAAAACTAACACATATAAATAATGAAAATTCTAAAAAATTGAGTGTGGGCACATTTTTACACCCAAATATATGCGGATCGACATTTGTATACTAGTATTGATAAACGGTCTAATTTCTTAATATCAATAATAGTGGAATCAAATTTATGAGATGGGAATGCAATAAAGATAACAAACTTTATCAAAAGAGTTGTTCCAAAATTGGGAAAATTTTTTTCCTACCCCTTATAAATTTTAATGAAATTATATAAAACTTTCATCTAATTTTAATGCATACTTATACCTCTGTTAAAGCATAAAACAAAGACTACACTTAAACTCAAATTTGAATTTTTCTTAAATAAAATGATAAGAATAAATGATTATAAATTTAAATTAAACAATATAGATAATCTAAATATTTTTTATAATCAAAGATATGTTTTGATTATATTTAAATGATTAAAAAATATTACACTTATATCAAAATTTGAAGTTTGTATCTGTCATACTTTAATTGTTTAAACTTAATTAAAGTATACATTTGATTATAAAATACTTAAAATATCTCATTTTTTTAATAATATAACGAAGTCAAAAGACCCAAGAAAAGAAGTTAAAAAATAATAATTTCTTGAGTCTTAGAGACTTTCGTAACATCAACAAATACTAGGATAGAGATCTAAGGAAGTGGTTGATGAAGTAAATGGGTTCCTGACTCTAAGGAAAGGCTTAAGTTAGCCATTCCATCAATGCACATGTTTCCTTCTCTATATGTATTTTGAACTATGACATCCCATTCATTTTGTAATAGTCTATGAATGGCAGACAATAGATTATTTCCTCCATTACAATGAGTGGGGAGATATTGGAATAGGGCCTTTGAGTTACATTCCAATATAATCTTTTTGAATCCCAAATTTCATGCGACTTGAAGCCCACATAAAATTTCCTAGCATTTCGCTATAAAAGCCAAGCAATGGCCCAAAGCTCTGGCAAAACCAATTATCCATCTACCATCAAAGTCCCGAATGATTCCCCCACAATTGGCTTTGGAAATTTCTCTCTTAACTAAGTCATCTGTATTAATCTTGAGTTAGTTAATCGGAACAGGATTTTGGCATATCTCTAATTTAAACTATATAGACATCTAATTTTTTTTTTTGCCATTTTCCGATGAAATGATCAAATTTAGATTTAATTGTTGTATTTTTCTATACTTTGAGGAAGATTTGAATAAATTTTGAAATTTGAAGAAAAATCTGTATAATTTTGTTAAAATTTTAAAAAAAATATTTTTCTCTAAAATAAAGTGTTTCTTGTTTAATTTTAAAATTAGGATATATCATCACTCCCTTAAAAAATTTATAATAGTGTCAACAGTAATATATTAAAATCGATGGCATTGGAATCCTATAACATAACATAGCGGTTGAAGGCAAGAAACCTTGTCAAGTAAGCATATAAATCACTTTTGTTTGTACCAAGATAAATGACTAATCAACAAGTTGGCGCAATTGCTGTTGGTGTCCGAACATTTGAGTCACACGACCCTTTTTCATTCATATCTTTTGGAAGAAGCAACGACTGACCCTTTTCAGTGAATCAGAACAATCCTAAGCACACTTTGAGGCACGCTTGGGCAGCCAGTCAAGATTGCAAATTCAAAGCCCCAAATCCTGGCTATATTTTACTTTGGCTAAAGGTTAAATCAAACATGGAAAAGTAGTTTGTTTGGGGCTGTGATTCTATACTCACTTATTTAAAAAAATGTGTATTTAGTATTTACAACATGATTTGTAATTTTTATCAAAAAAATATATACTATTTTTTTCATAATAATTTAGGGTTTTTTTATAGAAATTTTTAAAATTTTCTCATAAATCATGTAATATAATGCAAATTGCCTATCGTTAATTCCTCCAAAAAAAATTTGAAATGCATAAAATTTAGTTTAAATGTTAAGTATCTCTAAAAGATCAATGTCTCACTTCACCGCTTAATCATGAATTGATATATCTTCAACCTATTGAATTGTGTCCTACTTTTGATTAATATTTGTTTTGTCTAATTTTAAATCTATATACTAATGTAAAGGGAATCGATGGATTTGGAATATCACTTTTCTTTTTTCCAAAAAATTAAACATGAATCACATATATTTAATAGGTAAAAGGATAATATAGTAATTTTCTTTTACTTTAAATAAAACAACTACCTACCAAATAAGAAGTAATGGGTAGGTATTCTATTTAAAAAAATAATTAAATTGATAATGGAAAATCACTTAAATAATAATAAAAATGAAATTAATATAATGATTGGAAAATTGAATTTAACTAGAAGAGTAAGTTTACTTTGTACTTACTCTTTAATTCTAAGTATAGAACTAACTAATATTTAAAGAAATAATTTTTTAAATATTATAATGTTTAAAACTATTTTTATATTTATTTTAATAACTTTTTTGATAAGTGATAGATAAAATAGAAAGATGAAGGAAATTGTATGCAAAATAACACCTAACAAAGTATGATCAAAGATATTTTCTCGTTAAAGAATTTGTATACTTCTACTAAAATATTTTATTTTCCCATTAAATAATAATAAGGGTGTGTAAGATTAAATAAATTAAATTGTGTTAATTGTATTATAAATTAATCATATATTTAATTACATATTTGAATAAATTTTAAAATAATTTTAAATTAAAACTATAATTATGTACATTTAAATTATAGTCACCAGTTTTTTACCAAGAAAAAAAATATAGATAAAGAAAATAGATTTACAATGTTTATAAATCTCTTCTATGAAATTAATTTAAAGTTAGAGACAATTTATAATATTGAATGTTTTTATATAAAGGAAGATAATAAATGACACACAAAATCAAAGAGAGAGAGAAGGAAACTAAAAAAATTATAAAAAATTGTAGTTTGAGAAAGAAATATAAAGCAAATATAATGAATATAGTTTGAATACGATAACAAATGTTAAAATTAAATAAAAAAATTTACATTGAGTGAAGAAGCCTCTAAATACACATAAGAAGGCAGACGAAGAGGCTAGTATTGAGAAAAATATTTGTTGTGGCATTTTTGTTGTCTTAAAACCAATAATGACTTGATAAGTTTAAGTATTTAAGATCCGTAATATTGAAATTATTTTTTAATAGATATGATTAAATAATTTTCAATTACAAAATTTTTAAATTTATTATATCATTTCAAAATTTAAAATCTGGGTACAATTCACCACTAAACATTTGCAAGTAACTAACTTAGTTATTGTAGAAAGAAAAAAGGTGGGTTGGAGTGGGGAGAGGGTGATAAAGTATTTGAGACCCCGCCAAAATTTTGAATGTGCAAAAACACAGCTTGGCCTACAAGATCTTTCTTTTTCTTTCCATTAAGTAAAAAGTGAAAAAAAAAAAAAAAAGCAAAGACACTCACTCACACTAGAGTAATCTGTCGTGTGTGATATCTTCGCTTCTTCTCTTTTGCGTGAAAGTGAAGGGTTTGTGATTGTGGGGCTCTTTCCATGATATGGCTTATCATATCATCAATTGCTAAAATTAAGCTGTCCTTAATTAAAGCTGCACAAATGGTTGTTTTTGTGAGTGCTGGACTCAAACGAATAGACCACAATTTTGATTGCTTGTTTGGAAAGATGTCAGCTCGTTAATCTCCATTAATCATTGATCAGACATATTAAATAAAAGAGGATTCCTAGCCAGTAAACACACAAATTACATGCCTACTGTTAACAAGAACGAAGATAAACGTAAGAATTTTATAATCATTAATTTTTTAAAAATTTTTCTTTATATTTATTTTAATTTTTATGGATAGTGAATATATAAGGGAAAATACTAGATCACCCAAAGAAAGTATCGAAAACTTGGTTCCGAAAATTATAAATTTAATTTCAAACCATTGATTTTATTAGTAGACTTCAAATATAATAAAATCCAACCTTTGCAATGATTCGACACTTTAATTCACCGCATGTTTTTGGGTTGAATAGCACTACTGATATATAAATTATGTGCTCATTAATAAATTTAAAATTTCTTAATTTGTAAAACCTCATGATTAATATTGTTTACATTAGTGGAAGGCAAATGCTAATTAGTCACTGATCTACTTAGCAGGTTAATTTATTTCGATTTGTAATCTTATCTTTGTAATTTTCCTTTTTTTAATAAGGTCTTAGTGGTAACTCCTAATTATCATAAGTTTTAAAACTTTCATCTGTAATTTTTTGACATGGCTAATTAAGATTTGCGGATTTAAGAAGTTATATCATGACATGATCAATGGAGAGCAATAATAGGGCTAGTAAATTATTGCAGTTTAATCAAACAAAATATCCTAATAAATATAATGGAATCAAATTTACTAGAATGGAAATCCAAAATAAATATAATTTGTGTTAGACCCTTTTCTGCTTTGCTAAAAGGATCGTATTATCTTGTTAGTATACCTATCAATTAATTAGTATAAGGGGAAGTATTTAGATATTTTTATATATAAAAGGATTCTTAGGGCCAATATGATTTTCTCCAAATTCCTCAAAAAATTGCATTAAAAAGGTTTTTAATGAATTTGCGTGAAATTGTATTAGTTTTGCTTGGGACCGTATAAGAAAAATGTAGACGCCTAACTTGATTAAGAACTAACTTAAAATAACCCAGCTCAATAAGAAGTAAATGTTGGTTAGTTAACCTGTTAGCATATAATATCACATTTAATATCGGTAATACATATATTAAAATTATTAAAATATAAAAACACATTTAACTTCAACAAAAAATTGAGTGAGAGAATTATAGTTATAAAGTTAACAAAAACTAGTGAAAATAATAATAAATTATATTTTCTTAGCATCTTTTAATTTATTCACTAAATTATATTCTAATGTTAACTTATATTTTTCAAAATTAGTCCACAGTAATATCACAGTTAATACTACTAAAAATATGCATTAAAATTTTCTAAATCAACAATCTAATTAAAAAAAAGGTATCAATTAATACTTTTCCATATTATATAAATTTTTTAATCTGTAAAGCTGTGTTAAGCATTTAAATTTAGAATAACTTATACAAATATTAAAGAATATAATTTTTCCTGTATTCTAATATAAAATTTAATTTACAATTAATAAAAATATATTTGTTCTCAGTTATTGTGAAATAAATATTTAAAGGTTTCGTTAATCTGTATGTGGTCTGATGAATTTTGATATTATTGTCATAATCCGATATCAAAGTTGTTTGGTATGAAATTGGTTGGATGTATTTTAGCTTGTCAACTTAATCTTGTAGGTTTTATTTAGTATATTTTGTCAGGTTTAGTCACATTGCACAACTTATAGAGAAAATTTTCTAAATTAATTATAATAAAAAATGAACTACAAATAAAGAAATTTGTGCTTAATAAGAAGAAAATATGTAAAAAAATAAATTAATAACTCTATAAAATATTGTTATTTGTCCAACCTTCAAAAGATAAGTGACCTCTTTGTTGACAGAAGAATTGGGTAATGTATAAAATTAACTCTCTGGTAAATTTTTTTTCTTTGTTGAAGAGATCTTTTTTCATTTTTTTTATTAGTTTCTTACATGAATGCTCATTATTTCATTTTTTTTTTCTTTTATTCATGATATTACCCCGAACTCCTAGCTTTTATTTGTAGTTAAAAAATATATTTCCATTTTGATGTTTTATCAGTTTCAAGTTCTTATTAATGCATGTTGGTTTAAGTAGTTGTTATAGGTTTCATTTGTTTGACTTGAAAATATTTTTTGCAAAAATATAGTTATAAAATATTAAAATGAAAGAAAGTATTTTACTTATTTAATGTTAAATATGAAAAATTTAGAGAAAGTAACTTTCTTTATTTTAAAGGAATTTTTTTTTTATTTTTAGACTTTTAATTTTTTTTTATTTTTAAACTTTTAGATATCATGTTTTTTAGTTACTAATGTAAATAGCATATTACCCATTTATTAATATATATACAGATGATATTTTTATATCGAAAAATTTTTTCGAAGGAGTTATAATTTTAGTAAGTTTTTATGGCTCATCTATGGTCACGATCTCAACTCTTTCTCAATATTGTTGTTTTGTTTGACAGGCAATTTTTCTCATAGAGGTGTTCTGATTTTTAGAGGCTAGATAAAACTTTGAGGGAGCATGACAAATCCAACCAAACATACCGTTAGGTGTTCTAGTGAATTTGAATTAAAAAGAATGATGGGTTATCTGAATCAAATAGAATAGATGGAAAAGAAAAGAAAGGAAAGAAAATGTTATATATATGGCATTTCTTTTATCTGTGAGTTCTAGTAAGGATGGGAAAGATAAGAAGTTATGACTAACCTTTCAAAATTTTCAACATTTTAGAAGTTTTGGAGGGTTATTTACTTAATTTATTACTTAACACTAATTAATAAATTAAATTTTTAAGAAATAATAAATTAATTGGATTAAAAGTAAAAGAATTTTTATTGACTCATTTATCTATGACTCAATGTATAATTTTAAATGAATAATAAAAGACTCATGATCCTTATATTTATGGTTAATTTAACCTATGTATTTATCCGGCATGTTATTATTATTTATTTTTTATTATTTTCACCAATATTGATTTTTTTTCACCATTTTATTGTATTTGCCATCACCATTTCAAAAAAAAATTAAGCTATTAGAAATTTTAAAACAAAATTTTATTCTCTCTTTTAAAATTTTAATTATTATTTATTTTTTTATATAAATAACTATTTTTTTAATACTGTATTTCTTAAAATTAAAATTCATAAAATTAAATGTAGTTGACAAAATATTTTAATATCGACATACATTAAATAACACAAATTTAAAGAATTTAAAGCAATGAATCTAATTTAGATGATATTAAGTTATAAATGAACATCGATCAAGTACAACAACAAAAAACGGAAAAATCTTTTTATTTTTTGTATATATGATATTAAGTTGTAAATCGTTTGGAATTATCTAGAAAACATTCCTCATAAGATTGGGTACACTATAATTTTAGTTCTTATTAGAGTTATGTGATTTTTTCAAAATAAAAAAGAGTGTGTGTTACACGTAGGAAGTATAAAGTTAATACTTGATTAATTTTTAAATTTTATAAAATATTTCTATATTTTTTATAAAAATTAAATTAGTCTATCGTCTCCTAAAATTTATTAAAATTACATAAATCTTCCCTCTGCTTCTAAATTTTACATTCTTCTTCCTTGAAATTAAAATAAACTTTATAGTTGGCTTGTGTTTGGTTAGCGGAAATTTATTGAATTTGACCACAAGATTCGGAAAATGCCCTTTTGAATTGAGATAAATTAGTAAGAAATGAAAGTCTTGATAATTGTTGTTTCCATTGTTTGGGTGAAATGATTTTTTTTCCTATAAAAAATGCTCCATGGATTAATTTTCAAAAAAGGAAAATCTCCATTATATATATATATATATATATATATATATATATATATATATATATATATATATATATATATATATATATTGCATCATACTTTATTTCAATTTTCTATATAATTTGTCAATATAATTGCTTAAATAATTTCAAATTTAATTTCTTGAAAATTTTGTTAGTTAATAAATTATTTTCAAATATAAACAACTAACAAGTATTTTATTTCATTAATTTTTTAATTACTTATTATCCCTTTTCAATTAGCAATTAACCTTTAATTAATATTATTTTAGTTAGTTATTAATTTTCTAATCAATATTATTTTCTTTTATTTTAAATCTTTTAATTAATATTTTTCCCTTTTAATTTATTATTCACTATTTTTCATAACAGCTTATGGGACTCTGTGCGAAATAATTTGAAAAAATAAAAAACAAAGTTAAAACCCCGGAAGACTATGACAAAATTTTCTAAAAAAATAACTCAATGATGTGAATAAAACCCCAATTAATGCCCCTCTATCAGAGAATAACAATGAAATTGAACACTTATTTTTCATTTTAATGAAAAATAGATATGGAGAAAATATTGCTTACAAATCAATTATAAAATAGCCCGATTTTGCTTTGTTTTTGTCTTTCTGAATATATGGAATGAAATTTTAAAGTGTCATTTTTTAATCCAAAACCACAGCAAAATATCATATTATTCTACTATGTCATTCTCAAAAGCAAAATCTAAACTTCACTATGTATAACAATAACTTGCAAGATACTTTTTTATATATACCTAGGATCTCACTATTTAGGATGTCAATAAATTCCCAAAAGATGATCAAAAGCGAAGCCATACAAAAAAGACATTTTAAAATTTCACTCTCTTATAAATTATTCAAAAAGTTCTTTAAAAGTTTAAATTATGTAAATTTTGTTAATAGAGTGTAATTTTTTACATATTTATTTCATTTAGAATACATAAAATAATTAATTTAAAAAAACTTATAAAATGTAAGAATTTTTTTGATAAAGTTACAACTTTGTGTAAAATTTACATAATAATATTTTCTTTATTTATAATATAGATTTATATGATATATGAGTTAATTTCTTTTATATATATAAATCGATAAATGATTATTTATAAGTTAATTCATGTTAACCCTCATTTGATAGGGTCAATAATGACCCAACACATTTTTTATCCTTGATCTAATATGGATATATTAAAATAAAAATGAATATAAATGAATAAATAGACATAAATTATAATTGTTATTAATCATAAATCATGATTTAACTATTTATTCTCTCCCAATATCTTCCCCTCTACTGCTTCTATTATCATTCTTTTCTTTATCTTACCCTCTTAATTAACTCCCAAATGTACTATAAATTATTAATTAATAAATTATGATTAATGAAATAGAGACTTCAATAAGTTAATATCAGAAAAAAGAAAAAAAAAGGGCAAAGAATGTACAAATACAAAAGGATTACCTTTATTTTTTATAATAGTAAAAATAATAATTTACTTAATATAAAATAAAGTCACTAAAACATATAAAAAGATATGACTCCTAAAATAATATCGGCCACCACTGTACCTTGTTAGTCAAAAGGTTTTTTTTTTTATATCTTAAGATAGATGCATATTACTATCCATGGCTGAATAATTTTTGCATAAACATAAGAAAGTATGTTTTGGGAGAAATTTTTTTTATAAAAATAATTCTATAAATGTTTATGATTATAATTATAAAATATTAAAATTATATAAAATATTTAATTTTAAATATGGAATATGTGGTGAAAAATATTTTTTATCTTAAAAAACTTCTCTTTTAAATGGGAAATGTTGTCTTCTATTGCCATGACACTTTACATTATTTTTCAATCACAAAATATACATGGAAGATAAAGACTTATTTGTATGTATACACAAATAAATTTTTTCATAAAATTATTTTTGATAAAATAAATAGTCGTAATATCTCGCAATGGGAAATAAGTTGACTTTGACTCTTGTGCATTGAATCATACAAATTTTATTGTTGTTTTAAAAAATTTATGATATGATTGGAAATCAAGAGGGGAAAGGGAAGAAAGATAATAGTAGAGAATGAAAAGGAAGGGAAGGGAGAAAAATGAAAGGTTAAATTAACTTTTCTTTCCCATATTTGAATGTCCAAAATTATATAAAAAGAGAGAATATAGAGTAAAACCAAAATATACAACTAACTAATATGTAATTTTATAATTTTACTCATTTTTAAAAAGTTAATTTATTAATGAGTTTTTCATAATTAAGAAAATATCTTCATCTAAAATTTTTTCATAAAATATTTTTTCTCTCTAAAAAAAATCCTATGAAAAATGACATGTCAAATCAATATAGAATAATATTATAATTATTACTAAAAAACTTTAAGAAAAAATTATAATGAGTTGACCTAAGACGATCTTTGTTTGACAATATAAAAAATTAATGAGCTAACTCACATTCAACCTAAAGCCAATATATATGAGTCAAAATAAAGATGAATATATATATATATATATATATATATATATATATATATATATATATATATATATATATATAAATCACAATTATCAAAAATAAAAAATAATGTTATCTTTTTATTAGAAAATTTTTACAATTATAGTATGTATTTTCTACAAGATACATACCTTTAAAAAAATATAAATAATTTTTTTTTATTTTAATAAAAATAACGAGGATGAAATACTAAAAATATAAATATAAATATAAATTAAAGAATAATATGGGTTAAAATAGTAAATTAAATAGATAGTTTTCTAAATCTCCAATTAGGAGAAATATAAAATATTGAAGAGTGAAAGATTTTGAATGATTAATTGTAAACTCTCATTTTCTTCCCTTTCTTAAGCAAAACTCTCAAACAAAGGAAAGGATAGCACACAAGCTTTCCTTTTCTCTGCCTCCCCTCCATTTTCCTCCATCTAAACAAAATGATAAATCATAAAACATCTTAATTATATCTTCACAAGAATAAGCAATCATTAATTTTATAACCATACATAACATTATTTAAATTAATATACAATTTTAGATAATTTATTTAACAAATTAAAGTTGCTAGTAAATATTTGTGAAAAATATATTCACCATGACCTATTGTAGTATGATAAAAAGGAAATAAGAAAAATTAAATTAATTCTATTAATTTTATATTTTGTAAATACTTACCATCTGTAAAATAAACTTTCTCACTAATATACTGGAAAATTCCTCCCTTAATAGTTTCTTTATCTCTGTATAATAAGATTCACCAATGGAACAAAATACCTCAGATGTTGAGAGATGTGAAGTGGAGACTTCATACATACATACATACATACATACATATATACATACATACATACATATATATATATATATATATATATATATATATATATATATATATATATATATATATATATATATATATATATTACTCAATCCGGGCTCTGGATCTTATCTATTATAGGATTCAAATCTATTTTGTTAGTGTTAGGCCTAAGTACACCTTACCCATTGAATTATGTCATATGGATTCTAATTAATAATAATCCTTTTATTAATAAATTATGTGTAGTCCATAGAAAATTAAAAATCTTCCACTTGGACATACATTATTTATTAATAGTGGCAATAGAAAGAATTAATATTAATATGAAACTGGTACTTTTATACTCATTGGTTCAATTGAGATTATAGGAATCTAATAACATAAATATCATATCTAAAGGGATATTAGCATCATAACATATTAGATACCCACACCTTATTAACCAACACTATCAATTAGGGTATAATAAGACTTCTAGAAATTTATATGACTACATGTAAATCTATACATAGTACATCTTAGCATCAACCCAATATGTCTAACAAATATGAACACAACAATATGATAAGGTCTAAATGTCTCTATAAACATATCATAATCAAAATGTACATAAATATGGCAACATAACATAAAATTTTATTCATAAATCATAAATGATATCATATACATCAACTTCTATTAACCCAAAATATCATAGGGCTTTATACAAACTCATATGGTTTACATATTTAATAAAAGTTCCTACTGCTAAACTCTTGGTCAACTAATTTATAAGCATATGGCTAGTGGAAATGTGCTTAATAATAGTAACATACTTGCACACTTTCTCCCTCACAAAATTATATTTTACATTGAAATGTTTTTAACAAGTGGAACTTTTGTCATTAAAAGACAAGCTTTTAGTAGCAAAATTATCATAGAAGATGGTTAAAGGCTTAGCAATACCTTCCACAAAATGGAACTCAAAATGATAATTTCTTAACCATACAACTTGAAAAGAAGTTTCATAACAAGTAATACACTTCGCTTCCATGGTGGAAGTTGTAACAATTAACTGTTTGACAGCATCTTTAACAATTGTGAAAATATGCCTAACTACAGACTTTGAATTATTTGGACAATCAATATAGTTCAACTCTAAGTAGCTTATAATGTCGAGATCTCCTGATCTTTTAGAGGTTAGCATAAAATCCTTCATACCTTAAAGGTACCTTAAAACTCTCTTTGCAGTAGTCTAGTATTTCTTACCTAAATTACTTAAGTATTTTCCAATTACATCTCCAGCAAATGCAATATCAAGTTATATGCATACCAGAGCATACATCAAGCTATCTACAATTAATGCATATAAGACCTTTTCCATCTTTTCATTCTCTTCATCAATTTAGGGATATTATGTTAGGATTTGGATTAACATACGCAACGAAATTTTAAAATTTTTGATCTAATTCCTATCTAGGATCTATGCAAAACTGCATAAATCAGTATTAGAGTTTTACCTTATTTATGCCCGTATTCTTTCTGAATGAATCCTTAAGAGACCAAGATGAATCAAATGTCAACAGGAATGTACAACATCTCTACGGTATCCACACGAAGTGAACAATGACTTTTCTCCTCTACAAAGCTGCTAGGATTCATCTCTCTCACTAAGATTAGGATTAAGTATTTTTTGAGTGATTTAGGGTTTTCTTGAAACTTATGTGCGTGAATTAAAGTGCTGCCTTCAAGTCCCTTTTATAGAACTAAGGCATATCACAATCCTAATCCTATTAGGATAATGCTTCAAAAAATTCTAATCACACTAAATAACTATTACCTTATCCTTATCCTTATCCTAGAGAGAGTGAAGAGAGATAGGACTTATCTATTAATTATTTAATATTAGATAATTGCATTATCTCATAATATAATTATTTAATATTAAATTAGCATATAATTATCATATATTACTTTAATATTAAATAATATTGCCTAATTTCATATATATTATGTGAAAAATATATTATTATCTTAATAATAATATATATGCACGAAAATAAGTCCAATTAATTGAATTTTAGTCTAACTAAAACTTAATTAATTATTGTCTTATTTCTTTTCCTTTTGTGTGACCCTGTAACTTCTTACTATGTTGATAATGACTCATTTTGAGCCATAGACAATGAGCGGTATCTAATAATACATCACTATCACTTAAGTAGTAAGGATGTCTGTGATTTGATATCTACCTAATATATGATCAACATTTTACATCATAATCCCTTTTATAACAATATCCAAATTGAACTAGAGGCATGGAGTGTGTCATCCTTGTTAATATTCAATTTATATTTCTTGATACTGAGTAGATTTAAAATAAATAATCAATATCATATACTAATCCAATTGAGCATGATCATGCATTTCTAAGTCTCACTCAGTCAAGGGGCCCAAGAACATTTCTCTTTTATACAAGAGTAAAAAAATCTCATTTACATCACTCACTTTCCTCTGCATGATTCGTGACACACCCAATCAACGCCCTACTCATTATCCTGATTAAAGGTGACATAGGATGATATTAAAGTGAGTAACTCCTCATGTAGAAAATCATAGTGACTTCAGGTCAAAGGATTATGTACATATGTGATTATATAAAAATAACTAATGACACGTCTATCCTTGTAGTATTCTCATAATAGGTCAGTTCAATACATTATTCACTAACAATGTACTTATGTATTAACTTAATATCAAATATCCGTGATTCATAATCATCAGTCACTATACATGCTAGTATCGATGTATTATTACTATCCTTTTCGTAATAATACTTAACTAGGGGCATTTTAGAAATAATAAAGCTATTCCAAGGATAATTATTATATTTAAGTTATAATTTGTGCAAAATAAAATAAAATAAAATAATTATATTGCTAAAATAAAATATAATACATTGTGTAATATTGTAATCATCTCTATGATTGACTCATAGGACACATATACCAACATATTAGGCCTTTATAAACACTTCACCCTTCTGAATAGGCAAAGCAATTTGAAAGCAAGAAAACATATTAAATATGTTCAAAATTTTCTCCATATACAACTTCTAAAATAAACCAAAGAATACCTTAGGACCTATTATAAAGTATCTCAATACCTAGAATAAATAAGGCATTTCTTAAGTCTTTCATTTCAAAATAGTGTAATAGTAATTATTTTATCTCAATTAGCAAGTTCAAGTCACTACTTGCTAAAAGGATGTCATCCACGTACAAGATTAGAATTATAAATTTTCCAGCAAAATAACTATTTCATGAAACTTGAGATACCATTGCTAAGAAGCTTGCTTCAGACCATATATGAATTCCTTCAATTTACACATTAAATGCTCTTTATCCTTCTCTCAGAATCCTTGGTTACTTCATGTACATAATTTTAGAAAGATTACCATTCAAGAATATTATTTTCACATCTATCTAGTGCAGCTCCATATTAAAGTGAGCAATAAGAGTCACAATAATTCTAAAAGAATCCTTCATTAATACCAGTCAGAAAGTCTCTTTATAACTCACTTCTTCCTTTTAAGTGTATCATTTAGCTATAAATTTAGCTTTATATCTCCCAATCTACCCATAAGCATCACGCTTGGTCTTAAAGACTTATTTACATCTAATCGGCTTGCAATTTGCAAGTAATTCCATAAGATCCCACACTTCATTTTTATTCATTGAAGCTAATTCATCCTTCATTATAGTGATTTATTGAGGAGAATTAAAACTAGACACTGCCTAAGAGAATGTGATAAGATCAATATCTTTATTTAGATTATACTCATATTCTTGTAAATATATTATGTAGTAATTTGATATTACCGATCTACATTCCCTAAGTAATCTCCTTAAATGAACTTCAATGTCAGAATCCTCATCTTCCTTTAAAGATTGTATTAAATCATGTTATAGAGAATTAAAAGATGAAGAATCGATAGATTAAGACATTAAAGGAATGATAACTCTTTCTTTTTTGAAGTTTATAATTCGTAGTATTTAACTTCTATTATCTAACTTATCTTTAAAATAAATGGCTCTGTCAAATTCAATAACCTGAGTAGTGTGAGTCAGACAATAAAATGTACTACCTCTGGAACTAACATAATAATTAACAAAAAACCTAGATATTATTTTAGAATTAAGTTTCCTAGTAGTAAGAATGTATAGTTTCACCTCTACTTTACAACCCCAAATATGAAGATGAATCTAAGTTAATTTCTTACTATTTAACAGTTTATATAGAGTCATGGGTACAAATTTACTCATTACCTAATTTAGTATATAACATATAGTCTTCAATGCTTCTTCATACAAAAAGTCTAGAATGTAGAATAGAAAGGCATACATTTGACTATATCAAGAAGTGTTCTATTCCTTTTTTCAAGTATTTTGTTTTGTTCTAGTGTATCAAGCATAATGTAATTGGCCTCAATGTCACATTCCTGTAGATATCTAGTAAAAGGACCTAGGTCCCTCCTAGTCTTATCATATCTTTCCTAGTACTCTCTTCCTTAATCATATTAATATATTTAATTTTCTTATTGTACTTAAGCTTGATCATCATATCTTTCCTAATACTATCTTCCTCAATCTCATTATATCTTTTCTAGTGCTTTTTTCCTCAATTATAATTAATAATTTGATTTTCTTATTGTACTTAAGCTCGATTACTGCCATGAATTCTTGAATGCAGGCAAAGATTTTGAATTATTTTGCAAGCAACTCTATGTATATGAAATGTGAATAATTATCAATAAAAATAATAAAGCATCTTTGACCCTTCATGGTTATAAGTGTAATAAGATTGTAAATATTAGTATGCATAAGTTTTAGTATCTTTTATCTTTTAACTTTTTTTCCTTTTTTAAGCTTAGCAGTGAGCTTCCCCTTGATATAATCCACATAGATATCTTGATTAGAAAAGTTAGGACTATGTAGAATACTTTCTCTGATTAACCTTTAAATTTAGTATCTAGAAATATGATCTAGATGCCTATGCCATAGCATCAAGGAGTTCTCTTCAATTTTGTTTCTTTTCTTCATTGTGATTATCTAAATAGCGTTGCGAGAACTTAGATTTAGATTTATCTTGTACAATCCATTTATTAGTTCACTAGTCTCTATCACAATTAAGCCTTCGAACATATTCACTCTTTTGCCTCCAAAATTTTAAGAATGCTCTTGGAGATTCAACATTACAATTGATATCAAGTTTCTTCTCATAGAGGACACAAAGATCACATCTTTCAATACTAGCTAATGACTAGTAGACAATCACAGAAACACATCCCCAATGAGCTCTATCTCACTTTCTCACTATTTCCCACTCTAACAATTAATTCAACATTATTTGGTTTCTTTGAATTTCTCAACAATTAGGAAGAATTAGTCATATGGATTGTGGAATCAATATCTAGCTACCATGTATCTGATGGCACATTTGTCAAGTTTGATACAAAACACACATTGGCTTAATCTTCTCTCATTGTCTTATTCAATGTCTTTTTGAGGTTTTATTACTTAATGATTGAGGAAAAACATATCAACTATTAATACATATATAATGTGATCATGCTAATGTATTCCTTACAATATTTAAATATGCAATCTTACATAGTATCATGTTATAAAATCAAATATTGAAAGATAATTTAAACTTAATAACACAATATAAGAATTGAATGTTATGCCTTTAAAACACTAACATTGAATGATATTGAAGTATTTTAGATGCATAAAATGTAACTCTATATTTATATATAGCTAACAAACTACATCAACAACATAATGCCAAAAGGGCATTTATGTTATTAATACAACATCTCCTTTTTAAATAACTTTTCTTGTTAAAAATAAAAAAAAATCATACAATTGGTCCTATGAAAGCAAGTATGCAATTGCATAATTTTTTTAATAGCATAATGCAAATTACTAGTAATTTTCTTTTAAAAAATATAACTCTAAAAATTATTAAAATACACAAATGATATCCAGAAAAATTCACAAAAATTTTAAATGATGGATAATATGAAGGACCATACAATAAAAAAATGGGCTCAAAATAAGCCTATTTGAATATTCAAATAAAATGGATAAAAATAACTAAAATTATTTTTATTTCAAAAAATTTTAAAAATGCTTATCATAGGGTGCTTGAAGAAGGGAGCACAACAACATTTTCATTGTTACAAAACACCTTCGATAAGGCAACGTGTGAGATACATACATCTAGCTCACATATGGATGTATGATAGTTATGGTGGATCTCCTTCTTAACCTGTTGGCATTATATCAATTTGTTTAGACCCAATTTTCAACCTAGATGAAATCAAGCAATTTCAAGTCATTTTTCACATGATTTTTTGTGCAAATCTTATCCAAAACTTCTACTCTAACATTCCTCGATCGATTCCAATTGGTTTCTAGCCCAAAAACACTGAGAAACTTGCAGTTCCAAATTGTCAAAAATGGATTTTTTTTTTTTGCTATAGAGGTTCTAATTCTTCAAAGGAGTCTTTTACATATTTTATAATGCTTTGCAAATACATCATCCCCTTAAAAGGTTTGATCTTATCTACCTATAATCCACTCTTTGAAATTTTCAAGTTTTTTGCAATGATTCTAGCATAGTTAAAGGTACTTAAATTTTCTTAACTTATGCAATTTCTACCAAGATTTCATGGTTCTTTAAGTTTTCTATTAAGTTTCAAATTTTCATAATTATTGTAGCTGCATCCATATATCCACTAATTTTAAATGCCATTCTCACACATAGAACCATACAAGCAACCTTCATGGTAGAAAAACACAATACACACATATATAACTAAAATTGCCAAGCAATTGTGGAGGTATAAGCATGAATAATAGCAATTGTTATGATCATCATTAGCATAAATTTTATAAGAAAGCCTACAATATTTATTCATAATTCCTCCTAAATCAACTATAACTAAAAACCAAAACTTGGCTCTATTAACAATTACTTGAAAATATTTGTGAAAAATATATTCACCATTATCTTGGCTTTCAATTGTAGTATGATAAAGAGGAAATAAGAAAAATTAAATTAATTTTATAAATTTTGTATTTTATAAATACTTGCTTTCCATATAATAAGTCTTCTCACTAATGTATTGAAGAATCCTTCCCTCAACAGTTTCTTTGTTTCTATGCAATATGATTCACTAATGGAATAGAATATCTTAGACCTTTAGAGATATGAAGTGAGGACCATATATCTATCTATCTATATATATATATATATATTTCTTAATTCAAGTCTTGAATTTTATCTATCACAAGATCCAAACCTTATTAATGTTGGATCCAAGTATCCTTTGCCTATTTAATTATGTAATACAAGACCTAATTAATAATGATTTTCTTACTAATAAATCATGTATAATTTATAGAAATATTAACAAAAGTTTTACATAATTTAAATTAAATTAATTTTACCTACTCTAAATTAAATTAGTTTTACTTACTTTAAAAAGAAGTAGATTGGTTTTATTAAAAAAATTACCTGTGAAATTGTGTTAAAACTATTTCATTTGAAAAATTACTTATGAAATGGTATAGAGCTTGTTTTATGCAATTTTTTTCTCTTATCTTACTGTGGTTGAAATTATTAAAAAAAAGCTTGGAATATTATTCTTTCTCGATTCCTTATTATTTGTCATATTTAATTAATTTTATATAAATAAAAAATAATTTAATTTATTTATTTTTAATGAACTTTCTAAAACTGCTCTACAATTCAAAACCAAAATTTATTTTATTTTTATTTCTTTATTTACTTCAAAATTTTAGTTAAATTTTAATGTACACATAAGTCTCTTTCTTATTTCATAAACATATTTTAATGTAATTAAAAAGGGAGATAGAAAATGAAATTAATTTATTAAGATATTTTAAAATATAAACATATTTTAATATAATTACAAAGGGAGATAAAAATGAAATTAATTTATTAAGATATTTTAAAATAAAAGAATAGAATCATGAAATATTTATTAATAAAAGAAGAATAAAATTAAAAAATATATTTAATATTTTTTTAAAATTTAAAATAATAAATAAATTTTTAAAAAAATACTCTAGATAATAAATAATTAGAGAAAATACACATAACTCCTGTGAAGTATGAAGTTTTGTCAAAAAACTTCCTAAACTTTTAAATCCTACAAATTACCGCTTATGAAGTTTGGAAAAAAATGAAAAAGTAAAAAAATGGAGGAAATATCACTTAGATCTATCGATAAATGAAAAAATTGAAATAATTCTTAACTATTAGTAAATTAAATATGATAGTGGTGGTTTTGAAAATTTTTATTTTTTTTTTAAATTTCAAGAGAATGATTTATAGTGTTTGAAAGTTTAAGGAAATTATTTGATAGAATTTTTTAAGGAGGTTATATGTATTTTTTAAAAAAATATTGAAAGAGTCATTAATATTATAGTCAATAAAGCAATGATTACATTGGTTTACCCACTTTAAAGTAATGATTTGGTTTAACGTCTGGACTTAAAAAGTCAAAATTCCATAACTAACCCATGCGAGGCATCACCATTGGTCCACCTAATCAACGGTTCTTACCCATGATGCTGCATGTACCTTTTTGGCGCATGATGGGGAGGGCACAACTGTAATTTCACTAGACAGTTGCTCATGGCAAAGCGTGGGGACTTTGCCATGATTGGTGCCACTTGGTTGTTGCATGGGAACATAATCTTTGCCCCCAAAAAGGTAATTGGGTTAAAGGCTCGAAAAGATTATAAATTGTTGAAATTTTCTATTACACGTACTCCTAGAACATTATCTTCAATTTAAATAATATTATAATAAAAATTACATAATTTTTATTAAAAGTCATTATTTATATAAAAATAAAAAAATATTTTTAATAATTTTTCATACAATTTTGAATGATAAAACTATAATTTTTAATATATTTATTGCAAATAAAATTTTTACATACTACATGATTTTATATAAAATTACAAATGTGGAAGATGTACAGAAGTATAACTCTATTATGGCCCCCAAATAAAAAAGTTCCTATTAATATTAGAGTAAATGCAAACTGATAGTTAAAAAGATCATAAATTTGTAGTTTTATCGTCATTCCAACAACTGATTATTTGAAAATTTTAAACATCCTAGAAAAAATATTTTTGAATTTTTTTTTCCTATTGATGTAGTTTTTCGTAAACAAGTAATTCACAGATGAAAAAAATTATGTCAATTTGTGAAAAGATTTTCTTAGTTTCTTATAAGGTATTGATTCTGTATATTCATTAATTTCTTACAAGATTCGTTTTATCAATTAATTAAGAAATGTCATGACCCTAGATTTGGTTCTTGCTACAATAATTCCACGTGAACAAACACCAATTGGGCTAATAATAAAATTAAGAATATCTGATTAATAAAATTATAGGTCAATTGTAATTCTTATTTTAATTTACAAATTAATCACATTTATTTATCTTTAAATACTACAATATAATAAAAAGGACAATACTAATAATTGCTCCAGATGATGATTAAGATAAAATTAATAATTTCTAGTTAATAATATTAATATTAGAATTATATTTAATATTTTATTTTTATTTTTAGTAATATAATTAATGAAATATAATAATTTTAAATCTCTGATCAACAATAGAACAAGATCCGTTCTGAATCCTATTTAAGGAATTCCATGGTTCGGACCGAAAAAGAAATGTCACATGATTATTATTAAATTGATTACAATTTTTTTCTATTCATGAGGATCCTATCAAAACACCTACTACTTCTGATAGGTCATGAAATAGATCAGAATCAGTTTCAACGAGTTTATAAGAAGTGATTTCATTTTTTCATCAGATTCGAATAAAGACTAAAGATCTTGAACGACTGATCCGGCAGAATAACTCAAAAAATAAGGAAGTATCATTAATTTTTTCATGCTCTTTCTAAGTTTGAAGTATCATTTGTACTAATAAGAATCCTCTTTGTTATATGATTTCTTCTTCGTATAGATAGATATAAGAGGAGCAATTACTTACAAGTACATTTTGTGAAGTAACTCTTCATATATTATTAAAATAGAAATAAAATATAAAATATAATTTTAATATTAATTATATTATTATGAGCTATTGATTAGCCCTTAAGGAGAGGGTTAATATTATCCTAAGAAAAAATTAAGAAATTATGTCAACTTATGAAAATATTTATTTTTTGTTATATAAATTATCCATGATCTAATAATCTAATTAATATTCATTTCTTACTGGAATATTCTTTTATTAGTTAATTAAGCAGTGCCTTGGCACTAGATATGGCTGTCCCTGTGATATTTCCATGTGAACTTACACAAGTTTGGTCAATAATAAAACTAGGAGGATCCAATTAATAGAAATATTTAGGCTCATTTATAATTTTAATTCCATTAATATACAAATTAATTACCTTGTTATGATACAGTGGCTGAAAAATTTAGATAAAAATATTATCTATTTAAATTACAATATGAATACTAATTGATTTATTTTAAAAAATAATTATGATATTTATACTTATTGTAATTATCAAACTATAATTATTAATGATAATTAATAGAATAATTAATAAACATGTTATAATTTAAATAAAAGATCTTATGATAAAAGTCTAAAAAATTTTACCTAAATGTTTTACATACATATATATTCATCAAATTAAATCTAAATTCATCTTTTCTATTAAATTGGAAATTGAAAATTCTAATTAATACACTTTTTTTTTAATAGGACTCGAATTGACAACTACTAGGAGTCTAGTTGGAAAATGAATGGATCATTTATGTAAACTGACGGCCAAATTAGAAAGTTTTCGTGCCTTGTGAATGTGGACCTTCTATGTAGAATGCGCGTTCCATTAACTTCATATTCAACGGTGTGACATACATAAAAAGTTGATTCAAAATTAAAATTATTAATTAAATATAAAATAATAATATGAATTTGCAAAGTGTCAGATGAATAGAAAAATATTCATAACTTAATTTTAAATTTTATTTTTAACCTATATAAAATTTTTATTTCTAGTTCGTTGATTTCGAGTATTGTTGGAGGTCTCCATGTCCATCTTATATATTGAAGAGTAGTATACTCATGTTTAAGAGGGATGAATTCATAAAAAATTTAATATTTTTAAGAATGTAATTTTTATAAATTTAATTATTAAGAATATGGTGTTACCATATTTAATTTATTTAAAAATATTTTTAATTAATTTCTATACTTTTTAAAATATTATTAGATTATTAAAAATATTTATCATTAAAATTGAATAAATAATGATGGCAACTAATAGTAAGAGGTGATTAATATAATCATTGATAATGAATAATTGTTAATATTGATCTTTAGTGACAAGTTGTAGGCGATGGAAATCACTGACAATTGATGATGATAATAACAATATTTTGTTAGAGGTGGTGTGATCAATGATAATTATCAACAATGAGTGGTAATAACAGTGAATAATAGTTAGCAAAAATCATCAACAATAGATAGTAATGATAATGGTTGTTAATAATAAGTGATGAGTAGTGGTTATCAATAATAAGTAATAATCAATGAAGACCATTAATGACAAATGTTGGCAATAGTAATCACTTGTGGTGATAAATAATGTGGTAAAGGGTATGTTTAATGGTGGTGGATAATAATCACTCATGATTAATTGTACTAAGTAGTGATACAACAAAATGTTAATAGTGATAAAGTCAATGGGAGGGTAAGTAAGATAGTCTATTTATATTATTAAAATATTTTTATCTTATGAAAATATGAAATATCTATTTTTTATGAGAATATTTTAAGAAAATATTAGATTAAAAATATTTTTAAAATTATTTTCTTAAGTTAAATCAGAATCCTACATATTTTTGAAATATTTTTATTAAATTAAAAAAGATTCCGTCAACCAGACGCACTTGTATGTTAAGGAGACCTAGATTATAATTAAGTTTAGTATATATTAGGCCAAAGAAAAATTGTTTTTCGTATGAAAGCAATTAGTGGTTGGACTAGTGGTTAGAATTTTAGGTACTAAGTTAAATTTTATGATTGAACCTTCCCATTATTAATGTAAAAAAAATTCGCATGAGTAGGTGTCAAGAGCACAGATAAGTATGAAACCTGTTAATAAAAAATTACCTTCTTTTATTCGTATCAATTTTTTCCTACAGATTTTTTTTTATTAATTTCATTTTTTATTCATCAAAATTTATCTAATTTCATTCTTTGAAATGTTTTTTTATTAATTTTATTTTACATTTATGTAAATTTATTTAATTTCATCACTCTAATAGCATGCGTATCAAATTAATAATAAAGGATGAAATTGAATGAAATTGAATGAATTTAAATGAAATGTGAAATTAAGAAAAAATTATTTCTGAGTAATGAAATTTGATAAATTTAAAATGAAATTAATGGAAAAGAAATATTTCAAATGAACTAATTGATACAAATTATATTTTACAAGATGAAAATGAGTATTTACTCAAACATGATTAACTGCCCAACAAAAGATTTTTTTTTTAGAGGGGGGGGGGGGGAGAGGGGAAGAGTGAGGGAAAAATGCTTAAGTTAAATTAACTGACATGCATTCCTTTTTCTCAAAAGCTTGCTTTTGACTATTTTTCATATATTAGTTGTAGATTATGGACAGTCCAACTGCGCGTTATGCTAATGGAATCCAGTTTGCTAAGGACAGAAGAAATTCAACCATTGGGGGAAGAAATATAACCAAATCTCTTTTTACGTGATTATGTTATAATTAATTTTAAGTCTATAGAAAAATAAATTAAAAAAATAAAGCATCGTTTAGATTATTAATTTAATTGTAAGAGTGCATATGTGATTTGTAATATGCAAATGCAATAATATGTAGTTAAATGCATATTACATGTCTAATTTCAATCATTTCTAGTTTTTCATGTCCAAGAAATTTTATTGTCAATTCTCCTAATAAATAATTCGCCATCTTATAATTAAAAAATAATTATAATTATTTGTTTACAATTTATATATTACTCTAATATTAATTAACGGGGAAAAATCATCTTATTCTAAAACTAAAATGTTTTTAGTATTTAACTCATTACACGTACTGATACTACTATACACCCATAAAAAGGAGATAAAATACTTTTAAATTAAATTTATACATTTATTTGTACACTTATCTCGCTCATGCAAAATAAAAAAATAGTATTTTTTAAGTAAAATTTCTTGAGTATTTATCATAAAATTCTCCGGTTATACTATGATATATGTAATTATTTTATTTAATTATTATTAATGACTTCAATTTAATAATTATAATAACTATCAATGTGTTACTCGTCTTTTCTAAATAGGGCAATTAAAACATATCCTATGATATAATTAGAAAATCTAATGATAAATATTTAAGAAAATTTACCTAAGTTTTATCTAAATTTTTTCTATCTACACTTAGGCTCTGTTTATTTCAATACAAAATATTTTTTTATAAAATATTAAAATAAGAGAAAATATTTTATTTACTTAATGTTAAATATAAATATTTTAAGAAAAATAACTTCCTCCATTTTAAAAAGAAATTTGCCTATTCCCGTTACCATGCCTCTAGATATTATCCTTTTTAATAATTAATACAAATAGCATATTACTCATTTATTAATATATATATTCAAATAATATTTTCCAAAATACTTTTCAACTATTTTGCTCTTCTATCATGATTTTAGAAATCATTTTTTAATCATAAGGTACAAAAACATATGACATTTTTTCATTTCTATGCAAAAAGATGAGTTTTTCTTAAGCTATGCAAAAAGATGAATTTTTCTTAAGAAAAATGTCTTTTAAAAAATAAATGAAGCCTAAATGTGTGTTTGGTAAAATAAATGAATTAACTTATAACTTATTAATTTAATAAATAAGTTATAAGCTTATTTCTAAAAGTGCTTGAAAAATTAGAAGATAGTAGTCTATAAGTTTTTATTTAATAAATTTCATAAGGTAATTTATAACTTATAAGTTAATAATTTTTTAAAAATTGTTTAATTAAATGATAATTTTTATCCTAATTATATAAATAAATATTTGATATATCTTAATTAATTTAATATAAATAAAAATAAATATATAATATTATAAAATATCATTTATAATTATAAATAAATAAATAATATGTAATGTTATAAATATAATTAATTAAATTTCAGATAATTATATTCCTATGTTTAATATTTTAAATATGTTTATATAATTCAATCTTAAAATAAATATAAATTACTTTAATTGATATATTTATTTATATTAATATATCATTTTATATTATTTTATAATTTTTAACTAATTCAATAATTAATTTTAAATATTTTTAATATAATTGATTGCTAATTAAATTATCAATTATCAATTACACACAATTAATTATGCCAAATATAACCTTAAAACCATTCTTTCCGAGTTCTATCTATCACTTTCACAAAAATGCAAAAAAAAAAATGGCGTTTATTAAGAACCTCATGCTCTCTTTTAACCATTATTTTCAAGGTCCTAATTTTAACATAATTTTTAAATAATAAAATTCTTTTATAAAGTCATTAAATTTATTTCCACCGAAATGAAATCAATTTTCAAAAAATCTGAGCACAATGTTGTATTATTGTATCTATTTTTCGATGCAAGAGACGAATTATACCCATGATATATAACTGTTCTGACATCCAGTAATTGGAGAGAATTGAAAGTGAGAAACAGGTAAAGTGAAAGGTTGTTTGGTATAATTTGACCAGTTGTGTCGGATACTTTGGAGTTTTTATAAATATGTCTGCGGTGGTGAGCTCAGAAGAAACACGGGGTTTTTCCAAGTAATGTGCCTCCTTCCCAGTCATAAAATTCATTTTTTTTAACTTTTATTTTTGTTTAATATTTTTATCAAACTTATTTTTAAAAAATATTGATTTATTTAAATTTATTTTTAGTTAATATTTGTATGAAAATTAATTTATTCAATTTTATCCCTACAGTAAAAAAATTAAAAAATTAATATTTTATTAAAACGAAATTGAAAATAATAATTTCATATATAAATAACGTCTACTCTTTTCAAAATTATGTATTTATACTATCTAATGATATAAAATTTGTTTATAAAAGTCATTTGATTCTAAAAAAAAAATTTCCGATCAAAATTTTCCTTTGTTTGCTTGAGTATTAACAAAAATATTTAACCTGCAACTGAATTGGATAGAAATTTTTTATACCATTTGCTAGATTAGAAATAAAATAGGGGGGAAATAACACGCGAATTCACATGTTCCCCCGTTGTATATTCCTGTCTTTTCCACATTTTATTGGCAGGTCCTCCCTTTTTTGACTCTAATTCTAACCCCTTTCATCGTCTTTGCAGCTGCTGCGACCCATTACTCAGAAAATACAAGACGATTCCGATTGGTTTATTTTAATGGAAGATAATTTATATAGATATATGGTTATAAATTATTAAAATAATAAAAAATATTTTATATATTTTATGCTAAATATAAAAAAATTGGTAGAAGATAATTTCCTCTTTATTAAATAAAAAAATATTTTCTTCTATTATCATAACTTTAAATATTATTTTTTTAATAATAAGGTATAAAAATAATATGTTATTTCTTCATCTCTATTGAAGCACATTTGATTTCTTTATAGAGAATGTCTTTCAAAAAAAACTGAAAACAATTTTTTTACTAAGCTATGAAATTATTTTATCTATAAATAACTATGAAATTGATATTTAAATGTAATTTTATCTCTTAAAATATAAATTGCATAATTTCTATCTCATTAATTTAAAATAATCTTAGTTCTCTTAAATATTGGTGTGATTTTAGTTTTTTATTTGATTTTTCTTGATTTCTATTTAATTTTCAAGTACTCATTACATTAGTTTTTTAGATAAATTATTTTTTTTAGGATATAGGAGATAAAGAACTTAGAAAAAAAATCAGAACTTTAATATGTAATCTTTTATTTTATTTAATTTTTAAGACAAAATTAATAATTTTGTTCATGAAATTATAAATCATTGAAAAATTATCTTTAAATCATATAAAATTACAATTTTTTCTTTAAATAATAATTCATACATATAATTTTTATCCATTTTTACAATAATTAAAACACGAAATTATTTGTACAAAAGGACAAAAATGTCTATACAAATCATTATTTAAAAGTGACATTTAAATTTATATAATTCAAGATTATTTGGCCAATATTTTATAATTTTAGGGATAAAATTATTAATTTTATCAATTTTTAATATCCAAACAATACTACAAATTACCTCTTTAACATCAATTATTTTAAGACTTTAATATTAGTTTCTACTTGACATAGATACGGGTGAAATTATATATCTAGCATATTCAATATTGATTTTGATCCAATATAGAATATATGTAACAACATCAATTGTAATATACAAAAATCAATGTATTTATTCCTTGGATATTAAATAACCATTCATATTAGACGTCAGTGTATAACTAACATAATACATTATAATTAACCAAAATGAAATACATACTATCACGTCGGTTTTTAATTATTGTTGAAAATCAACATTCATCCATAACATAAATATGGCCTATAATAATGATTTTGTTAAATAATTGATGTAATATAATAACCAAGACGATGGTCTTTTATCGTGACCTACACTCAACGTAGTTATAAAATTTAGCTATCGTATTATTATTCTTGAAATATTATTAAATAAATGTTATTTATTATACAAAAATGCTATTTGATAATTTAGAAATGCTACATTTTATATATTAAATATGGGCATGAGAAATATATACATAATTATCTTTAGATAAAAAAATTAAAATTATACTAATTATATATTTGAAGAATCAAAATAAATTATTTTAATTTAATGAAATTAGGATCACATAATTTATATTTAGGAGGATCAAAATTATATATGAACTTTAAAAAAATTAGAATTAGAAAATATTATATTATTATCAAAAAAATATTTTATATTAATTAAATATCTATTTCATAAATTTTATATTAAATTAGTACTATTTTCTAACCTTTTTAAAATTGTTTAATAGCGTAAGTTTAATAACTTTTTTGGACCCACGAATGTTGAATGCTAAGCTAGGATTGCTACATAAATGGTTAGGACAATTGCTACAGAGAAGGTTAAGCCAATCATTTATTTGAAATGTCTAATGTCTTAATTTTCCTTCTAACTAAATGCACAAGCTCTATTTCTAATGAACGGTCAACCAAAATTTTATATCATTTCAAACAATGAATATTGTTAAAAGGAGGATTCTTCGGTACTCATGGTACCAAAGAAACCTCCTTGTTAAAATGAAATAAAGTCAATATATTGAGTAAAAAAATATATGATTTATTCAAAGTTCAGCGGCAGTAACATTAAATTGACACAACATTTTTTAAATTAATATTCAATATTTTTAAATGCTAATTTAATGTCTATCTCATCTTTCATACGTTGATTCGGTTGTTTATTCTTTCTATTTCCTCCGAACTCCATTTTCCCCCCTCTTTTAATCAAGCAAGGCTAGTAATGGAACAATACTAACTTTTTATGAAGAATGCATGGAATTAGGATTTTCCTTTTGTCCTCCCTTAGATAACATTGTGTGATTTTACTGAGAAGTTATGACATCTTGGTATAATTTATAATAATTTTATATAAAACATCTAACTTTTTTTATATGGTGCGCTATTGTAATTTTTTTTTAAAAAAATCTAGTGATTTTCTCATAAAATTTTACTAATATTTTATGAAAAGTTGCAACATTAACGATCATACTTTTCATATAAAATTATTGGAATTCCGTAAAAAAAAAATAAAAAAAAGGCCACATAAACAAAGGAGAGCCGAAACAAATCTTGATTGATTAAGTGGTGTAGAACCGTGCAATAATATATTGTTATTATTGGTCACTCTTTGCTCATTGGTTTTCAATATGAAGTATTTTTAACAAAAAATAGAGAAATACAAAGAAATAAAAACTCTTGTGAAAGTGACTCGGAATTACAAGGGATAATTTCCCAAGAGTTAAGTCAACTATGAAGCTTTTTCTGGTAAAATTGCCAAAAGTTAAACATTGCTAAGCCTATAAAAAAAATCAATCGAGAATTTTTGGTATGGACCTAATTTACTATATAATTAAAAAGAGAAATAAATTTTATATTTGTGAAATCTAAGATGCGATTAATTATGTCCAAATAGAAATTTTCCTATAAATTTCAAGTAACAGTATTTTATTTAATTAATGTCAATTTTAGAGTTGCCAACCCATATGCAAAGTGGGAATTTTCTTGAGTTGTTATTGCTCACTATAGACAGACATAAAAAATCTCACAAAAAAAAAAAGAAAAAAGAAAAAGAAGAAGCAGATGACTGATATGTTTTTGTGCGTATTCCTTTCCTTTAGTGTTAGGTATTTTATTAAAAAAGAACTCTTAATTCATAAACTCAGATAATTTCTAATAAATATAATATTAACATAATTCAATATTAATTTTCAAGTATCCAACTTCGATCGAAAGCACATTTATAATTTATATAGATCTCAATTGTGGCATGTACTCTGCCAATAAATCTTAAGCATAAAAAGATATTATTATATATTTAATGCTATCTTTTGAAAACTTCTAACCTGCGAAATCTATAATCACTATGGCAATTTGATTTTTTGGATTAATTGATAAATCTCACATTTATATAAACAAACATTAAATGATATAATCTAATTATTCAAAATCTTAAGTGAATGCATTATTATCAGTTTAATTTTTGTTGCGATGCCAAATAACAAGCATATTACATTAACAAAGTAAAACCAATATTTTGAGTGAAAAATAAGGATTTATGCAAAATTTAGTAAGATTAATATTACATTAATGTAAAATTTATAAAATTAATACTAATTGATATTAAAATATTTTAATTTACATACTCATTGGATGTCTTTTTAAATTTTCAAATATTAACTTAGTTGTTTACTATTTTTTATTCCTTTTTTTTCCTAAGAAAAGCCAATAATGAAATTAAGATTCTATTTTATACAACAAATAAATTAACTTATAATTTATTGACTTGATTAATATGTTATAAGCTATTTTTTTAAAAGTATTTTAGATACTCATTTATAAAAAAAATAAACTTTGATTTAATAAACTATTTTGAGTAGCTTATAATTTATAAGTTAATAGCTTTTAATTTTTTTAAATTTATCCTTAATTTTTATTAATTTAGAATTTATGCTCTTAATAAATAATTATAATCTTATTATAAATGATAGATAAATAAAAATTAAGTAAGTAATTAAGTAAATAAATATATAATATTATAAATTAGTACAAATAATTAAATAAAAATAAGTAAAATAAATAAAAAAGTGATATCACAAAATATAATTAATTATATTTTTATTATAAATAATAATTAAATATAACTAAATATATATATGTAAGGTTATAAAATATAACTAATTAAATTTTAGGCAATAACATTTTTATCTGATTATTTTAATTGTGTTAATATAATTTAATTTTTAAATAAATATAAATTATTTAATTTGATATCTACTAATATTAACATGTTCTTTTATATCATTCTATATTTTTAATTAGTTTAATAACTAATTTTGTAATGCATTTTTTATACAATTAGTTAATTCATCATATATTAGTTATCAATTAGTCTATTAATTATTAATTATTTGCATGAAATAGAGTTTAAATGAAATAATTATTTTAATTATGAATTTAATGTTTGATAAGAAAAATTTCAAACATAGATTTACAATTTTTATTTGCATTTAATGTTTAATGATAAGTCAAAAATTATTCTAATAACATTAATCATATTGAATTTGAACTATATATATATATATATATGGTTGCATTAACGAGAAAAGTGGAAGTTGGCTAAAGGTATTCAGATAATAAAAAATATTCTATCTTTTCAGTGTTACACGTAAAGAGTGTTAAAAAAAATCAACATCTACTAGAGAAAGATTTTTTTTTCTTTTACTATCATTGAACCGCACATTATTTTTGTCAATGTACATAAATCCTTAAAAATTGTTCATTATATATCAATAGATTTTAAATTTGATATATGATTATTATGAAATCTTTTACACTATCAATAACTAAATAAATGATATGATATTAAAAAATTAATAATTTTTACCAATAATAAAAATATTATAATAATTTTAATTAACGTAATATCACATGGATGTATGATAATATAAAATTAATTTATAAAATCAAATTTAAATTTATATATATATAATGAAAAATTTCTTTTAAAAAATCCTTAAAAAAAGGAAACAAACGAAAATAGGAAACAATTTGATTAAGATAACGAAGCAAAAGCCTGGTAGTATATATCTCAATCTTAGCTCATTTGGTTTCCATACGAAGTATTTTTAACAAAGATAGAAGAAAGCAAAGAAGAAAAAACTCTTGTGAGAGTGATTCCGATATTAATTTAACTATTTAAGGGATAATTCATCAATGCCTTAAGTCAATTATGGACCTTTTTTACGCGTAAACAATGTTAAGTAGATGAATGGGGAAGGAAAAAATGGGCTTAACTAACGGCTTAGGTACTAAAATTGACTTCCATTTTATTATTATTATTATAATAATAATAATAATAATAATAATAATAATAATAATAATAATAATAATAATAATAATAATAATAATACTGTTTTGCATGAATTTACACTCCATTTATTTTGTCTAAAAATATTTTCATATAAAGTATCATTTGGATATATATATTAATAAAGAGGTGATATATTATTTATATATTTTATATATAAAAAATAATATTTAGAGTCATGATGATAAAAATAAATTCTTCTTTAAAAAAAAAGATGTTACTTTCTTAAATTTTTTATATTTAATATTGAATAAATAAATTATTTTGATATATATTTTATGATTTATAATTATATGTTTATAAAAAGCACTTTTGTCAAAAACAAACAAACGTAGAGTTTACCGTGAAGTTTTTTATTTTGAACATTCTCCTCTTTAATTAAAAAAAAAAAATACAAACACAAAAACATGCCCCCACACACATATCAAATTTATCGAATAGCCACATAGAAAATATGCAGAGAACTTGCTGATTTTAATTAGGTATGTTTTGTGTCAATTTGTCTCTTTATTTTTTATATATTATATTATAAAAATTCACTTAAAGTTGTAACCTTAATTAAATTTTATAAATATATTTGTAACAAAATTCAAGGTAATTTTCAAGCATACATCATAATCATATAAATCCTATTTAAAATTTATCTGTAGATTTAAAAGTATCTTGTACCCTACTAGTAAATCTTGAGTATAAAAAGATATTATTATATCATTATATATATCATTTAATTTAATATTTTAAAGAACATCAATCGGATGATTGAAATTTTATTATGTACTAAAAAAATTATTAAATGATATGAATATTCAAATCTTAGTATCTTACATCAATAATAATCACCCATTGTTTAAATTGGAGGGTTGAAATTTTATTACATATTCACACGTTAGATTTTAGCAGTTATTCAAGTTTTTAGTATACTAAAAAAGTTAATTAGAAGAAGCTTATACAATAATTTAAAAGGGTAAAAAAATTGTCAAAGAAAAAGATGAAAATCTGAAGAAAAAAAGATATTCACTGGTTAAAAAAGAAAAAAAAAGAAACGAAGTATTTTAGAATAGGAAAAGAAGTATTTTTTAAAATAAATAAACAGCCTGGAACAATTGTTCTTCTTAGTTGAATACTGCTGGATAGAATAGTTCGTCAAAATTCCTCAGTATAAAGGCAAGGGCCGTGATTGACGCCTTGGACGTACATTTCCGCGGAATCTAATAAAATATAAAAAATATTAAAAATAATAGGAAAAACCCTTCTTTAATTTTATTTCATTATTTTCTTTTACTTTCCCACATCCATTTGGAATTTGCCTTGGCCATTACCGTAAAGTCAGCACCAATCCATGTGATGTCTGTTACCGTTCATCTCGTTCTGTTCGTACTTCTCCGTGACGGAATACTAACGTGGCAACCCTTCCTAATCCCACAGTAAAAAATCGTTAAGTTAGTTGGGAAGTGAAAGAGAGAGACAGGGGGAGAGAGAGAGAGAAAAGTAACAGAGAATGTATAGCACAGATATTACCGTGAGACGGCAGCGGATGGTTGTTATGGTGGTAAATATAAGAATAAATTATGCGTAATACTTTTTAAATAAGATAAATAATTTTATTTTTTAAATTATAAAGTATTAATAAAATAAATTTTAAATTATATGAAATTAGGATTTTATTTTTGAATAATAATTCATATATATAATTTTATTTTTCAATTTTATTATTTAGGAATAGAATTATTTGTATGTGAGAGATAAAATTATATGTATACACTATTTTTGTAGAATGAAATTATAATTTAATAAAATTTAAGAATTATTTTGTTAGTATCTAACAATTTCAAAAATGAAATTATTAATTTATTATCATTTTTATTATTCACAATGTATATTTAATTTCTTGAACTATAAAAATATATAAATAAGTTATCTAAATTTTATTAAAATAAATTGTACACGTAAACCAATATGCAAATTTTTTATTCACTAAAGTTAACAAGATAATTCTCGTATTAATTGTATAACAAATTAATAATATAAAATATATATCATTGTTTAAGAAATTAGGCGTAATGAAAAAAATTTAGATAATAGGAATACCCAATTTTTAAATTTGAAGTTTCAACAATCACTAATTATAAATTTTGAAGCAAAAAATGTGTTGAAAAAAAATTCTGAAATTATATGATGAATTTGAAGATATAAATGCATTTTATTATATCAATTAATTATACAATTGGTAAATAATTTATTTAAGTTTAATAAACAAACGAATTCAAATGTATCACTTATGAAATTTAAGAGACTATTTAAATATTAATCTATATTACGAATAGTTAAGGGCTTTTCTGTAATTTAAACTGAATAAAGTGGTGTTAGAGTTTTTTTTAGTAGATGGGGTTGTTTCTTGTTAACTAACGGCGATGCCAACCAGAGGGTAAAAAGAAACGGACCTTGTTGGTAAACGGCGTCAAAGACGAAAACAAAAAAACGATTAGTTAAGTAACGACGTTAGTTTTAGCGTTAGTTTTGTCTCCTCCAGGTTCTATAAATGGGCCGTTATGTTGGAAGCTGTTGAGTCCATTCGTCTCTGCTTCTTCTTCTTCCTTAACTCAGCTTTTTGCTCTGCATTTCTGTTTGTTTCTTTTTTTTTTTTCTCTCTTCTTTTTCTTCCCTCACACATTGAGACAGAGAGATTGGTTAAGAGAGAGAAGAAGAAAGCTGAAGGTGAAAAACAGCAATGGCGGCAGCTTGGAAATGGGTAGATGTGTGTTTGTTGATACTCCCAATGCTCTTCATTGGGGCCATGGCTGCAGTACAGATCTCTGAGAACGCCAGGTATGCTTTTGTTCTCTGTTTCTGTGTGAAACAGAGGATTGAAATTTTGGAATTTTACCTTTTCCGGTTTTGCATTGGCTTCCGTGATTTTCTCAGTTTGTACGATTTGGGTTGTGGAATTGAACCACATTGTTTGGAATTTGAAGGATATTAAGGGTCTAGATATCAGATTTCGGATTTGGGTATCAGTTTGGAAATAACTTTGCAAATTATAATCTTGGGTTTCACGCTTTTATGTTAAAAAGCTCGGGCGGTGGCTCTCAGATTTCAATTTTCGGTTTCTATATAGCATTTGTGCTAATGTAGTTAGAATTCTAGTCATGAACCTCCATTTCATGAGAGAGAGAGAGAGAGAGAGAGAGAGCTCTCAATGCTTTGATGGCGTCACTTCTTCACAGATTCGAAGTAGAAATCGTGAAAATCCCGTCCACACTCTTATTGGCTCTTTTATTTTTGTAGGAATGGTGAAGAGCTGAAGCTGCAGAGCTTGAACAACTCAACAATGGCGGCAAGGTCAGTAATCCAAAACAACATATCCTCCCCTCCCAACGACATTGAAAAATGAACCTCCTTTCTCGTTTTTTATTCCATCTCAGCCGTTCATTCTACCCCTACCTTCATTTCAAACCGCCAGATTTACAAAATTGTCGATCCCTTCTTACCAAGAATCAATCACAGCCGTTGGCGTCGCCGGATCTGGACTGTTTATTCTGTTATGGTTGCCCTTTGGATTCCTTCGTCACTGTAGTAACTATGATTGGTTAGCCAAAAGAAGTAACCGTCTCTACCTTTTTCCGAGCTTCCGATATCACCCTCCAACAGACCGACACAGTCCAATCAAAAGAGGTGTGATGAGGCTATTTTGGTCATTTTCTTCTGAACGTGTAAATTAGTTTGGTCATGGCATCTTTCCCGCCGACAAGTCTCCTCAGTCCCTCTTTCTCTCTCTCTAACTGAAAAGCATTTTGTTTTTTAATTTATTTTTTATTTTATTTTCTCTGTCCTCAAAAAATGCCTTTAACGGTTTTTACTTCCTCCACCACCTTGTGCTTTGGCCCTCACTCCCTATCTCCGCAGACTGTAATTTGTGCCTCTTACTCCGAATTTCTGATAAAAAAAAAAACTAAAATCACATATCTATAAGAATAACTAGATTAGATTGAAAATTTTCTCTGCTTAATTGATGCGCCCTTTGTTGTAGAAAAAAAAATTATCAGATTCTAATAGAGAATGAAAATTTCTACTTAATATGGAGAAAAATACAAAATAAAAAGTAGATATTGTGGTCCCTCAAAAGTCGAGCTGACAGAAATTTTATTTATTTATGAAATATATTAGAATATTTAGGCCTTGTTTGGCAATCAGCTGATAGCTGTAGCGGTTAGCTGATTCAATTAGCTGTTAGCTGATAGCTGATTGCGTTAGCTGATTTGATCAGCTGATTGCATTAGCTGTTTGAATAAGAGTGTTTGGTAAAATCAGCTGTTTATAATTAGCTGTTTGCATGTAAAATGACATATAAGGGTATAAGTATATTTTATGAATTATTTGAATATTTTTATTTTAATATTTTAAATTTTATATATTAATTAGTATATTAAATTTTCTTATAAATATTATATTATTATAATTTATTATTAAATTATTAGATATTTTTAAATTAAATAATTTTTAAAATTATTATAATTTATTATTAAATTATTAGATATTTATAAAATTAAATAGTTTTTATCAATAATATTATATATTTATTTATTAAATAATTTTTAAAATTATTATAATTTATTATATATATTATAAATAATATATTATTATATATTAAATATTTTTTAAAATTAAATTAATATACTTTTTATAATTACTAAATTTTTTTAGAATTTTTAGAAAGGATAAAATGGAAAATATGAACATTTATTAGGGGTATTTTCGTCATTTTTCTCAATCAGCTGATTGAAAACGCTGCCCCCCTCAGCGTTTTCAATTTTGGCGTTTTAAGGGTAATCAGCTGATTCAATCAGCTGATTACCAAACGCCAAAATCAGCTGATTTTGGTCAAACCAGCTAACAGCCATCCAAAAAGCTGTTTACCAAACACAGCCTTACTGGTGTTAAGGACTAGCAGCTAGCCTCTTGATTATTATTATTTTTTCCTACGGAGATCTTTTTTTCTTTTCCTGGGTAAATGAGTAGTTAATTTGTACCTGCTACTTACATGTGCATTTGTCTTGGCCATAATATCTGATAATTGATGTCATTTTGTTCTTCCTCAATGCCTTTGTCACATTAACTACTAATTTTTTATTTTGTGCTGTGCGATGAATTTTACAGGGCCAAAGAGGCTGAAAAATTAAATGAGCAAGCTGTTGCTGACCCAGAGGAGGTTGTCTCCATGGTTGAGATGTGGGTCTCTCTCTCTCTCTCTCTTTCCACTTCTTTATTATTATTATTATTGGTTCATCAAATTTAACAATATTTGTAGCATATTTAAATTCAAAGTTAAGATGAACAAGAAGAAAATAAGCTGCATGCATCTATATTTAAAGGTTTTGTTTTACATTCATAATGAATCAACTTATTGGCTGAATTCATTTACTTTCACTTTCAAATAAAATCTATTGTTGTTCACCCCCCCAAAAAAAAAAAGAAAAATTAAACGCTTTTTTTTGTTTGATGGGTAGGGTTGGGCTGCATTGGCCTTCGTGGCTTTCATAGTTATTTACTTTCCCGTGTGAATTTAGACCTAACCCCAACCAACTCATTTGTCACATTAGTTTCCTGTTGTGCTATTGTTGAATGAGTTCTGTATTTATGACAGTCTGCTCCATTTATTTTACCCCTGGGGATTTTAGATTGTCCTTTCTGCCCTTTGTCTTTTTTGTGTTCTCAGCGGAAAGAGGGGAACATTTGGAGCTAGTTTCACTGTCTCTCTTCTGAAACATTGTTGCCCATTCCCTTTTTCATGCTTCAATCACATGCCACTTCAGAGATCTTGTTTTTCACATGTCGTCTTTACCATTCCCTTACTATACCATATTAAATGTCTTGTATTTTGACTATTTTCTAGTGCAAGTCTTGTTTTCCTACTTTATGTGATAGTTGTTTGTCAAATTCTCAGTTCTGGACACATTGCCTTAATAAACCATGTGCTTGATTCTACAGAATGTGAATATTGAAGCACGTACAGCTATATTCCTAAATAATGACAAGGAAAACATATTTCATATATGCTCTATTCCAAAATAAAGCCGAAGGATTTTTAGTCGATACTTCTACATTTCTTCACTTATAGAGTGCCTTAATGATCTTTTTCCATTGTCTTCTACCTTTAGTCAACTCTGTCTGGGACAGTAAGCATAGTGAATATTTTGCAATGTAAGGCAGCAATTGCATATTGTCATATTGAGGAGAACTCACAGAAATTTCATTATTCATGTTGAATTTAATTTTACACTGAAAATAAATTTTATTAGTACTTATGCCAATGGGACAATGTGTTTGATATGACAGGAGTATCAAGAACAGCACAGAAAGGAGAAAACTGGGATTTTTCTCTTGTGGAACTGGTAACCCCATTGATGATTGCTGGCGTTGTGACCCCAACTGGCAGCGTAACCGGAAGCGCCTAGCAGATTGTGGCATGGGATTTGGCAGAAATGCCATCGGTGGTCGTGATGGTCGGTTCTATGTTGTCACTGATCCCAGAGATGATGACCCTGTTAACCCCAGGCCCGGCACTCTACGCCATGCAGTCATTCAGGACAGGCCTCTATGGATTGTCTTCAAGAGGGACATGGTGATACAATTGAAGCAGGAACTCATTGTAAACAGCTTCAAGACTATTGATGGAAGGGGTGCCAATGTCCACATTGCTAATGGAGGCTGCATCACAATTCAATATGTTACGAATGTTATAATTCACGGTCTTCACATCCATGACTGTAAACCCACTGGCAATGCCATGGTGAGGAGCTCACCTACACATTTTGGGTGGAGGACAATGGCTGATGGTGATGCCGTCTCCATCTTTGGATCAAGTCACATTTGGGTTGATCACAATTCTCTGTCCCATTGTGCTGATGGCCTTGTTGATGCTGTCATGGGCTCAACTGCTATTACAATTTCTAACAATCACTTCACCCACCACAATGAGGTGAGTTCACTGCATTTCTCCTCTGTCCAGCAGCTCTGAACTGCACGTTTTTCTTGATGGAAGAATGGCAATTGATATTTATTCCTTTAAATTTTCAGGTGATTCTGTTGGGCCACAGTGATTCTTACACTAGAGACAAGCAAATGCAAGTGACCATTGCATACAACCATTTTGGAGAAGGACTCATCCAGAGAATGCCGAGGTTAAATATCTAAAGCCACGTTCATTTTACATCCCCTCTGGTCTCCAAGTTTCCCGTTTGTCTTAAATGAAAGTGAATGTGTTTTTGCAAGACTGGCTTGGAGCACTAACATTCCTGCCTTCAGTGTAATGAAACCAATGTTCCTGTAAATACATTTTATGACTAAAAAGAATCATGAACTTAATTGGGCTCAATTAGTTTCATCTTCATGATATGTCGTGCCCGTTAAGTTGGATATGGATTCATCTAACTATATTGTGATTATGACTAATGCAGGTGTAGGCACGGATATTTCCACGTAGTGAACAATGACTACACTCACTGGGAAATGTATGCCATCGGCGGAAGTGCAGAACCCACCATTAACAGCCAGGGCAATAGATACAATGCTCCAGCTAACGCCTTTGCAAAAGAGGTACAGTTGCAATAACATTATCAACTCGCATGCTACGACAATCTTTTGGAAGTTAAATGGGTTTCAAACCCAATTTCCTGACTGATACAGACAATTTGCCATTGCCAGGTGACTAAAAGAGTTGACACAGCTTCAAATCAGTGGGTAGGCTGGAATTGGAGGTCAGAGGGAGATTTGATGCTAAATGGTGCCTATTTCACTCCATCTGGTGCTGGAGCTTCAGCAAGCTATGCCAGGGCCTCAAGCTTAGGAGCCAAGTCTTCTTCTATGGTTGGGTCCATGACTGCTAATGCGGGTGCAATTGGCTGCCGCAGAGGCCGCCAGTGCTAGCATATATCAGACAACTGAATTCGCCAAAGAAGAGGCCATACTTTCTCCTTGTGCTTGATTTTCAGTTTCCCTATATCCTAGTAGCATCTTATATCAATTGCTTTTCCTCACACCTCATTGTCCTCCATATCTTGACAAGTATACATTAATTAAACAAGTCAATATATTGTGGTTACCAATTTTCTTCATTCCACATTTGAGAGTGTTTATGAGTTCTCAACCTCAGCGGCTCGGCCTGCTTCAGATGAAACAAACAATGCCATTGTAGGAGCAGGTGCTGAAGCGTGGTCCGATGTTTTTCTTCGTTTTTCTTCCATAGCCACCATTTTCCATATGCATACTTTTTTGTAGTGCAGAGTCATGGTTGTTACATACTGTTCAGTCTCTGTAAGTTCCATAGGATTTGAGTGAGTCGAAGGCTTCTGTTCTCTGTTTTGTTCCTATTTTTCACTCTATGTATTTTCTTATTAATTATACAAGAAAAATTATGATTGTCAAACTTGAGTTATGGAAAACCTTCATTAAAGATGATGACGGAATAGCAAAAGCAGTGGTGGTTTTTTCTTTTAATCACCTTTTTAGCTTTTTCTTTGCCAATGCAAGTAATCTTCTTGCCTTTTTTTGTTGAGCAATTGTTGATGCATATCATTTAACTCATCTACCAATATTGGTTTCCCAACCAACATTGCATGATTCAGTCATGTGCAAACCTGGACCCCCTACACGATACTCGGTCATTATCTTTCTAATTAACATTTTGACCGTTTTTACTATCACTGTCCCAGCAAAAGCTGTGATGTTAACTGGTATTACTTGAGATTTGTTCTCTCTTTTGATATATATAATATTGGTGGTAAAATCATGGACGAAACTAATGATGAATTTCAGTAATTATTTGCAGTAAATTCTGTTCCCTCAATTTGCAAAAGGGCAAATATTGTCATGAAAGCATGAATGCAATGCAGTAGTGTTAATTTGGCATAACATTGTTGCAACAGTATACAGTAGGTGCTAATCTCACGTGTCAACAAGGAATCAGTTCTTAATTATAAAACTTCACTGTTGTCATAGTTTATTATTATTATAATAAGGGTTTCTGTTGGCCCAAAAAATAATAATAATAATAAGGGTTTCTGGAATTCTTTACCATCTAGTCTAAGCAGGTTTGTCTCTGGCAGGACTAACAATTCATATGAATTTGAATTTTCCTGCTGCCTCCTACTAGATTCAAACTCCAGAGAGGAAGAAAAGATGCAAAATCTTTTACCATTTGCGCTAAATATTTATTGGTAGTATCATATTTCAATTCCAAAGCTTTACACTACCAGTCTTAAGCCAGGAAGAATCAGAAAAGAAATATTAAGAAATGAACTTTAATTTCTTACTTGTCAATTTCCTTCAATTTTAGAAAGATAAGGATACAATCTTCCACTCTGAGACCTACACTTTTCTTAACTGAGATCCATCATTCTAAAAAATGGTTTTGATATCTATCTCGCTCCAAAATTCACACTCCATTGGGGGGATTTATATTTAATCAGGAGGGATGTGCTAGTTATAACTATTGTAAAATTTTGTCGAATCCTCCAATATTACATGAATCATTGATTTTAACACGATTTTGTTATTTGTGAACACATACATCAAATTTTACTTTGAAACTCAGATTAGTTGTACTAAAATGAAAGATAGTTTTCTGAATGATCTGTATAACGTGCGATTTTCAAAGCAAACTGGCCAGACTAAATTTGGTAGTTGAAGTGCCCCTATCATTGTTTTGTGGATGACCAGGTGACGTACCATGCCCTATGCCCCTAACAACTTTTGGTGACGCTAAGAAAATGCCCGTAGAAAGCAACAGACAGTCCTAACTAGAGGCACCTAAAGTGTGTTTAATACATATGTTGCAGAATTTAAAGGATACAGCTTTGGCATGTGATATATGGCCCATATGGCATGTGTGCCTTTCTTGTCGGTTGTCACCAACAATTAGGTTTCATTCAGAGCATTTGGCATCTAATCTTTGCGTTGAGTCAGTATTCATTATTTTTACCAGCGAAGAACTTCTAACATGGTACCAGGCAGACATTTTGATCACAAGAACCTCCCAGTGAAGTTGTCACTTCGGAGAAGACTCTTTGCATTTTCCTTGCTTGTTGATGATCCTAGTGGGGAAAATTGAGCGGGTCTGAATAGAGTTGACACAGGCTTAGATCTATTAAGGAACTATCACTTTAGATTTGTTTGAGATCAAAAACTGTTATGAATTTGACAATATCCAACTTGAAAACTTTGATCTAACCCATTTTGAATAGGAAAAACATATTTGTGAATTTTTTTTATTTTCATTGAAAAAAAAATATCAAATCTATTCTTATTAATAATAATTGACTAATTATAAATTATATATGTTATTTAAACGGATTTAATGTGACAATACAAAAGAGAACCAAAACTTTTTGAAATTTAATTGTTAAACCCAAGCCTTCAAACAATAAGTATAATTTGGACATGAAACGTTGAATAAATATTTACCGATTGGGGTAATACCCACCGAATTTGAAAATAATTGTAATCCCAAGCTGCAGCACCAAGATTGCCACATATCGGTTGTTTAGGCATAGTTGTTAAAAATAGGGTTAAGTTTCGCGATGTGCTAGAAAAAATTTGCATCGGTGTAAACATTTGCAAGTTTTGTGTAAAATATCTGTACTTTCCATAGCTTTCTCATTAAAAGTTACTTTTCATGTAAATGATAAATCTGTGAAAAAATTTTCTATAGCATTTTGTTTACTTATTTTACGCAAAATCTGTATAAATTTGCAATTTTTTGTTGCAAGAATTTAAATAAAAAATCCAACTTTTATGGCTTTTATGTTAAAGTCTCATAATTCTCACTAAATTTTCATACATGCAGGATTGTGGACCTTATGGTATAGTTACGGAGACGAGAATTTGTTATTTTATACAGTATCTTCATAAAATTAGATGTGCACGTGATTGTAGAAAAATAAAATTAATTAATTTATTTTTCACCTTGTAAATTATAACCAATAAAAAAGTTATTTATTAAAGTTTAAAATCTCACATGGGAAAAAAATAGACATACAAAAATGTCTTGGATGACAAATTAAATTATGTCATTTGTGCACAATAATATAGGTGAACCAATCAAATAAAAGTTTATGTATTTATGATGTAACTTGGTAAATGAAAAGTCGTCACGTGTCACAATTCATCATCTCAACCAATAAGAAAATAATCTTTTTAATAAATTTATTAGAAATAAATATTAAAAAATGAGATGTCTATTTTTAAGCATTCCTTACTAGCTATATAAATATAGAGTTCATTTGTGATATTGGACAAAAAATCGTCAAAAGAAGAAATATGAAACTCACCCAAAACTTTGCTAGCAAAGATCAAAACAACAACTTCAATCAAGAACATCCATTCCAAGGTGAAGATTTAACAACATTCAAGTTTTTGAATCATTTCAAGTGTGAAATTTCTAGGAAGATTCAACTTTTGATTGAAAATCAAGCTGTTAGCCCTAAAATTTTTATGATAAGTTTTGATGATGATAAATGAGTAAAACAATAGCATTGCATGTCCTTTTCTAAAATGTTATAACATCCTTATTAGATATGCTATGCTATGGTTGCAATAGCAATGGTTGATTATGTGCTAAAGTGTTAAATAATGTAGAAGCTCAATATACATACTATGCTATGGTTAATGCATGTATATGATATAATGAATTCGACTTGTTATGTTTTCCATGTATGAATCATGTATATCAATATTTTGATATTTTATATTGGACTAATCAAATACTTTGCAAAGATTGTGTATATTATATAGGAAAGTTCAATAAGCAAAAAAGATTCACAATGAAGCAAATTAATGAAAGATCTTGTCATGCTCAACTCAAGAAGAAACAAGGAAGAAATTCAATAAAGAAGACATGTTGCAAGTTTTGAAGAATCGAAAGATTGAAATTTTAAAAGTTTGGAAGTATTAACAAAGCCTTAGGACTTCATTTGGTATAACTTTTCTTTTTAGACTTAAAATTTCTTGTAAAATGAAGTTTTTCATTATATAGATCTCAAACATATTAGGTTAATTAAAATGTTTTAAAAAGATGGATAATAATCATATTTTTACAAGATAGCTTATGAGACATTTCAAAAATAAATGAGATATGACTTTTGGAGTTTTCAATTTTGATCTTTAGTTACTCTTTTAATTATATCTCACAAAATACAAATTATTTATTTGTGAAACTATTTTTATATGAAAATGGACTTAAAGAGATTTCCAGGGATTGGTTATGTGCCTAAAATGATTATGATATGAAAGAATTGTGAATTATACAAATTGAGTTTCAAAATTAGATTTATTTTTTTCCATTTAGTCTTTCTAGTTTTTGCTCATTGTTTTAGTCATATCTAAAAAACTATAAATGATATAACATGAAATTAGTTCCATTTAAGAGTAAACTCAAATATCTTTTGAATAACAAGTTATTTGCTTGAAAAAACTCAAAATAAAGAAATTATGACCTTTTAAAGTTGAGTATAGAATCCTATCTTTGAGAAGTGATTTGTGAAGTGATTCTTATTAGACAAAGAAGAAAATTTCATTAGAAGCAATTTGTGAAGTGATTCTTTTTGGTTTAATGCATGAATAATGATTACAAATGGTTAGTTTTTATTCCCAAATGGCAATAATATCTTATGAGCTTCTTATATAAGCTAAGAATCATCAAATAAAACATATGGAAAACTTAAACTTCATCTTTTAACATGATTTTATTTTTTCTTTTATCCAAATCATGATTTGAGCTCTTCATTATGAATTTCTTCTATTCTTGGAGATTCATTTATTTTGTCCATTCTATGAGAGTTGTTGTTTAAGCTTTTCTTTATCTTAAACTAATTTTTAATTATAAAGCATAAGCTATCCTTTAGAAAATCTTAGAAAAGGTTAGGTATTTCTTGTAAAGAGAGAATTTGATCAAGAAAAAGCATAAGTATTGCAAGAGGCTTCTTTTAAGTGTCTAGTTCAAACTTGAAGGAATAGTGAATTGAAACATAAGATTTGAAAGCTTGAAAAGTAGATGTACAACTTAGAGAGAATATTCAAGAGTGATCTATTATAAATTTTTGTGTTTGATATCTCTACCCTTACTTCTTTTACATTTAATTAGATATTTTATTTTTGTTAATAAAAATTATTGAATAAATTATTTTATAATACTCATCTTGGTGCTTGGGTGATCAAATGCTTAATATATATAATATTATATGTGTGTGTATGCATAAGCTTTTTGATGATTTTTCTATGCATAGTTAATGAAATTATTGAATATATTATGTTATAGTGCTTATCTCGATGCTTGGGTAATCAAATGCTTATATATATATATATATATATATATATATATATATATATTAATACATATATATATTAATACATATATATATATTAATACATGAGTTTCTTAATGATTTGTCTATGCCTAGTTGAATAAGTTAATTTACATAAATTCATTAAATTGATATAGCTTGAGTATAACCATCTTCATAAAGTTTTCTTAGGTTTTTTTAAATTGAAATTATCCTTATGACTTTTCAAAATTAAAAAATTTTCAAAGAGGATTTTAAAAATGGTGAAAGTCTTTAAAACATCTAATCACCCTTTTTTTAAGTGTAAGTTGCCTTGGTTTACAATTGGTATTAGAGTTATGGGCTTTTGTTTAAAGAACTTAACTATTTTAAGAGGATCCATGACAACCTTTGAAGGTAATTTTTTTAAAGAAAATTTTGATACTTCCATTTCTTCAATATTTGAATATGTTAATATTTCTAAACCTTTCTTAATGGTTCTTATTTTAAATTTTTGAAAGGAAAAATGGATTACTTTTTGCATGCCTTTGATTTGTATTCATAGGATTATATTGAGGATGGTTTTACTTTAAAACAAATATGACAAAAGTGTTTGTGTTGAGCAAGAGAAGGAAATGGAAAAAAATGGAAGACATTGTCAAAGAAAATCTTCAAGAGGATTTGTAAGAATACCAAATGATGCCTCCTAGTGAAGAATTTAAAGTTGAAGGAATGGATGATTCCAAAGAAGAGCAAATTGAGCTTCAAATGGAAAAGTCACAATTTATGACTCTAATGGACTTAAAGGCATATGATTCTAATCCTAATTATACTAATCTTGTTATGATGCTTTGCATGATGATAAGATATGTATAAAACTTAATTGTTCAACTTCATGTAACTTTGAAATTGAGTATAATTTATCCAAAATGGATGTTGAACACTTAACGTCTACACTTTCCAGGCCTTTGAAAGAAAATTCAAATCTTGCTATTGGAAAGTCAAGAAAAGCCCCTAGCAAGTTTAAATCAAAGTAATTTCTTGAAAATACGAAAGTCTTGTAAATGTGGTTTTTAATAAAAAATCATTTTATAGCAAAAATTCAATCATTTGTAACTGGAAGAAAATCTTGTGTGAGAAAGAAGGATATTTGGATTGTTAAGTTATCTAAATGTTCGAGTACTTATAGTTAAGGATTCAAAATGAAATGAATACCAAAAAATCTTCCTAGTGATTTAATTGTGTAGAAATTTTTTTATAATGGTGGAAAATTTAGACAAGAAAAGAAGAAATCCTCAAGAAGAGCTTTTTTAAGACAAATGGTTAGAAAAAGAAGAATTGATACAATTAGAGCTTTTTAAACAAACATTAGTGAAGTGCTAAAACTCAAACCTCTAAAAGAGAAACAATGGATAAGAAAAAGTTATCCTTTCATTACAAAAGATAAGGTATTAACTCCTTAAACCTCTAATGTTCTTCTATTTAAGATTTTTTGAAAAAGAAGTTGTTCATTTCAAAGCATAGAATCATAAGCATTGCTTGAAGATTTTAATTCACTTTAATCAAAATCATGTATGCATATGAGTTATTATCTTAAATGTATGATTTACTTCACTTTGTCTTCATATACCCTTAGCTTCATGGTGATATAGTTTAATAGAAGGGTTTGCAATGCTTACCATATATTTCCTTGGACCTCATTGTTTATGTTTATATAGGAAAGATATGCAAATGCTTTGTGAAATGATTTCAATAATATGATCTTTATACTCCTTTTCTTGACTTAATTGCTCATTCATTAGCATATTAGATTGCTATTTACTTAACCCTTATAGCCCCATGTCTTGATTAGGTACTAAAGAATTTGTCTAGAGTTCTCATATAGGAAAGAAAAGTGTTACTACCTTAAGTACACTATAAAAATGGAAAATAAGTTCAACTTGAGGCTAGTTTAACTCATTTTACAAAAGAGTCAAATTTTCATAAAGAGGAATGAAAATTCAAATTATTGGTATATTTTATCCTATCTTTATTCTCAATATGTCTTATATCATTTTTGAGTTTGGATAATTGAGAATCTAACATGTCATTGCTATGTTTACCTTTATCCTTAAAATGATATGCTCTCTTTATGGTAGGGAATGTAATTTTTTCCATCAAAGCATGTCATTAATGCATCTTGAAATCTTTTTATGCATATGTTGGAATTTGGAAAGATATTAGCTCTATATTTTCTAATGGTTCTACTCATAAAAGTCTAAAAGGAGATTATTTCTTGTTATTAGTGATGTTTGTATTCTTGATGGTTAGTTATATCTTTTTGCTCTTATATTCTTCTTCCTTTAAAATATTTTTATGAATTTTTATGATCTCATGTTTTCTAAAATCATAGATCTCTTTTTACTTTTTTTTTTCAATTCTTAGTTTTAAAATAATTTCATGTGCATTTATTTTGTCTTCTAGGTTTCAATTTTCATGGTTGATGATATAATAATTTTTATATATTTTGTATTAACTTTGAATATGTTCCAAGAATAGCTTGAATGATGTTTAAAGCTAACCATTTATTGAAGATTATTTAAAATTTTTTTGGTATAACCTAATATCTTATGTTAAGTTAATGTACTTAAAAGCTTGAAAGAATCTTTGCAATTTGTAAGAGAACTCAAAAGATTAACTTTAAGAGTGTGGAAAATTGAAAGAGTTAGAAGGTTATGTCTTAACTTAAAGATGTGTTATAAGGTGATTCCAATCCTTTTACAAAGATAAGGACACCAAAGAAAATCTCGTTATTCATCAAGGTTAATGTTATTTACCTCACAAGTGGTGAAAAATGAGAAAAAAGATGATGACAACTAAGAACCACCACATATTTTAACTTAGGATCCCTATCCTTATTCTTTTTCTATAGAGCTTTTATGTTTGGATTGCATGATACTTTTTATCGATATACTCTTACTTGATTGAACAAGATCATGAAAAATATGCTTGGTTATTGTAACAAAGTGTTTAATTGTTATTATGTTCCTTTTGTCATTACATATAAGGAAAGCTTGATAATTTTGATCATCTTTTAATCCCCATTGCATATTCTTTCATAATAATTGCTTGAGCTATGACCTTTTGGTTACTTGGAACTTAAATTAATCATGCTTTCTTATAAAAAAAATTTTGAAAGGAGATATGCATACATAAAAATATTTTAAATGATTTCTCTTTGATCCTTTTTAGAATGAGTTTGAAAACAAGGCTCATGGTTTTCAAATTGTTTAAATCTTTTATGATCTTGTTATGTTATTTTCATTGGAACATGTTTTGAAAGCGAAAGTCCTTATAAACTTTTTTTTAATGTTTTAGATAATGAAAGATTTGGTTTTAATATAATATTTTGAAAAGGGGAGAAATTCAAATGTCTTTTATTGGAATAAGAAATGTTTATGTTTGCCATATTTAAATTTTTTTATATGGTAAGCATATATGTCTTGAACATTCATGTTTTTTATATTTTCAATCTGTTTTGCATCGAAAGGAGAAGTATGTTTTTGAAAACTATGAGAAAATTATTTACTAAAAAAAAAACAAAAGAAAACTATAATAAAATCAATGTTATTTCATTAAGGGGGAGCCTAGGTAAAATTGATAACATGATTTAAGGGAGAGCTTTACTTATATATAATTTATATTATGGCTCACATTTCTCTTGACATGAAGGGCTTTTGATACTTATATGCTTTTCATGTAAAAAATATCATCTTATTCTTACTTAAAGAAAGAAAGTTAAATACTATATCCTTTGACTCAATTAATTGATGAATTTTTTCATATGATCATGATTTGAAATCCTTAATAAAAATATGCCATTAGTTACAAAAGATGAATAATTTTGCTTTCAATGATATTTATCTTTTCTACTATTTTCATCATTTTAGAAAGAAAAGAAAAAGAAAGAGATGATAATGAAAATAAAGGAAAAAGATAATTAATGACATCACTTGCTTTAATATGATTGCTTATCTTTTTTGCTAATGTCAAATAAGGAGAGAAGGAAATGGAAAGAAAAATATGTTATTTGTTTAATGTTTTGATATCTTTTTATGCCTATTGGATTGAATCTTTATTTTAAACATATTTTTTAAGTAATTTGTCATTATTAACTGAGGGGAGATTATTAGCCTCGAGGTCTTATATGATAAGTTTTGATGATGATAAATAAATGAAATGATAGCATTGCATATCTTTATCTATCAAAGTCAAAATTAATCATATGATCTAAGATCAAGCTTCTCAAAGCTTTCAATTAAAATCCAGTGAAAGGATGAATTGGATGATTTATTTTTTTTAAGAACACAAAAATTAAATATTGTACTTTATAACATAAAAAATTAATAAAATTATTTGTTTAATAATTTTCTAATCTTTTAATTATTTATTAAGAAATTTTGTGTGTACAAATTTCTAGCATGCTTGGTGTGACAATCTCTACCTTTCATCTCTTATCTTCAAAATCAAATTCATCCAAAGAAGTTCAAAAAATACCAAAGAAGCAAGTTTTTAGCAACTTGTTGTTCAATACATCAAGAGAACACCTTTAATCAACTTAATGAATTATAACTTTCAAGGTCTTATGACTAAAAGGAAAATAAAAGCCTTTTTAGGTTTGTATGCTCAAATGATTACAATATCAAATTTGACTCCTATTTTCATAAGTTTATCATCACAAAGATTAACTTTGCCAATAAATATGGTAAGGACAAAGTTAAATGTAATTGACATTCTTGATGATTTGTTGGCTTAACCAACCTTATTTAAGAATTTTGAATTAGCAACAAAGGTTGCAATTAGTGAAAGAGCTAGTAAGGCTAATAATGTCTTTTTGGTTTCAAAGACTTAACATTCAAATAGATGGGATCTTTTTTAAAAGATTGCTCTTTTGGATCCTTAAGTTCATTTGTAATCCTCATTACAGTGACAAATGCAATTTCTTTAAAGGAGAAGGTTTTAACTATAGTAAAGACACTTGAAGCATTAATCAAATCTATCCAAGAGAAAAAAGCTTCAAGAGACACAAATCTATAACATCTTATAGAAGATTAATGGCTCTTCCAAATCATATGATGAATTAAATGATGCATCTAAAGATGAGTCACACTAAGGTGAGCAAGATAAACCTCTGAAAGAACAAAGTGGCTTTAAGAACATGTAATCTTATCTAAAGGATGTTATTCCTGCTAGTTAGGTAAAGAATTCATCAAAGAGGCAATTAATGACCTAGTGGAAAGGAGCATGTAGGCTTCCTTTTCTTATATTAAACTATATAATCAAAGGATTGATCTTCTAAAAATACCTTAAAATTATCAACCACCTAAGTTTTAGTAATTTAATGGCAAAGGAAATTTTATGTAGTACGTCACTCACTTCATTGAAACTTATAACAATTCTAGAATTGATGGAGACCTTATGGAATTTATGCATTCTTTTAAAGGAAATTCCTTCAATTGGTACATTGAGTTGGCTTTTGGATCGATTAATAGCTTTAAGTAACATGAACATGAGTTCCTAAATGGATTCTATAGCACTTGTTGCATTGTTAGGATGCTTAAGCTTACAAACATTAACCAATGGAAAGATGAGCTTGTAGTCGATTACATTTAGTAATTGAGGAATTTAAGCCTTAACTGCATGGATTAGCTATCCAAATCATTGACAATAGCAATATGCATTCAAGGAATGGATTAAAGCCTAAGTGTAATACTTAGCAAAAACCTCATAGGAAAGGACAATAAGTAGAAATATTTATTATTATTAGTAAAATTATTTATTAGTTTTAATAGAAGAATATCCATTAAAAGTTACTTAAAATTTAGGAAATTAGCAGTATTCAAGATCCAAGCTTGTTAAAGCTTAAGAGTAACTTAATGTTTTTATGTATGAGCATCCTAAAATTTTCTTAAGATGGCAAAAAAGCAATTTCCTACACATCCATAGTGGCATAGACATCCACTAAGGGAGAAAAGAGGAAACTTATTTAAGTTTGAGGGCCTTAGTGTAATTACTAAGTGAATTTCTTAATTATAATTAACTAAGAGAAAATGATATGGAAAAATATAATATTTTAATGGAGAACTTGATCACCAAACAAAGGAAAATTCTAACAAATTTAAAATAAGAATATTCTAAAGAATATATAATCATATGATAAACTTAGGAAAGAAAGAATATATTAGGAACTATGCTTAAAAGTGAGTATTCCTTACATCATTGTATTTTAAAATAAGCTTAGAAGTAATTAGGAGAATTAAAATGCAATCATTTTGCTCCTAAGAGAACCAAACTGTGACAAGCTTGGTTAGGAGGAAACTAGATGATGCAATCTTGTTAGAGGGGAGCAATGTCATATTACTTGATAAGCACTCACCTTTCTCCCTAAAAATAAGAGTTTAACATAAATTTTGTTCGCACCACAAGAAGCCCTATAGCGAGAAAAGAGAGGAGAGGAAAAGAGCGAGTTCTTGAGGGCTTTTGCTAATTTTATAATGAGTTCCTATTAGTCACTTGAGTGTTTTTTTGTGATAATTGGAGATGGAAGTCATTTTGATCTTCTATATGAGATATAAGATCATAATTTTCATGAATTCATCATCTTCCCATGGTTATTTTTCTAAGATTCTTCATTAACTTTATATGGTTTTGGATGCTATACTTTAGATTTTAGATGAAGAAATCAAGTACTACAAACATCCTTAAATGAGTAGAGATCTACTCTTTTTCTTCTTGCTTTTTCTTTCTTGGAGATATTTATTATGTATATATGATTATTGATGATAAAGCTATGAAATTCACGGTGAATTAAATGTAAACATGTTTTCTTAAAGTTTAAGGAAAGGTTTTGAGGAAATTAGTTTTAAGAAAAATGTTTTCAAAATGGTTTTTCAAACTAGTTAAGTTTGAAAATATGATTTGTACTTGAAAATGAAAGAAAAATTTGGTGAGTGAGCATTAAGAGGTTCATAGTTTTCTTAGCTTAGAAGAAGCCAAAATCCTATTTTTAGGACTCAAAGGATTTTACATCATGTTTTGAGTTAAATTTGAGATGACAAATTACATGAAAATCAAGTTTGAAAACAAGAATGCTTTTAAAACAAGCATACTAGTTTCAAGGTTTCTTTATTGTTTTGGAGAAGAAAAATTTTATTTTTATGAGAAAAACTTGTTACACTATGTTTCAATCTATTTAATTAATGATATTAAATATTTCACTACGAGTTTATAGAAAGAATATGATTAAAATTACATTTGAAATCTTATGGAATAATGTTGAAAAATAGTTTTTAACTTGGTAGTTTCAAGTTGCAAATAGTTTTTCTAAAAAGGGTTTACACTATTAAAGTATTTTGGTAACTTGTATAACTTGTTTTATGTTTGAAAAATGATGTTTAAAGTGTTCAAAACATGGTTGGAAAATTTCTAGATTTTTAAAAAAAAGTTGCATTAAAACTTGGTATTTCATGAAAACTTGGCACTTTCTTGACATCATTTATTACTTGATTAAAGTAGTAAGTTACGTAACATGTTTTTAAGTATGAAAAAGGTTTGAAAATAAACACGTTTTTAAGTATGAAAAAGGTTTGAAAATATCGTTTACAACCTTATTTTCAAATATGAATATTTTTACAAAATTTATAGAAAAGATGATATTATAATTAGAATTTACAAGTTTAAGGTGTTTACTAAAAACTAGTAAAGGTTAGAGCTTATTTTTTTAACTAGTTACGACTAGTGTAGGATATTTTTGAGTAGTTTTTAACATTGTTGGATTGTACTTAAATTTCCTTGAATTAGTAAGGAAAATAGTTTTAATTACATATTAGAACAATATAAATAGCAGAGGATAAAAATTGCTTAAAGTTGAAAGTTGTGAAACTTGAAAAAAAATCCAAGTTGAATATCTCCAGTTTATTAGTTTTCTTACTTATTATAATGATATATAGAACAAATGATTAAAACTACTTAAAGTTGAATGTTGTAAAACTTGAAAATATCCAAGTTGAATATCTCTAATTTGTTGTAATAATTGTTTGATATATATATATATATATATATATATATATATATATATATATATATATTTATAAAAATTTTACTGTACACTATAATGATGAACTATTCATAGTCAATGTTGTAGTCCAACTTTGCTAATAAATAAGGTATTCCCTAAATGTAAACACCATGCTTTAGATACCTCATATAAGCTAGCATTACCTTTCTTGCAACTTTTATTTGTATGTCCCTTTTATTTAAATAAAAGATTTAGCATTTGCATATCACATTTTTAGTTTAGTTGTCCATCTATGTTCTTTACTTTGTCTTGTAATAGTTCCTTCTCTCAAGGTCTCTTCAGTTTTGGCATTAAAGCCTAAGGGAAAGTAAGGATGGAAACATAATTTTGAAAAATTGATAGCATGTATTTAAGCATGAGTTCATAAAGAAGTGTAAGTCTAGATGTTGAGAAGAAGTTTAGGGTTGCTTCTGTCATTTGTGCTCTCATGTAAGACATAAGAGAGTGTTAGATAATCTAGAACAAATAGATCATGTTGAGACATTGATATTTAATATATATTGTAAATATAGTTAAATTATATTTTTATCTTTATGTAACCTTAAAAGCTTTGATATTAATAGGAGAATTTGTTTATTTCTTTAATGTTTATGTTCAAATCCTTTTCTGCTTGCCTTTCTTTTTCAAACTTTAGATCTTCAACTTTTTCACAAATCAAATTTAAAGACTCTTCAAGTACAAAATTAACCTTTTCTTGAATTTTTAAAGAAGAAATTAGCATTTAAGAAACAAATCAAGATTTTGATAATTGGGAATTACCAAAAATTCTTGAAAAAGAGCTTTATAAACCATTAACTAGATTCTTCAACAAATCTTTTAATTATGTGATCAAAATAGTAGAGGAAGTAATCAGCATAGACATGACTACTGAAGAATTTATTCTACTTTCAACTAAGTCTATAAAGGACTATTAGGCCAAATACAACTTTATGTATATTAGATGTGTACAAGTTACTACCATTCTAATGTATAAAATTGGATTGAATAATGCAATCCTTTTATGCTTAAGATATGACCAATATAACCAATTCCATGAATTAGTCATAAGAGCTCTAGAAACTAGTTTCTTAAAAGGGACTAATCCATTTTAATTGCTATCCAAATATCAAGCTTTGATTAAAAGAAATAGATCCTGTAGATATTATGCTCCTTAATATCAAGCTATATGATTATAATATGAAATCTAGAGTTGTACTTGTTGTGATCATCTATAGGATCTATTACAAACTTCATCAATCCAATACTTCTAGGGCAATCCAAGCACCTAGTAAGAGAAGGGAAACTACCTTCTAGATAATAGACTTTACAAAATGTTTTAGTTCCATAGGTAGTTCTTTAGGATACCTTAAAATTTCCTAAAAATTAGGGCTTTGATAAAATAACACCTCAATAAGAAATCAAAGCCCATGAAATAGCCAAATTTAAACAATACCCATTTAAAAAGGTAGAAATGTTTTTTGATAGGAGCCATTATAGGAATAATGGACCCAAATTTACATAAATCCCCAATTCTAAAAGCTCAAAGCCTAGGAAGTCATGTTTTTGTGCTTTACAAAGAAACTATTCCAAATAATTTCTAGACAAACCTAGAAATTCATTTTTTGAAACTTCAACTATATCCTTAGTAATAAACATAGACTTTATAGGTTTAAATAACTTCTTTAGTATACCCAAAGCTATGAATGCTTAAATTAACTAAAATGGAAAAGAGAAAGATAAAGAATATAATAGTGTAGATGACAATTCCATCAATTCTCCAACTTGCTCTTAAATGATTTAATAATTTAGAACTCAAATGATTTATGGCCTAAATATTTTTGAAAAAGATCTTTAAATAAACAAGAAGTCTTTGAGGAAGAAGTTCTATTTAGAAGAATTAACTCCATAAAGAACTTAGTGTTTTCAAAATTTTAAAGGAAAAGCTACATCAAATATTCAACTATTTATTATGATTTTATGAATAAAATTGAACTAAATATTTCCTTTTTCAAATGATTTGAGGCATATGCTAAAGTTAATAAAATAAACTATCCTTTTAGTAAAACCATTAATGCAAGGCATAAAACCATGTAAGAATGGATTACTACTAAAGGAGAAAAGTTTATCTCAGAACTACCACCTTAAAAATCCTTTCAAATTGAATCCACTGATTCCCAAATACCTTTTGTCGTAACCTTTTTCAAAGTAAAAGATGCTTTAAGAGGAGTCTCATCAAAAGATATCTAGTCCTTAATAGAGTAAAGCAATTTCATCAATAAATACCTAATAACTTTAGGAACACAACTCCTAATAGAATCCTTCACAAACAAATTTGGAGAATCCTTTACTACGAAAAGAATAAAGTAACCTTTATTTAAACCTTATCAAATCCTTAAAACCAAGCAAGTTAGTTTATCCTATAATCCTGATATAGCTTGGATAGATTAGATGATCTAGCAAATAGATAAGAAATTAAGGTTAGTCATACTGAAAGGATGAATATTCCCTAATTTCAGCCAAATCTATTACAAATAAACTCCATATCTTGGATAATTCTTCTAAAATCTCTTCAAAAAAAGATTAACCTTAAAAGGTTTAAGCTATTAAAAGAAAAGGTAACCAAGAAGTACCGCATGAGTTGTACTATCCTTGAGCTAGCTTCCTTGATCAAGTAATTGAGGAAAAACATTAAATTATTCATAATTTTTACAATGGTAATAACATTTATTGATGGAACATAGATGAAATATCTAAATACAAAATCCTCAATACCTTGCAATAGATGACAATAGTGAGTATAACTTATTAGATAACAGATGAATGTGACAACACCTAAGTTACACATATTTTGATAGTAGGTTTCAATGGATAACTCAAAAGATGGTGAGACAATCATCTTACAGAAATAAAAAAAAAACCTAAATCCTAGTATTTGTCAAGCTTAATCTTCAATGATTAACATTTATAGATCTAAATGGCTAACTAATTCTAAATGCTATAAATAGCCTTATCTACACCAAATACTAAACATTTCATAAGTGATCCCAGCCTATGGTAAGACAAATTAATTAAACTCTTCTTAAATCTCAAATGCAAGACCTTATTAGATTTTAAATGGTATAAAGATACCTTCTTAAGTAAAATTTACTTAGGGTCTAATAGCAACTAACCTTTTTGAAAAGAAAAAATTTTGTTTGGACTTCCTTGTTCCCTAGGAGACAAAGTTAGTATAAAAAAACTAGAGACCAGTTTAATGGCCAAATCCTTTATGAGCAACTTATTTATAGGTAACTAATAAGTTATGTTCAAAAGGTAGCCCTTAAAATATGCTAAGATGACAAAATCCAGAGACAATAAACTAAAGAAAAGTCCTTAAACAAAAGAAAGTTAGGAACTTTTTGTGAACAAGATAGTTTTATCTACCCAAAATCCTTCAAACCAAAACATAGGCAAAGAGTTAAGTAGCTAGTTGAATCTAAACATCCAATTCACCTAAAACCAATTAAGAAATCTTACCATAAGATAAAACCTAGATATACTCCTGTTTTAAATCAAGACATTCACCTAATTTGTTATGGATGCAACAAACTAAGACATATCACCAAATATTGTTGATTAAAGAGAAAACTTATGAATCTTGAGCTAGAAGAGAAGATCCTCAATCGAATAACCAATCTTTTAACTAAATGTTCATATGAATTGGAAGAAGAGTTTTTAGCAAAAATAGATCATATCTAAAGTGTAACTCAACTTCCAAATGATAATGAAACTTTATCAAAAACTAAAGAATCATTATAAAAAAATAAAGATAAATATTCTTATTAAAGAACAAGATCTTCTCTTTGAAATTATTAGTACTTTTCTTAATAGTGATTAAAAGAAAGAATATTGTCAAAAGTTCAAGCAAACCCTAGACAAACCTTTAACCTTTTACAAAACACCAGTAGCAAATACTTAAAATTTAAAAGATGTCTAGGAAAGATTTAGATCAGAAGGTAGTAAACTTGTAACATTATAGGATTTATAAATGGAAATAAATATTCTCAAAACAAAAATGAAGGAAATTTGAGAATAGTAAAATCTTCATGGGTTAATTCTTTCAAATTTCCTAGAAAATTAAAAAAATTAACTAATGGAGAAAAAGATAACTTCCTTGGATTTATTTCCAGAACACCAATCCAAAAATATTATATCCTTGTTAAATTAGTCAAAGTTGATTAAGAAATAGAAACCATAGCACTCTTTAGTATAGAAGCTAATCTCAATTTTATACAAGAAGGATTAGTTTGTACTAAATTCTTCTAGAAAACCAAAGAAAAACTCAAGTCTGCTAGTGGTTCTTCAAATCACCTATAAATGTCCAAATGCAATAATAGCTAATTTTTCTTTCAAATCTAAATAACCCTTTTTGTTAGTAAAAAATTTGTCTAATAAAATCATCCTTGGAACTCTTTTTATCTATTTCTTAACCTTTTACAAGGTTTCAAATGAACAAATATAAACCAAAATTCTAGGAGAAAAGGTAATCTTTCAATTCATAAAGGAACCAATCTTTAAGGACCTTAATTTAGTAAAATGTGAAGAGGACCAAATTAGCCATCTTTCTAAGGAAATCTCTTTTGGAAAAATAGAATAACAATTGGCCACTCCAATTGTATAAGCAAAAATCAAATCTTTGGAAAATAAGATTTTCAATTAAATTTGTTCTAATCTTCCAAATGCCTCCTAGAAAAGAAAGCAACATATGGTAGATTTATTATATGAAAAAGAATTTTTTGAAAAATAAATTCTTACTAAAGCAAGACCAATTCAAATGAATCAAGAACTTCTAGAACATTACCAGAAAGGAATTAATAATATTTTTTAAAAAGGGATCATTAAAAAAAGTAAAAGTTTTTTATTATTCTTGGTATTCTATGTCAATAAAAATGCTAGAATGGAATGAGGAACTCTGAGGCTTGTAATTAACGACAAACCTCTCAATAAAGCTTTCCAATAGATAGCGTATCCAATCCTAAATAAAAAAAAAATTGTTCAATCTTTTCCATTCAGTAAAAAATATTTGTTAAATTTAATATGAAATTTGGTTTTTGCTAAATTCAAATCAAGCTAGAGGATAGGTATAAAACAACATTTATAGTTCTATTTGGACAATTTGAATGGAATGTAATGCTTTTTACCTAAAAAATGCACCTTTAGAATTTCAAAAGATTATAAATGATATTTGCAATCCTTTCACCAAATTCATTATTGTTTACATTGATGATATTTTAATGCTTTTAGAAAATACTAATTAGCACTTTAAACATCTAATTTTTTATGGAAATAACTCAAAAAAATGGTTTAGCCATTTCAAAAATAAAAATCTCTTTATCTCAAACTAAAATTAAGTTTCTTGGTCATTATATCCATTAAGAAATTATTACTCCAATTGAAATAGTAATTCAATTTGCTAAGAAATTTCTAGATCAAATCATTGACAAAACCCAATTACAATGTCTTTTAGGATGTTTAAATTATATCTTTAATTTCTTTCCCTAAGTGTCCAACTTGATTAAACCACTACATGATTGTTTAAGGAGTAACCTTCATCCTTGGATAAATGTTCATTCCAATATTATTTAAAAAAATTCAAATGTCAAGTAAAAAATCTTCCATGTTAGCATATAGCTAATCCACTTACATTAAAAATTGTTGAAATTGATACATCAGATATAGGATATGGTGACATTCTCAAGAAAATTTAAAATAATAAAAAACAAATAGTTATATTTTCATCAAAACATTAGAATGATGCACAACAAAATTATTCAACTTTAAAAAGGAAAATTTTAGCCATAGTTTTATGTGTGCAAAAATTTCAAAGTGATTTGTTAAATTAAAAATTTATAATTATAGTTAATTGCAAATCTACATAAAATATTTTGGAAAAATATATTGCAAACATTGCACCAAAATAATTTTTTGTTAGATGGCAAGCAATTTTGAGCATTTTTTATTTTGAAATCAAACTTATCAAAGGTTCTTCAAATTATTTACTAGATTTTCTTACAAGAGAATTTCTGTAAGGAAAATAATCATGCCTTTCCAAAAAATGAAAAATGTAGATCTTCTAGGTCCAACTTCCAAAAATACAAAGTTAAATTTTGAAAGTAAAAGAAAATAGGTTGCCCTTACTTTTTCCTCTTCAAAACTTAAACTAACTAGCAAACTAACTCCTATAACTAAAAAAGTTAATGATTTTGATTTTTCAATTGAAACCCTTTAAGCTTTTAACTCTTAAGTCCAAAACCCCCTTAAACTTACCAAAAAATCTTAAGCTACCATAACTGAATAAGAAGAAGCTAAGGATATAATCCTTAGCTAGTAAAAAATTCTCCTAGTTATTGCTAAATAGAAAAATTAAATTTTAATAAAAGGAACTTCGTCAAAAGCTATTGTAACTATAGAACCAAAACCCATCCAAATAACCATTAAATGTATTAAAAGACCCAATGCTTAGAGTTTTCTTTAGATTGAATTAAAATACTAAAGTAAAGATCTAAAAGAACTTCTTCCAAAAGGAAGGCATTTTATTCTTGAATTGTCACTTAACTCCAGAGAATTTTATGAGTACATTTTAGATGATTATAGTTTAATAAAAATTAAACATAAGCTAAGTAAGGATTATTCGAATTTGGTGACCTATTTAAATTTTAAAATTTTAAAAATCCTTACATCATTTGACGTGGGAATGGAACCTTTTAAGATGAAAAAAATTTAAAGTTCCTTTCTGTTAAAATTTAATTGATTATTCATGCTAGGATTATCAAAACACATTGTGTAATATTGGTTATTTTCAAAATAAAAATTTAAAGCATTCTTGACTATTTAATTTCTTACAAAATGCTAAGTATTATATTCCAAATTAGTTTATTAAGTAGTGGAACATTTTTCCACCAATTAAAGAAATTTTTTCTTAAAAATATTAAAAAAGGATAGGAAACCTTTAAATCTTGCTTTGATAATGAGAATTATAGAAAATTTCCCATGCTTCTTCAAATTTTCTTTTAAATTAGACTTCTTTGGGCCTATTCTTAGGAATATTAGCATAGTTCAAGCCTCAACTACAATTTTCCAATCCTTTAGAGGCAAGGATTTGTTAAATGGTGAGCTAACTTTAAATAGTCCTTAAATGGAGAGAAATCTAAAGTTTTGAAATGGTTTAAAAAGAAGCAATAATTTTGTAAAAATATTAAGGAAAGTACGAACCAATTCCTTCAAAATAAATCTTAATTATTAACAATGCTAGCCTTCACCTTAATTGAGTAGGATTGTGTTTCTTAATTAGAAAAATATGTTCGTGCTACTGATATCTAAAAATAAGGCAGAATCTTAATGTTCCAATAATTTGGAAGGAAACTTTGAAAATTTCACCTTATCAAATGTGGTTGATTGCTTCGGCATTGATTTGGGAGATGATGGAAACTCTTATGATCTAACCTAAGCAATTTGCTCAAAATTCAAATTTTGGAATCCTATCGATGCCTCAAGAAAAAAATACTTTTAATGTAGATAGCATGATGAAATTCCCTATCAAACTTATGTTAGATTTATCTAAAGTAAAGGAATCTTTCAGATTTTAATAACTAAAGTTAATATAAAATTATTACTTGTAATTATAGCAACTTTTACTAGACATTATAATGGTAAACTATTCATAATCATTGTAGCAATCTAACTTTGCCTATAAATAAGGTATTCCTCCAATGCAAACACCATGTTTTAGATACCTTATATAAGCTAGTGTTCCCTTTCCTGTAACTTCTAAGTCTTTTTTATTTGAATAAAGGTCTTAGCATTTGCATATCACATTTTTAGTTTAGCAGTCTGCTTACGTTCCTTACTTCATTTTGTAGTAGTTCCTTTTCTTGAGGCTTCTCCAATTATGGTATTAGAGCATAAGAGAAAGTAAGGATATAAATATAATTTAGTTATGTTTGCCTTTTTGAATTCCATGTTAATGATTGAATATGTCTTTAAATGATCATGGAATGGTTTGATCAAGTTGGACATTAAGGGAAAGAAACTAGAGATATAATTTAAACATCCTAAAAAATGTTGTAATTGAGTTTTATCAATGACTTGGTTTGGAAATTCATTATCAAATTGAATTACTCTTTTAATAGGAATAATGGTTTCTTGATGGTTATAATAACCAAGAAACCTAATTTTAGTTTGAAATAAAAATATTTTTTTTTGAAATGGCTAAACCATTTCTTTGAGTTATTTCCAAAAAAATACATTTAGATGTTTAAAGTGTTGATCAATATTTTTTGAAAACACTAATTCATCAGTGTAAACATTTAATTATTTCCTTTCACCTAATTCATCAATATAAACAATGATGAATTAGGTGAAAGGATTGTAAATATATTTCATAATCCTTTGAAATTCTAAAAGAGTATTGTCTAAATGGAAATATAAATGTTGTTTTGTACCTATGCTCTGGCTTGATTTGAATTTGCCAAAAACTAGATTTTATATCAAATTTAGAAAACATTTTGTATAATACAAACAATTTAAAAAACCTTTTTTTTATTTAGGATTAAATACCTTATCCGTTGAAGAGCTTTATCAAGAGATTTGTAGTTAATTACAAGTGTCAAAGTTCCTCATTTAATTTTAACTTTTTAATTAGCATAGAATGTTGAGCATGACAAGGACATTTTCTTTTTCTGATAATCATTTTTCCAAGAAGATCATTAATTTCTTCTTAGCAATGTTTAAGAAGTTTCTAATTCATTTGAATTAGTCTTTGCTTTAGTAAGAATTTACTTTTTAGACATTCTTTTTCATAGGGTAAATCTATCATATATTGCTTTTTTTTTTTAAAGATATTTGGAAAATTAGAAAAAATTTGGTTAGAAATCTTATTTTCCAAAGATTTGATTTTTGCTTATACAATTTGAGTGGCTAATTATTGTTCTATATTTCTAAAAAGAAAAAAGAATTCTTCAAAAAGATAGCTGATTTGATTCTCATTACACTTTACCAAATTGATGTCCTTGAAGATTAGTTCATTTGTGAATTGAAAGATTACCTTTTCTCCTAAGATTTTGGTTTCTATTCCTTCATTTGTAATCTTGTAAGAGGTTAAGGAATATATAAAAAGGATTTCCAAGAATGATTCCATTGGGATATTTTTTGACCAACATAAAGAATTGTTTGGACTTGAAAGAGGAGTTAACTATTTTTGTATTTGAAAGTTTGTAAGTGATTTGAAGCAAAAAACCATTAACAAACCTAAGTTTTACTTCAGTTTTCTTGAACAATTTGGTAGGAACTAATCTTTCTTGTATACAGTTGAGATCAACTCTTATATCAAAGAGTGCTATGGTTTTTATTTTCTAATCATCTTTAACCAATTTAATAGGGATATAGTATTTATGGATTGGAGTTTTGGAAATAAATCCAAGGAAGTTGTCCTTTATATATATATCAACCCTTGATTGATATTTTGATTGATAAATCACATACAATTACTAATTTAAAAATATGTTTAGTTCATGATGAGAGTTTTGTATAAATGAAAAGAACATTGCTTCATTAGTTTCATAGTAAAACTATTAAATTAATCCATGAATGTTAATATGAATTATTCTATGACTAGTATATAAGCTAATGTATTTATATCTGATAATATCTGTGATTAAAGTTCCATGTTAATGAGCTTTTGGAAATGACACAATAGTACTAAATGGAAGCACTAATAATGCTTGTGGTCACTAGAAATGTAATAAGGTGAATTGTAAATTTCTCTTATTAGATTATTTTTAAGTTATATTTTGGTTATGGTTATGGATGACATTTTGATCTTACCTTATTATATATGAAATAGGCTGGTAAGAGCCCTATGTGAAATTAGCTTTATATCATACTTAAAATTTTGGCTACATGCCAAATGTAAGCTTAAATGTCGAATATGTTATTATTGGCTTGAATGCCATATGTAATGTGTGACATGTTTATGTGATATGAGACTTTATGGAGAGCTTGGGGATTGGCCTAGTGCCTTAACTTTTGAGTCATACAAAATGTTGAGTGGAAAAGGTTGGCCCTAGAGAACAAGATTAGGATATGCATGAGATATGGTTAGCCCGAAGTGACAAGGAGAAAGCTTTTATACTTCCATGCCATTAGTATTGTTTAATGCCTTTCACTAAATAATTTAATGTTATAATTAAATTATATAGATATGCGGTTTGATAGTCCATGATAAGGTAATTTTTAATATATATCTTGTACATAAATGTTACTTGAATTAAAATTGATTAAAAAGTTTATGTGATAGTTATCTTGTTGAGTAATTTTGTTACTCTTTCTACTTGCCTTATGCCACCCACTAAGCTTATAGACAATTGGTGGAGCATGCATTACACACGTTATAGTACATACTAGTAGGACTTCCATTTTACACTTCTAATCCATGATGATGGTAATGTGTTGTAGCATGTGTTGCTATGGATAGTGTGGCTTAACCCTTTGAAGTTAAACCTTGCTTAAATGGATTTAGAGTAATTAATGGACCTCAGTGTTTTCGATCCCTAATGTTCCTATCTCTAACGAGGGAGTTGTTGACATTTTTCCTTATATGGATGATGTACTTCTAGATCCTGCAATGTTAGATCTTGATTTACTTGACACACCTCTAGAGTTGCCTACTACTTTGGCCACACCATTAGTACATACACCTATTTATTTAGTCCTAATGCCATTTACATTACCATAGCCCTAGTTACTTTTAGTTATTGCACTAGTGCCACTTATGGTACACTCTCCACCTTACGTTCCATAGCTTGTGTATGTTTCTAAGTATGTTCCATTTGCCCATATTGAGGACCATGAGTTTAACATGAGATTCCATTCTAATGCATTGGTGTATAGCTAGGTTAACAACTATCACTTTATTTTTTTAGTTAATAGTTATTGTATATATATGCACTAACTGTTGTAGCGTCATCATAGTTATTTTGATAAAAGATATGATAAAATCCTAATACTCAATTTGCATAAAGGATCCATATGTTAAATTATACTTATATATATATAATGTACATTACTACATGTTTTATATATTTTCTTTTATGTACATTTTACTTACAGGTTGTTACAAAATAATAATAAAGGATCCTATGGTATTTTTCAAGGAAATAGAAGAAAAAAAGTTTTTCCTAACATTAAAGGTAAATGTATATCTTTTCTAAGCATTTCCATGGTATTTCTCCAAGTATTATCCATTAAATTTTAAACTAAAACTATACCTAATTTATTTCCAAAAAAAGGAAAAAAAGAACTAAATTTTTAAATTTGATGATATCTTTATGTCAATCATGATAGTCTAAAAATTAAGTCATGGTAGAGATGGTATCAAAGCATGATTTAGATAAATTATGGAAAGGTGAGAACATGGTCTAGGCAAATGGTGGAATAATGGAATATAGGGATAAAGCAAGTGAAACTCTAGTCATAAGTAGTCCAAGTATTTATCATATTAAATGTCATTAATAATTTCAATTAGTTCATTAGGAATACCATGTATCTTTTAACTATAGCAAATAATTTCTCTTTTTTAATCTAAGTTATTTTACAAGCAATGGTAGGGACTAAGGCAAGTTTGGGAGGGCTAAAAAATGAGAAGTTTACAAAACCCTATAGTAATGAAAGTAGAAATGATCAAGAAGTGCAAATTTAGGTAGCTTTGCTACAATAAGCCTTATAAATAGTACTTAATCAATTGGGTAGAAATAGATATATGCAGAATAATAGGTAACCTTTTCTCCTAATATCCTACTAGGATAAGTTACAATTAATTCATAAATTCATGAAGTTAAAACCCTCGAGCTATGATGGTATTGATTTATTAGCTGACCTCTACCAGTTTCTTAAATGAATGGAAAGAATTTGTAAAATGTAAAGTGTTAGATTTCGGATCAACATACGCATCAAAATTTTAAAAACTTTGATCCGAATCCTACCAAGGATCTATGCAAAAGGGCATAAATCAATGTTAGGATTTTACTTTTTGTGCGCTCATGTTCTTTTTGAATAAAACTTTGAGAGACTGAGATGAATCACGAATCAAACACCGGCCGGAAGGTGTAACATCTCTACAGTATCCATACGGAGTGAACAAAGACTTCTTACCCTCTACGAATCTACTAGGATATGTCTCTCTCTCTCTCTCTCTCTCTCTCTCTAGGATTAGGATTAATGTATTTTCTGAGTGATTTAGGATTTGATAGTAGCTAATGTATGTATTTGTAAAGTGCTGCCTTCAAGTTCCTTTTATAGAACTAAGGTAAACTACATTCTTAGTTTTACTAGGATAATGCTTCCAAAAATCCTAATCACACTTGACAATTATCACCTTATCCTTATCATGGAGAGAGTGAGAAGATATAGGACTTATCCATTATCTAATATTAGATAATAACATTATCTCATAATATAATTATCTAATATTAAAAAGGTATATAGTTATCTTATATTAGAAAATAATATTATCTCATAATATAATTATCTAATATTTAATAATGTAATTATTTGATATTACTTTAATATCAAATAATATCACATAATATACCATATATTACATGAAAATATATTATTATTTTAATAATATATATATGCACAAAAATAAGATTAATTAATTGAATTTTAGTCTAACTAAAGCCTAATTAAGTATTGTTTCATTCCTATTCATTTTGTGTGACCCTGTAGGTTCTTACTACGTTTGTAATAGCTCATTTATGGACCATAGCAGTGAGTGTATCTAGCAATACATCACTACCACCCAAGTAGTAAAAATTTTTGTAACTCAATATTCACTTAATGTGTGAATAACACTTTGCAATATAGTCCCTTTTGTAACGATATCCAAATTGAACTAGAGGCATAGAATGTGTAATCCTCATTGATGTTCAATTTATATTTTTTGATACTAAGTAGACTAACTTAAACAAATGATCAATATCTTATATTGATTCATTTGAGCATGGTCATGCATTTCTTAATCTCATTCAATCAAGGGGCCTATGGATATCACTCCTACTATGTAATAGGAACTCACATCCCTTTGCATAATTCATGACACACCCAATCAATGTCCTATAATACATCCCAGTTAAAGGTGATACATGACGACATCAAAGAGTATGACTCCTCATGTAAGGAACCGTAGTGACTTCAAGTCAAAGGATTACGTGCATTGTGGTCTCATGAGAATAATTAATGACATATAACAATCCATGTAGTTTTCTCATTGCAAGTCAATCCAGTACATTTGTTCACTAATAATGTACTCATATATTGACTTGATATCACATATCTATGATTCATAATCATCAGTCACTATACATGCTAGTCTTGATGTATTATTTTTATCCCTTTCGTAATAATACTTGACTAGGGGTATTTTAGGAATAGTAAAACTATTCCACGAATAATTATTATATTAAGTTATAAATTGTGTAGATATATATATGAAAACAAAATATGATAATTGCATTACTTAAAATAAAATATAATATATTGTACATTATTACAATTATCTTTATGATTGGCTCTTAGGATACACATATCAACACAAAGATATAATGAAACTACAATGGTAGAGCTAGTAGGACACTAACTAGAGGATGTAGATTACTAGTGGTATAACCAAAACATAAATCTAAGATTAGAAAATGATAATTTAGTCACCTAGGTACTATTTTAGGAAGAACTTAATAATCATTTCCTACCCCTACAACTTTAAGATGCAAAGGTAAGAAAGTTTGAACTATTAATTCAAGGATTTATGATAGTAGTCTAGTATGACATTAGGTTCACAAGACTCTTACATAATACTAGATATTTGGTGCTTACTTAAAAGGTAAGGGTAAACCATTTTTTGCATGGACTTTAATATTATTATTATGACTAAATTAATATTATGGAAGATATGATTTATTAGTAAGTATTGAGTTTGGTCATCAAAGAGGAGATACATTCAAAAGAAAGGCTTGAGAAGCAAGCAAAGTCTAATAGGAAAAGGACAAGGTTTGAAGGTGAGGGTAGTAGGAGGATAAAGTCAAGTACGAGTGTATAGAGTACACTGATAGGTAGGTAATTTGGTGGGAAGAAGTTTTAAGGGCAAAAGACTTATTAGAGTGTCAATGCCTTAACTAGATCAATAAACCTCTTGAGAAAGACTTATTCAATGGTAAAACCACTAAATAGGACAACTTTTTGCAATTAGTCCAATATGAACCCCCATTGTACCTTATGGATCCTACTTCAAATATGGACAAATGGTATATAGAGCATAAGATTATGCAATGGCTCCATTTAGAAACAATACCACCCTTAGTACTTAAAACATCTAAGTGTTCACTTTGGTGAGATTGCCATTAATATTAAGTAGAGGAGCATGAAGAGGAAGAATGAAGGAAACAATTAGAACATAAGCTAAAGTATTTGTCATGATAGGTAAGCAACTCAAGCCTTAAATGTTATCATGATAAGTACTTTACTAATTGATAATTTTCATGCAAAAGTCCTATTTTAATTAGGAGTTATTCATTCTTTTCCATACAACATTAACATACATCTTTACAAGCCTTTCTAACCTAGTTTAGTTTCTTAAAACCATTGCTTTTGTGAGAATGTGCACAATGTAGAAACACAAGGTTGAAAAAAATCGCTAAAGTTTTTTTTAAAGCATAATCAAATTAAGAAATAGTTTTTCTCCACTGATGAGGTTTAATCCTTTATTTAATGGATCAAATGTCATTTCTAGAAATATATATTTATATTTATACACATTTTAAAAAATTTCCATTTTGTTACTGGAAACAACCTTTCCTAATTGATTGGTATAATTTTCTTAACATGTGGAAACCTTACTCAAAAGTTTAAACAAATAATCATTTTTAAAATCTCATAGTTTTAAAAATTTTATATTACCTTTGAGAAAATAGAAACTTTTAAAAAATGCTCTTTTTGTTTTTTTTTCCTGAAGGAGATTTTAAAATTAGAAACATAATTAAGGTTAAATCCAAATCATAATAAGTTTATGGATAGCCAATGAAGTGATTTCCCAAAAATAACATTTTTCTAGAAATAAATATTTTTTCTTTTGTTAGGATCTCAATAGATAGGTTTAAGAAAATTAATCTTTTCACTAAACTTAAAAAAGTCTTATTGATAGCTTTTGAAAGCTATAGAAATATTATAGAAACGGCCATTAAAATTCTTCTTAATTGAAAGAATTAAGTACTTTTTGGTAAAAAAGTTCAAACCATGAAACAAACACAATAGAATAAGACTAGGTAGTAAAACTTAGTGAATCAATTGATCCTATCTTAAAATATTTTGGAAATAATACCAAGTTCAAAGGTTGAATTTCTTTCTTAGAAAAGTTTAGATAGATAAATAGTTAACCTTAGCCTTATTAAAAAGGTTTTGATGATAACATAACATTTTGATCTTCTTAGATTTGGCAAATGATCAACTAGAATCCAAATGCAAAAAATGATGATTGAAGGAGATTAAAGATTGAAGAATATCATTGACTTAGTTAGGATTTTAGTTAGTATCACAAGATAAATTTGTATAAGAGGAATTCATCTAAAAAAAGGTTTAAATTTTTCATGAAAAAATATCAGCCATTAAGTTAAATCTTGTGTCAAAAACTTTTAAAATGAGGTTAGGATGTTTTCAAGAAAGAAAAACATGTTTCAAAATGATTTTCCTTGAAAATCTTGAAAAATAGGGAGTGAATTGATTAACTAATTGATTTTAAGCATTCAGAGAGCACATTGGGCATCCTCAATCAATTAACTAATTGATTCCAACGGTTCAAAGAGCAATCAAGGCAAAATGAATCGATTGACTAATTAATTTAATGTTTCAAAATTTAAAAATCAAGTTTCTTGAATTGATTAATGAACTTGCTCATTGTACTGTGACTTTTGTTCAAAACTAAAATTTTCAAAAGGTAGAATTGATTAACCAATCGATTCTACACATCCAAAGCTGAATTGAGCTACTGGTGAATTGATTAACTAATTGATTAACCATGTGTTGAATTCAAATTATATAGTTGGGTGAATCGATTGACCCATGATTCACCGTAAATTTTTTCAAAATTTTGAAGGAAGCCTGAATCAATTGGCTAATCAATTCATAAAGTGCCAACTATCCTGTAACAATTATATTTTCTATGTAACGAATTTTTTAACTTCTTAACCTCTATATAAGGTTTCATTTCGATTTGAAAATGTAAGAAAGTGCTATCATTGTTATATAGATATAAGAAACTTCATTTTCTCTATTCTAAAACCTAAAAATCCCTTGAGCCTAACTAATTCAATTTCTCTTTTTAACTCTTCACTGTGTAATCTAAGGTTCAAAGTTTTTGAGCTAGTTTCTTGATTCCAAATCACTTATTTGTTGCATGTTAGGGTGAGGTATTCCTATGAACATTAAGAGTGTTAGATCTCTTGATAGATAAAGGCTTTAAGAAAGGATTATGAAAGGGATTATAAAGAAAGCAAAGATTTGTACTAAGGTTGCTTCAAACTTGAAGAGATAGTGGATTAGAGTTCAAAATTCAAGTCAAAGAAGTTTGATAGTAGATATACACTTTGGAGTATTAGATTTTCAAGGATAGAACCACTATAAATAGTAGTGGTTGAATCTTCTCTTTTCTATCTCTCTATATACTTATGTTGTGCTCCATTTTTCTAATAAAATTATGTTGTTATGCTATGCTAGTATTAAGTTGGCTCTTACTTCCATTCTTGAATCACTTATTAGCTATTTATCAAAATTAAGTACATTGTTATTATTTTGTAAGATGATTTTATACTTAATTCACCTTTTTTTAGGTAAAATACCAAACAATATAAATCATATAATAAATCTTTATTTTTGAAAAATCAAATGCCTTTATGGTTAAAGAAATATCTATACCTTTTTATTTTCCTGAAAAATTTTAAAAGCCTTTGTTGGATCTATATTCCAAAACATTCCTTGTCTATTTTACAAAAATACCAAATAGATAGGTTGTACAATAACATACATCATATATTACATTAAAATAATTAAACATATTTGATTGGTTGCTATATATGAATAATTCTTAGGTTATAATCATACCAAAACCTATATATAGATACTTGCCAAAAGGGGTTAGAGTAATTATATACATTAAATTAGGATAAGTGGTTAAATATCACTAAATTAACTTTATCTTGATGGCTTTTGATTAGCCTCATAGTAGCTAGGATTTGTATTCTTAGAGGCTGGATTATAAAATGATGAAAGGCTATCAGAGTTAGAGTTATTGATGAATTAACTAAGAGCATGTACAGTGCTAGATAAACTAGCCAATGTGGCTAATGGTTATAGTGGAAAGCATAGGCAGATAGTGAAATTGAAATGTTTATGGCTCAACATTGTGCTTTGGCATTATCACATCTCCTGCCTCAGTGATAAGGTCATCAAAAACATAATCAATTAAGCTTGCCAAAAACCTACCATTAGAAGTAAGGCTTTTTAGGCATAACCTAGTATGATCAAATGGTAGGCATGTGAGCTTTATAGCTTGGATCCTAAACTAGTGTCTAATATTAGTTTGGTCAACCACTCTCTTGAAATGAAACTTTAGTCAAAAAGTGCTAACTAGGGTGTGAAATATCTTCTACCATAATTAGTAATTGCAATTGACATTTGTGGCAAGAGTACTTGTGAAACATATTAATAAGTAAAGTGAGTAATAAAATTATTTAGTAAGATAGTTATTACACTAATTTTCTAACTAGTTTTAATCAAGAAAACTAGTTATATATAAGACATGTATCAAATATTTCCTTACTAGAAATGTATTTCTTAGTTCAACTTTCATATTGAATTATTCGCATTAAGCAAATTCAATGTATAATTAATTAATACATAATATAAACATTCAAGAAAATTATCAAATAGCTTGGAGGCTTACAAGTTTCTCCTTATTACTCCTAGTTAGCTTTATCCCACACATGCCCTAACTTTGTAGGGTCAACCTTACCCATACATCCTTCTATTATGCCATGACTTGATTTTGACTGTGACTAGCATGGATCTCAATACCGATTTCCACAAGGCTTCACACTTTTCACTCTTTCTATCTAATAGAAGTTTCCAAATCACTAGGGGGACTTGAATTTCACTTTATATTTTTATGCAAAAATAGATAGAGTCTCTCCTATTTTTGAACACTTTTCGAGGGCCACACACTCTATAATACTGAACCTATATTATTTCTAGATATGATAGCATCAAACACACACAAAGTACAATATCATTTCAAACTTATACACATATAATCAATTCAACACATCATATAATTCAGTAAATCTCTATTTAAATGTTGATTCTAATCCCAGATGAAGCCCAACTATCAAACCCTTTATCAGATGATCTTTGATTCTCCATGCATGAGACATAGCTCAAATAACTTTCTTAACCTAAAAATAATAGAAATAAATAGAGTGAGTAATAGAAACTTAATAAGCATATATCTACCATTAGTTTGTAGAAGATCAATTTTACAATTAGCATTTGCAAATATCTTAACTCTGTATCTCAAATCACAAATCATAAGAGATTTAACTATGTATTAGTACATAATATCATTATCATATCATGTACTACCCATTCTAAGTAGACATCACATTCATAAATAGCCATTAAGGCTCAAATACAAACAAATTGTTATAGTTACATTAAGTCTTTGCAATCATGTCAAATAGTGATATCTAACTATAGATAATTTCCAACATCACATCATGTCACATATCCAATTACAGTAAACATATATATAGTCACTTTTTTATTTCTAGGACAATATTATAATTTTTCTTAATTGTTTGCCAAGAATTTCCTACTTGGCATTCACATCCTTGGCCTCATCATATTTCTAATCTTAGTGCCACTCATGACATAATTCACACTATAATCCTTAGCATATAAGTGATAAAAGAGCTCAATCATAAGCATTCAGCTTTCAAAGCATCGCTCTATAATCACTTACAATTTCCAATGTCATCCATGGTAAGATTCGTAAATAATATACAAATATTATTAAAACTTAATCATATTCCATCAATAGTTGAAAAACTACTATCATGCTTCCATTGTGCACTCTAATCAATTAACATTTACTTAAACAACTAACTATTCTTATTCCATAGTACTAAATTTATATATGAATATACATACATGAATAAATTTGTATTATCAAATAAAAGAATACAATTCACAACATTAAGACTATCTTTTGTTAAGATATTAAGATGTGGTGAGATATATACTCATCTGGTGATACTGATTCAACCTTGGAAGTTCCAAAGTATTGATAATCATTTTTTCACATCTCCTCTTAATATCACAATTTACAAAGATAAACTACAATTATATGGACATTACTTATTTTCTTAGCACATACTACAAATCCTTATTTAAATTATAATACATTATTATATGTTAATTTGAAATCAAATGTGTATGGATGAAAATATTAAAGTTCAAAGCTTTAGAAAAGCTTATTTGATACTATAACAAGTATTTATTTACTTTGTTCTATTGTTCTATATCATCATTTCTTAGCTAGTGAAATTAAATGTCATTTTATAAAGACTTTTGGATCATACTTACATAAGTAGAACTATTAATAACCTTAGAAGACCCCATTTACATTACTTTAGTCATAATACCTTTAACTTTGTTTGGAGATAATTAAAATTACATTTTACATGATTGGAAGTTTTCTTGAACCATTCAAAAATATTAAAACATAATACACCATATTCACTTAAATCATATTATCTTAGCATTTTTCAACATACAAGCATATATTTTCCTATTTATTATTATTATTATTATTATTATTATTATTATATGCTTGTATATTTTCCTATTTATTATTATCATCAAAGCACACAATTTATCAATTTATTACTGTTTAATACTTTGAGGGACTTTAATTATCTCCCTTAAGCTCGCCATCACTTATTTCCACTATTTTAGAAAGTATACTTATATTCAAAATATACATGAAATAGACTTATGATTCAACTATAACACAACCTAAAATATCATAGCTTTCTACTATAAAAATACTTTGATCATCTTGTTATAAGACATTGTACACTTATTACTTAATGATTTAACTCTATCTCAAAGAGTTTCCTAAACCACATTTTGACATATTTGAGCATTTTCATTTAATTTAACTTTAATTTACTTAAAATATTAGAATGTAATTTTCTAAGAAGACTTCATTCATATTATTAGATTATTAGATAATGTAAAAATTATAGTTTAAAAAATATCACCAATAAATCCATAATTTTCATAAATAGAAATTCTTCTTTATACCAAACTTATTCAACCACAATAAAAAAAAGATTTAATTTTCTAAATGTTCACTTTTTTTTATAGAATCTCTAGTAAGATGAGCAGTAATCAGAGCATCATGATTCGCTAGCATGGTAAAAAGCTAGAAGCTCAACTACCTTGCAAGACTTAACTATGTTTCCCTGTTCTTTACGAGCTGTGATTGTCTTACAAGAAATTGGAGGAAAGAACTGTTGTGAATTCGGATTATCACATGCAGCGGAATTTTAAATTTTGATCCGAATTCTACCTAGGATCCATGCAAAAAGCATAAGTCAATGATTAGGGTTTTACCTATTGGGCACTCGTATTTCTACTGATTAAAACTTGAGAGCGGATGAATCAAACGCCGGCCGGATGGTACAGCGTCTCTACGGTATCCACACGGAGTGAACAACGACTTCTCACCCTCCACGCGTCTGCTAGGATGCGTTTTTCTCTCTAAGAATTAGGATTGGATGTTTTCTGAGTGATTTAGGATTTATATGGAAGCTTAAAACGTGATTATTAAGTGCTACCCTCAAGTCCCCTTTTATAGAACTTAGGCAAGCCATAATCCTAGTCCTACTAGGATAATGCTTCCAAAATCCTAATCACACTTAACCACTCATCTTATCCTTATCCTAGAGATAATGGGAAGAGATAGGACTTATCTATTAATTATCTAATATTAGATAATAATATTATCTCATAATATAAATATCTTAATATTAGATAATTGCATATAGTTATCAAATATCAAAATAATATTATCTCATAATATATTTATCTAATATCTGATAAGATAATTACTTGATATTACTTTAATATCAAATAATATCACATAATATATATATATATATATAAAACGTGAATTATTATTCTTAATAATATATATATGCACGAAAATAAGTCCAATTAATTGGATATTAATATAATTAAAGTCCAATTAATTATTGTCTTATTCCTACTCCTTTTGTGTGACCCTGTAGGTTCTTACTACGTTGACAATGACTCATTTATTGAGTCATAGACAGTAAGTGGTATCTAGCAATACATCACTGCCACTCAAGTAGTAAGAATGTCTGTGATTCGACATCCACCTAACATATGATCAACGTTTCGCATCATAACCTTTTTGTAATAATATCCAAATTGAACTGGAGGCATGGAATGTATCATCCTCGTCAATGTTCAATTTATATTTCTTGATACTGAGTAGACTTAAAATAAATAATTAATATCACATATTAATTTAACTGAGCATGGCCATGCATTTCTAAGTCTCACTCAATCAAGGGGCCCAAAGATATTTCTCTTTTATACAAGAGTAACAAAATCCCATTTACATCACTCACTTCCCTCTGCATGATTTATGACACACCCAATCAATGTCCTACTTGTCATCCTGATTAAAGGTGACATATGACAATATTAAAGTGAGTAATTCCTCATGTAGGGAACCGTAGTGACTTCAGGTCAAAGGTTTATGTGTAGTTGTGATCATATGAGAATAACTTATTACACGTTTATCCATGCAATATTCTCATAGTGGGTCAGTCCAGTACATTGTTCACTAGCAATGTACTTATGTATTGACTTGATATCACATATCCATGATTCGTAATCATCAGTCACTATACATGCTAGTCTTGATGTATTATTACTATCCTTTTCGTAATAATACTTGACTTTTTCGTAATAATACTTGACTAGGGGCATTTTAGGAATAGCAAAGCTATTCCAAGGATAATTATTATATTAAGTTATAAATTGCGCATAATAATAATAAAAATAAAATATAATAATTAAATTGCCTAAAACATAATACATTGTATATAACTTCAATCATCTATATGATTGACTCTAGGATATACACCAACAAGAACGACTGTTGATATAGGTGGATTGCACTAGAGATTCACAATCATAGCATCTTAACTCAACTCTATCTTACTATGAGCTTCCATCACTAGTTAGCAATTTCCAAGGTGGAGATCATTCACGACAATAGTCTTTGATGCCAACAATGTAATCATTATGAGTAGCAATGGAAATTACAGCAAAGAAGTACTTGTGGGAATGGAGCTAACGCTGGAAAGATGTCATGACCCAATTTCAGGAGTTATGACCGGGGTAAAGATATCCAATTAGTATCCATCTAATCAGATATCTTTACAAGCTTGTAGGAACTTATATCTAACTACTTTGTAATAAAAGGGAAATATATGATAGCATCAAATAATATAAGTAAGTAAATTGCATTGCACGTACAATGAAAAAGTTGATGTATGATATTAATATACAAGAGCATAATAAAATCATTTACTAATATACATAAACTCCAACTATACAAAAGACGACTCAGATACAGTAGTCTTTTATTACACTAAGCTCCATGGAGATCAGAAAGCTGTATGCAGTATATCAGTCCTCCGCTGGAGCTCCTTGTTCTCTATCTGTAAAACAAAACAACATTTAAAAGGAGTGAGTATATAAAATACTTAGTGAGTAGCTAGTCAATCTTTATTTTCTATAGTCTTCCATTATGAATTCTCTTTAATATAAAATTTAGGAAGACTAAATAAATTTCCATATACTTACCTTTATTCACATCTAACAACTATTATCTATCTTATGCATTAGGTATTAGTAGTACACAAATAGATATGGCTAGTATAGTATGCGGGTTTTCTCCTTATTTCTTCAGGCCATCCTTATCCCACTCACCTCCAACCTTTTCCCTCCACTTCTAACCAGCCCTCTCCTTCCATTAGAAAGATGCTGCAAGCCATTTGGCCAAAATCTTCCTCCCACAATCACATTCTCAACAACATATGAGCCTGGAAGGCTTATGTGGAGAAATGATGCCATTTGTTACATATCATGTAATCCATTTGGTAAAATTAATACCAACTAGCCATAAGTATTTTATCAAGTTTTGATCATCAATTTTCATCAAAGATATTCATTTATACATTCAATATGCAATCATCCATCATTCCATACCTATTACAACAAATAAGAAATGAGTTCACAATGTATCATCTTCATCTATCTCATAAGATTGTCACATTTGATAGCATCATATGGCATCCAAAAATTTTCCATAAACTCTCCCATATTCTTAATAGCATGTCACATTTAATATAAGATGTTATTAGGCAAGAAGCATCATCCATCCTTTTTGAAATAACCCTTTTGAATTACTGTTCACGTAGGAATTTCAAAACAGGGCAGACTAGGTGTGATGAAATGTTCTGACCTTTTTGGGCAATTAAATTACTTTCAAAAATTCTCAATAAAATATATATTACACATAACATCCTAAAGACAAATATGAGTTAATTTTCCATGAAAACCCCACTGATTTTTCCCAGAAATTCATGGAACTTGACCCTTCCAAATTGATTCCAGAATTGGCAGCACGGGAGCTCTGAAATTGTAGGAATTTATTCACTAGGAAAATGGGCTCTAATTATCACAAAAATTGACTATGTTTTAACCAACATATGGAAGGGTATCCAGAAATTTTTTGTGGAATTTTACTCATCACATAATACCCCAATTAATTCAAGAACAGAAGTGAAATTATTCACGTTCTGTTTCTGGGCAAGCTGCACCTTTGTGTAGAGATGTCCCTTGTTCAAGTTTCTAAAAATTTGTAAAAATTCCCAATAAATTCTATATGTATCCTAACATCATAAGAGACTATAAAAGGTTTAATTTTGAATTTTTAAGTAACTCTAAGAATCCCAGAAAATTCATGCACTCAAAGTCATTATTCTAAGTTTTTCTAGAAATTTCCAGCAAGCATTGTTCTTCATGATTTGAATTCAACACTCCTTTCAAACATCAAATTTAGTATTCTCATCCATTCCTCATGCTAATATCATGCTAATAACAATCCAAATATATATTTAAAGATTCAGAACAGCACCATGCCTTTAATTGCATGGCCACACATCAAACTAACAAACTAACCAATCTAGAGTTCAAAATCTTACAATTCTTGAATCAAAATTCAATAGGAATTCAAGTGAGTTGCTACTCACCTCTAACTTGTATATTTCAAGGCTTCAAGTTACCTCCTAAAGGAGAGGGTGTCTGATTTGAAGAGGAAGAAGATGATACCTGCAAGATTTAATGGTTTCTCTTTATGAATTCAAGCAAGCAAGTGGAGCAATTTGAAATCTTGTGGTTGATTTGTCTTGTTCTTGGTATTTGGTTGTTAGTAGCTTCAAAAACCTCCTATGACAGCTGGGAATTTCGTGCAAGGTGTGGAGAAAAAGACTGAATGGAGTTCTCTCAAGATTTCTAGGCTTTTCTACAAAATTCTAGCAATTGGGCCTTTTTTGTAATTTAACCTAAAATTTCAATTAATTTTTTTTAATCTTTTGCAGCAGAAAATCCAGCATATTGTAGGCTATCCCCAGCCCAAATAAAAAAACAATGGGCCAAACTCAAGTTTTAGAGAAAATTACAATTTGACCTCAAAATTTTTCAAAATTCTATTTTTACCCAAAATTCTTTAGCCAATTTTCAATTCAGTCCTTGGGTTCAAATTGGGCTTGTTAGAAATACATTGGGCCTTAGTAAATGAGTTTTAGTTGGCCTAAAAAGATTTTGAAGAATCAAACTAAATTATTACAATTTCAGCCCATTTTACTGAATTTTGACTTATTCGACCCCCTAAATCGAGTTAGCTCTATCAAAATTCCTCTAATTTGTAATTAATTTTTTTTGCATATTTCTAACAATATTTCAATTAAATTATTATCTCTATTAGCATTTTAAAGGGTTAAAAATTTTTCGAGTCTATTGCAACCTAATTTACTCATTTTTCAGCTTATTCGATCAACTTTTGTATAATTACTAGAGTTTTTGGGAAAAGTCTTCTAGGGATATTACAAAAGAGAAAACCAAGAAGGAGAAAAGAATAAAAGGAGAAAATAGAGAGGCAGCGAACTCATGGAATAAAGAGAGAGAGAGAAAGAAGTTGAGATAAGAGAGAGGTTCCAGAAAAAGATACCAAAATATGGGAGAAATTGACATAATTAAAGAAAAAATAGAAGAGAGAGAAAAATGCTAAATAGAAAGCTATAGGCTTTTATATGGTGCTTTGCATTGCACTATAAAATTAGTTTTGCTAAATCAAATCCCTTCAATTTAACCTATGATCAATTTTAACACTTCTTCAATTTTATTTTCAAAAAAATCATTTTTGTAATATTGATCTTAACTTAATTATTTTTAATCTTCTTTATATAATTTCAATAATTTGATAAATTTTTAAAATTCTAAAAATAATTATTTTAAACTTTCATAATTTCTTAAAAATAATGTATCAAATACACATAAATTTTTTATAAATCCATGCACTCTTTCCCATTAAATTTTTTTTCTCAACTTATGAGAAATTTTCATGTAAAATTATTTTAATCAAATCTAGAATTGATAATTGCCATAAAAATAAATATATTTCAAACTTTATCATGAATATTATTTTAATATTCCAAATTTAAAATGAAATTTTTAACAAATAAATATTAAATAAAATTAAGTGATCATAAGCATTGAATTTTATAAAAATTTTAATTTAGGATATTACATATTGTGGCTCAGAAGTTATGGCACTGAACTAATCCTAAAACTCTCTGTAAGTTTTCACATAATCATGTTGCACATTGCATATGACATTCAAGTTAACGACATTTGAGCTAATAATATTAGATATGGCGTCAAGGCTTAGATTCACCATATTGCCATAATTTAACAAATGGCATGAAGCCAATTGCACATCAGGCTCTTATTGGCCTATCATAAAATAGGGTAAGGTCAAAATGTCAGCCATAGCCATAATCACAATTTAACATAAAATAATCTAGCAAGAATTTTATAGTTACCTTATCACAATTCTAATGACCATAATTAATATTAGTGCTTTCATTTTATATGCTAGATTATTATTTCTTAAAAACATAATAACATCTAGTTATTCTTACAAATCTTATTCACAAGCATTCTTTCCATACAAGTACATTAGGGCATATATGAGTCATACAATAATTCAAATAGAATTTCATGCACTAACCTTTCAAACATGCTCATGGTTTCATTATGAAACCCTTAGCACAATGTCCATTTTTCCATAGAATGCTCATCAAGTATTAAGTATGCATTCAAATCATCATCAACACATGTTACCCATACAAATATTAGTGTGAGATTAATATGTCATTCGTAATTTCATTAACAAAACAATGTAGCACATAACTTAGTTTTTACTAAGTTCTATAACTTTTGTTTCTAAACAATTTTAAACCAATACTTAGTGCATTATGTTCATAAGAATACTCTACTTATATAAGCATTCATACATGCTACAAACTACTTAGTTTTAATAAACATTATCATCTAAAACTAAAGAAATAGTCTCAAATTTGTGCTAGCTTTAATAATCACCCTCGTATTTATAAATTCCATTAAAAATAACAAATCTTATTCAAATTTAATGAAAATATCCAGAATAAATAGTTATACTTTTAATAAACTCATTAAGCTTTTTACATGGCCAAAACAAGTAACACCAGATATTCTTACATCTAAATTCCAAAATATGTTAGATAAAGCTTTTTTAGTTTGGAAAATCCATTTTAAATACAAAAAATTGTGAAAATTTCTATAATAAGTAATATCTTATAAATATTCATTTTTGAATCACTTTCAAGTCATACAAGCTTTCCCTAACTCAAACCATCAATATACTCTAGAAAGAGCTATTTTAGCTTCCAAAAATCCATTTTATAATCAACTCATAAAATTTCCTAAAAATTTACAAAATAAAACTAGATGATTTAAATGAAATATTTAAACCTTTTTCATGCCCAAAACATATTGGCAGCTAGAAGAAAGAATGATAAGATCCTTTTTGTAAAAATAATCTTTTAATGCAACTTTTTGCTAAAATTTCTTAATTGTGGGCACCCTAAATGCTTTCTAGGAGGATTTTTCTTTAAACAAATTGAATGGAACCCCTATAAACATTCATATGTATATATATGTGTGTGTGTGTATGCGTGTGTGCATGCACATGCGGACGTGTTGTTCAATGAAATTTAATCCCCTAAAACGTAGGAGAATCTCTGAGTCCTTTTAAACAAAATCATCCCATTTTTTATCTCAAAATTTAAAAATCAAGCATTCTAACCTTTTTTATTTCAAGTGAATTATGATGTAACATCTTTTAAAATTTAAAATAGTAAGTTTTTCCTATCTTAGGTAAGAAAACCCATGAGCTTTATAGAGCTCACCTATAAGGATTTTTCATAAAAACATATAATTTTCTAAATGTTACTAGTTATAGATAGCAATTCTTGTTTCTTCTTAAAAAGAAATCATGCTAGGAAGAGTCATTTTCTCAAATTCTTTTTCACTTTCTTTGCAAATCCTTCTTTAAGAAAATCATATAAAAATCAAAGAAGCTTTTATTTTTCAAAATGACAATCCCACTTTCATTAAAACTTTTTCTACAAAAACCTTTTTGCTAACCCACCATGATACTTATGGCATCATCATCAACCACAAAGCATACAATTTTTATATATAACAATCTTCTTAAAAGAAAACTAGGAAGAAAGGAAGTAGATCTCTACTTTCTTCGAATAACTTGTAGATGCTTGCTTCCTTCACTTATTATTCAAGGTGTTTCTACCAAAAACAACATAAAGTAAGCAAAGAACTTATAGAAAGTACTATAAAAAGAATTGAATTTATGGAAGTTGATAAGTTTCTTCCTTAATTAATGGACCTTCAATTAACTTCAAATGACTCTCAAAGATTATACAAAATCCTACTAAAACTAATAAGAACTCTTAGGAACTCACTTTTTTCTCTTAATTCCCTCTCTAATCATGGGTGAGCTTTTTTGTGCATTAATGGGAGTTAAACTTAACTATTTATAAAAGAAAGGAATACATTGGGGAAGAAGAGTCAAGGCATCTGATTTTGCTAGGAGAAAAAATGATAGGAAATTTTCCAAGTCTTAGTCATAGTTTCATATTCTTAATCTTGAGTTTCTATTCCTAGTCTAGGTGATTAGGCCACTACTTCCTATTAACTTTCTAATTGTAATTAACTGCTAATTAATCATTTCTTAATCCAATCATCTTCATTAGGACTTTTGTTAAAGGTTTTTTTTCCAAATCTCTCTAACTATACCTTTGGAATTTGTCTTATTATCTGCACTTGTGTTGTGTCCCTGAATTTTGATTTTTAACACCTAAAGGTTAACTTGATTATTTTGAGTGTAAATACTAAGTTTCTTGAAAACTATATCAATTTTAGATTTTAAATACTTCTATTTTGCTCAAAATTTTCCTAGGTAATTTCTTATAAATTTTTCATCTTTTAATTCAAATAAACACTTTTACTAGTTTTAGTGGGTATCTTTGCAAATTGCCTATTAATAAAGGTTACCCAAATTACCTTTGTTCATGTTTAATTACTAGACTTTTACCTGGTGTTACAAATCTTGAAACTTAAGGAGGAATTAGAAAATGTTATGAAAGTTACTATACTAGTAGCAGTGGCTATAATAGCAACAAATGGTGTTAAAGAATATGAGCTTAGCATAGATAAGTGCTGGATATGAGGATTATGATGAAATCCTTAGAATGAATTGGTTGTCTAGGTATTATCCTTATGTGGATTGTCACCATAAGAAGATAAATTATTGGCTAATAAAAAATATTTACTATATTATTTTTTCTTATTTCATATTTCTTAGTAAGTTATATTTGTTAAATTTCATTGAATTGACCTTGTCTTATAATTTAGGATTAATTTTACAATATTTTGAATTTATTTAGTTAATACTAGATTTTGACACTATTTCTATTTTTTAGTTATATCTTAGGCTTTGAATATTGGATTAGAGTGATCTTTAATTGTTGAAAATCTTAAAAAAAGATCTACAACTTTGGTGTTTTGCTTGAAGCCTAGTTTGGATTCCTTGAAGCCCTTATTTAGTCGAGAAGCTGAAGCCCTATCTTTATCCTAGCTGAGCAAGCTTTGATTTTTAGGTCATATATAGAATTATAGAGGTTTAATTAATGTAAAACTAGTGCTAAAATCTTCAAAAGACCTAGCTTTAGAACTTTTGTTTTTATGGCTTACCTAAGTTACACTGTTTTAGTAATCTTATACTAATTAAACTTTAAACCTATGGGAATTCATTGTTGAAACTCTTAAAGCTAATTGCTTTGTAAAAATAGGTTCTAGACTTTTACAAATTAGAAAGGCCTCATTCTTATAATCCTAAGAGACATAGAATCTAGGTCTAATAAAGTTTTATGTTAATAGGTCATATATAAAGGCAAGAACATAAATTAAAATTAGAGATTTTTATAGGCTTTCACACATTCAGTAGCACAACTTTCTTTCTTTTCTTCTAACTTATGTTTTCTAGCCATGGAAGGCTAAATTTGAAGTTATTTCAAAGATTTTAAGACTTTACTTTTCTAGATTATAAGATTATGATTTGTAATGGTGACTTTCTCTGATTAATTTTTCTCTTTCCTTAATTACGTGTGCAAATTTCTTAAAATTATATGTATTAGAGGTTAATTTAGTATAATTAGTATTCATTCTTATGATTTATGATGTTTTGCTATTTGATGTTAAATTGTGGTTTGTTAATCATAGTTTTATATATAGGGGCAAAGGATTAAAGGATTAATTTGAATGTTTCTAATTTAATTTCTTAATTCAATCGAATTCTATCTTTAAATTAATTTTGATCTAGCTTAAAGATTATAGCAATTACTTAATTCAACTAATCTTAATTAATCAAATCCTAGATGGTTATCAAACGTTGAGTTTACAAATTATTATAGGGGTTTTAGATAATTCAAGGTTAAAAGATTAATTAGAAAAGTCAAATATTAATCCATCCATGATTAATCCAAACTAAAGCTCCTAATTTCTTAAATTGGTTATTTTATTACATTGATTTTCTTCCTTATTGTTTACATTGTACTTTATTTTATTTGATATGTTTATTACAATTTCAATTCATAAGCACCCTAACTTTGATTCTGTGTTAGTTTTGAATAATTCATTCTATTAGCATTCTATTTAATTTGCATTTGCATTTTGTTTACATAAATTCTTTATGTTTTTAGTACGTAAATAATTAAAACAATTGTGTGAACATTGTTAGTAATTCATTTAGACAAGATTAGTTAAAGGATCATAGGGGTATGACCTAGTTTGTCTCATTGTATTACATTAGTTTTAAGTAAATTAGTATAATCTAATTTTGATGCATTGCGACGTGCAGATCATTAGCCAAAGGTAGAAAGGGCACAAGTATTTCAACGAAAGAGCAAGCAAAAATGCCTACCTTTGTCTTTTATATAAAAGTTTAAAAGCTAGTTGAGAAATATATCTAATTTAGACAGCCATTACAAACAAAGTTAAAGTGAAAAAACCTAAAGTAAGTGAAGTTTTGGTGGTCAATGGGTTTTAGGATGTTTTCTTGGACAAATTACCACGGCTTCCACCTGATTAAGAGATCAAGTTCATGATAGGAGTAATTGTTGGAATAGACTAGATATCAATTCCTTTATATTGAATAGTGCTAGTGCAATTAAAGGAGTTAAAGGAGCAATTATAAGATTTTATGGACAAAGGTTTCATACATCTAAATGTTTCCCTATAAGGCATGCTAGTACTATTTATCAAGAAGAAAGATGAATCATAAAGGTTATATATTGACTATCTATGATTAAACAAAGTCACTATCAAGAATCCTTATGCTATACCTCAAATAGAAAATTTGTTTGACTAACTTCAAGGTGCTTAATGCTTTTCAAAGATTGATTTGAGATTTTGGTATCATTGGTAGAAGATTCAAAAAGAAGGTATTTTTAAAATAGTGTTTAGCACTTGCTATAGATAGTAAGAATTCTTAGTTATGTAGTTTAGATTCACAAATGCACTAGCAACATTTATGGACTTGATGAACAAAGTGTTCAACCTATTATTAGATAAATTTATCATCATATTCTTCAATGATATTCTGGTACACTTAAAAAGTGAGAATGAGCATGCATAACATTTATGAATAGCTTTACAAACCTTGATAAAGCATTAGTTATATTCTAAGCTCTCAAAATGTGTTTTTTGTGTGAAGAGTTTCCATTTCTTTTAATATGTAATCTCAAAAGAAAAGATTCAAGTGGACCTATAGTAGGTAAAAGAAATAGCTAAATGGCTAAGAGCTTCGATAGTGATGGGGATATATAGTTTCCTTAGGTTAGCTAGATATTATTGGAAGTTTGTAAAAGATTTCTCAAGGATTGCTTTGTCATTAACCAAATTAACTTGAAAAGGATCTAAGTTTATATCGAGTGATAAATGTGAAAGAAGTTTCTAAAATCTAAAGGAATGTTTAATGTCTATTCTTGTATAGATTTCATAGGTTACTCCATAAAGATAATGCCTATAAATCTTTATAGCAAACACTATTGCTGCCATCTTTAGATCATAAGTTATATACTTTTTCTTACGTTTCTTCAGTTATCTTGATGAGCATGTAATGATCTTTCCATTCTACATTAGTACACATCCCAATCCAACCTTTAATGCATTGTAGTAAAGAAGGTGGATAACACTAGTGAAGGACTACGATTATTTCATTCATTACCATCCTAGAAAGGTTATTATTATGGTAAACACTTTGAGTAGGAAGGATTGAAGAAGAAGAGGAAAAAGATGAAAGGATAAAACTCTTTGAAAAATGGCCAATGTAATAATACAATCTTTTATAGTGGAGTAGCTTAAAGAAGAACAATCGAAAGACTTTAAGTATGACTAATTGAAAGAAAGAGCAATGATAGAAGAGGAAACCTATTTAAGCATTGATGATACTAGCATAATAAGAAATAGAAGGAGATAATGGGTTCTCAAATCCCTAAAAAGGGAAATTTTCAAGAAAGCACATGAATCTTCATATATAATGCATTTCGATATAATAAAGATATATCTAGATTTAAGAAATGTTTATTAGTGGGAAGGAATGAAAAAGGTTATAGTTAATTATGTGATCAAGTTTTTAACTTGCTAGTAAGTCAAAATGGAGTGCCAATGCTTTGTGGGATTTCATCAAAACATCTACATTTTTAAGTAGAAGTAGGAAAGTTTAGAATGGACTTTATTGCAAGATTGCCAAAGACTAGTAAAAAGTATGGTTTCATATGGGTTATTGATGTGCACATTGCAATGCACTAAAATTGTATTAAAATTGCTTGCTAAAAGATAATATAGAATAATGGCATAACCAAGTCGTACCCCTAGTGATCCTTTAATTTTACCTTTTCTAAATAACTTCCTAACAATACCTATAAAATTATTGAAATTTTTATGCAATGAAAATGTGAAAATAGAATGCAAATCATAATGATGATGCAGTGAAATAGAATACTAAACAGAAATGGAAATAGAATATGTTGTATGCAGAATACTATATTATGCAGTATGTAGAACAGAATAAAAATTGTGGGGAGGGGTGGTTGCACATATTAAACAACCAATAAGCACGAAATTAAACTTAAAATAGAAGTAAAACAGAAATAAAACTAAAGAAAAATTAATGGAATCAAATAGTCGATTTAAGGAAATTAAGAGCCCTAAATTGGATTAATCATAGACTAATTAGAATTTGACTTTTTCTAATTAATTCTTTAACTTTGAATTATTTGAAATCTCTGCAATAATTTATAAATTCTGTGCTAAACAATTGCTTAGGATTTGATCACTAAGATTAGTTGAATTAAGTAATCGCTATAATTCTTAAATTAGATCGAAATTGATTTATGAATAGAATTCAGTTGATTTAAGAAGTTAAATTAGAAATATCTAAATTAATCCCTCAACCCTTTGTCCCTATGCATAAAACTATGATTTATCAACCATAATTTCATAACAAATAGCAAAGAAATTATAAATCACAAGGTGAATATCAATTATATCAAATCAACATCCAACCTAAGGAATCTCAAGAGTTTCAGCACAAGTAAATAGAGAAAGAGGAAAATTAATGAAGAAAGGTTAACATTGCAAATCATGATCTTATAATCATCAAAAGGAGAGCCTTAACTCCTTGAACTAACCATGAATTTAGGCTTCCATTAATGAAGCACAAAGAAGAAACAAGAAGAAAAGAAGAGAAGAGCTATGTTACTAAATCTATTTATGTAATCTGAATTATTATTCTTTTCAGCCCTCTTGCCTATTTATATTACCTAATTAGCCTAAATCTTAATTGGACTAGGATTAGATGATTCTTAGGATTACAAAAATAAAGCCTTCCTAATTTCTAGAAGTCCAAACTTGTTTTTGCAAGTAAATTAAATCCAATAGTTACATTAGGAAATTCTTGTGAGTCTAACTTCTAGCCCATGTTTGACTGTGAAATTAATGAAATTTGGACAAGTCATGAACATCAAAGTTGTAGACCTATATCTTTTGAGAATTTGGGCACTAATTTCAGGTTAATCATACCATAATAGTTTCATATATGGCTTAAATACAGAAATGAGTTTAGCTGTGATAGTAACATGACTTTAGCTTATCGACCAAGGCTTGAAGGAGTCTGAACTAGGCTTTCACTAAAACATAAAAGTTGTAGATCTCTCTTTTATATTTTCATCAATATAAAGTTTGCCTTAATCCAATATCTAAAGCCCAAGATATAACTGAAAAATAAAAATAGTGTCAAAATCCAGTATTTACAGAATAAATTCAAAAACTTGCAAAATTAATTCAAAATTATAAAATAAGGCCTATTCTGTAAAATTAAGCACATGTAACACCTAAAAGACATAAAATAGGAAAAAATAAAATAGTAAATATTTTTCTCATTAGTTATAGTGAAGCATCTTATGAAGACAACATATTTTTTTACCAATTAAGATAATGCTTTTAACATTTTAATATGCTCATATCTTTTTAGATAAAATCATACCATTGCATGGTGTACCAATTACAATTGTATCTAATCATAGGATGCTATTCATATCATGTTTTTAACAAGTTTTTCAAGAAGCATTGGGAGCAAATCCATGATTTAGCATAACATTCCATCGACAAATAGGTGGATAATAAAAAAGGATAATTTAGACACTAGAAGATATGTTGAAAGCTTAGGTAATTAATTTTGAAGGAAGTTGGAATAAGTACTTACTTTTGATTGAGTTCCCTTACAATAATAACTATCAAACAAGTATCTAAAAGGCTTTGTTTAAAGCCTTATATGTAAAAAGTGTAAATCACTGATAAGATTGTTCAAATCAAGAAAGGTTTAAATAATTAAGTCATATTTAGTGGAAGATGTGATGATTAGAGTGAAGGTCATCAAGGAAAGGTTATGTGTAACAAAGGATAGGTAGAAGGCTTATGCCAATACATACAAATGAAAGTTAGAATTTCAAGAAGGTGAGCATGTATTTTTAGAATGCCACTAATGAAAGGAATAATATGATTCAATAAGAAAGAAAAGTTGGCAAGATATGTTAGACCCTATCTAATAACAAAAAGAGTTAGTAAAGTAGTTTACTGGTTGGAATTACTAGATAACATGAAAGAAATACACCCTATATTCTTTGTGTTAATATTGCAAAAGTAAATTCTAGATAAATCTCATGTTTTAAAAGTGAAACTAGTAGTATTAAATTAAAAGCTAACTTACATAGAAACACTAGCCAAGATAATAGATAAACTAGTTCGAAAGCTAAAATCTAGGGAAATACCAATAGTTAAAGTGGTTTAAGAGAAACTATCATGATTCAATTCTTAAGTACTATGACTAGTGTAAAGGCACTTGGCTAGCATTAATATACTAATTATGTTAATTTGCTAACTAGTTCTCCTGACAAGCCTTTAGGTTATATTTTAAAACTTTACTAAAAATATAGATAACTATATATGGAAAATAATTTTTACTTGTGTGCACATAAAAATTTTCAAAATATAAGTTAAATATGCCAAATAATATTTATATAAAAGTGTTCAATTTTTTTGAAAAACATAACTCTATACATAGTACTTTCAAAAGATAAAAATTCTAATTGGGATACTATAAAAATATTGTAAGGAAGGTTCCCAAAAATGAAAGGAAGGTTATGTATAGATATCTATCTTCTTTGTGGGATCCATGTTCCGTATCTATAAATAGAAATTTAATAGAAAGAGTGTTGAGTGTTAAAATATTCAATGAATGGCTACTTTTCTCTCTCTCTCTCTCTCTCTCTCTTATAGAGTTTTCACATAATTGATTAGATATTGGTACTAATGAAAATTAAATTTGATTGAAGCTCTAATGCATAGTATTTTCAAAGTTCATTAAAGAGAATGACAATAGTTGGTATATAGGTTTCTCTTTATATTTTTGGTCTTGTCTTATCTCCTATTGCTCTAGGCACAAGGCTACCAACCTTATTCCTTCAACCTTTACCACTTATCTCTTTTTCTATGAAGGATGCATATCTTTCCCTACAAATTAGATTTAAGGTGAGTAATATCAAGATATAGCCATAGCATCAATTACTCATTTCATTTATTTCATAAGGTATGGTCAAAATATTAAGCTATAAAATTTTCACCATTCTCATATGTATTCACATTTTAGCATTTTATGACTTTATATCCAAAGTTAATATACAACATTTCCATTTAAGATAATGACAACATTAAATTCTTTTGAATAGGTAGCAATTTATAACTTAAACATCATCAAACATATAACAATTCTCTATTACTTGCATTTTTTTTCAATAAGAAGTATCAAACATTAAACATGTTAGATAGTATGAATTCTCCTAAGGTTTAGTGCCTTTTAGGCTCCCAAATCATCTCAAGTTTTTATCAAAATTTTATATAAAACTTCTAACACAATCATTAAACATAAATTTTCTTGTAATTTCATTATCCTCAGATACCATTCACACAGTAATAAAATAAGGAAATTTATAGTAGGATAACACAAGAGCAATTGCAATAAAAGTCTATTTTCAATATTCAAATTATTTCCAATCATCACCAAAATTTAACACAACATCCTTAACATGTAAATGATGAAAAAATTCAATATTTTCATAAAAATTCTCTATAGGTACTGTTTATATAGAACAAAAAACTTAGAATTACTAATTTTAAGCAGTTTTGGAATTATTGCAAAAAAAAGCCTTCTTAGTATCCAAATCAATTTTAATTACCACTAAGTTTCTACACAAGGTTACTAACATGCTAATAATAAAAGAAAATTAATTACTTTAATTTTTCTCAATCAAATTATGGCATAAATAGCACTAAACTTCAACATACAGAATCAAAAATTTTGTTTTAAGCTATTGTAATCAAAGTCCATACTAATTCACTTTTCATAATTCTAAATTTTTTAAAAAATTTCAGTTTTCTACACCTATCCTGACATTATATGTAAACATTAAAATATCCAAAAATTGAAATTTAAACAATTTCTATTCCTTGTTTTCATAGAGCATTAGAAACACATATTTTCCTTCTTGAAAGTTTTGTTTCTAAATTCAACATAATATTATTGTCTTTTTTTTTTCAAAGGAAAACTTGATGAATTGTTTTTTATGAACCTTAAAATTAAATTGCCAACATTATTACATCATAGTAACATTTATACAACATTAAAACTAGACCATACAACATCATTACTTAACTAAAAATTTATAATAGTATATACCACCATATTCTTCTCATTTCATGGGAAAACTCAAGGAAATAAGAGATAGTTGCCACTCATCTTAAATTCTTAATTCTCTAACTTTTCAAAGACTTCTCAAAGAAAAAAAAGAATAGCATCATTAAAATAAACTAATTTTTAGGAATTTTGAAGAGAAGATTTTCATAAAATCTTGAAGGAGATGAAGGAAAAATTAAGTTACCTTATAAGGATTTGATGGTATCACTTGGAGACCTTTTTAGGAATTATTGGTGAGTTAAAACCCTATTAGAGAAAACCCTAAAAAGAATGCAATTTTGGGTTGAGAGGAGCAAAAAAATTGGTGTAAAGTTGCCCGTAAAAGCCTTATATAGATTCCTATCCTAAAGCTTGCTTCATAAGCCATATTTTTCCTTTTTTTGTAAAAATTTGGTGATAGTTGGCACATAGGGGCATGATTTTTTAGGCTTATTTTTAGAAGATAATTTCCTCAAAACCTTTTAAATTTACCTAAATATAACTTTCTAGAAGCAACATGATGTGAATAGTATTATATTAATATTTTCCCTTATATTTAGGTCCCTTAGGAGGTGATGATATTTAATTGGATTTATTTTGCATTAATTTGGACTTAATTGAATTTCGGACTTAATGCTGGATTTTTTATGCTGTTTCAGTATTTTAGTCATAACTTGAGCTTCGGATATCAGATTTGGACAATCTATATACCGTTGGAAAGCTAAGAAAAAGAGATACAATTTTCATGTTGACCATAAAATCGAATTCTGCCATCTTGGAGGTCAAATATTAGCTCAAATACGAAGCATAGTTGCTGTCCAAGCCTAGACCCGACCCAGTTGCGATGATTAATTCATATCTTGAGCTCCAAGTGCCTAATTGATGCAAGGCTAAGTCCAAATACTCCATAAAATACATATCTAAACATTGTTGAAGCCCTTTTGAATAAATTGAGTCGTTTTGAAGGCCAAGGAAGACGGATTGTGGCTCATTATTTTATCTCGGACTGGATTGAACTACTTTCAGTATTTTGGCTATAACTTAAGCTAGGAATGTCTGATTGGGCTGAAATTTTGTGGGTAGTTTCCTAAGATATTAGGATAAAATTTTGTATTTCAGGTCCATTCCTAATTATGCCTTTAGGGTTATAATTAAATAGGTTACATAATTAGAATGTGGGAGGGAGAGAGAGAGCTAGACAGTTTCCTATTTTTCTATTGTTCTTGAGTTTTTTTTTCTCTAATGGAAGGATAATTCTTTGAGTTGATTCAAGGAAAATTGAGGTTCTTCTTCCCTGGAATTATGAGATCTTGGTTTATATGGTGGTAACTATAATTGATTTTCCTTTTTCCTCATCAATCTTTTCTGATTTGTATGATCTATTAACTTGGATATTAGTTTGATATAATCTTTGTTCAATTATGTAAGTTATATTTTTAATCTGAATTAGTAGTAAATTTATTTGATTAATTATAACTTTTCATGAGGAAAAGGGGATGACTAATTAATTTAGAATTTAGAATTAATTTATTTAATTTAGCTGAATTCTATTTTTAAATTGATTTTGATCTAGCTTAGGGGTTATGGCGATTGTCTAATGTTATGTGTAAAATGGTTTATAAATTAGTGTAACTGTACACTATCATAAACAAGTAATAAAATGATGAGTAAGTATTGTTCCCTCGAGGATTGTTTCACTAAGTGTCAAAATTAATAATCCTAACACTATTTGGCAAATCAATTAGTTGGAAATGAAGTAACTAAATAAAGATTTATGCAAAAAATATTTAAAATGAATATAAATGTAATTGGAGTAAAGGAAAATATGAATGAAAGTCCTAAGGATTAGACTTCACTTAATAATTTCAAATTGAATCATTTATATACTCTAATCCAATTTTAACTCTCTCAATTGATAGTCGAGTTTCTCTAAATTAATTACTAGCCTTTTCCAAGGTCAAGTAATTCTATCATTAATTGCTAATTCACTATATTCCTATGTGAATTAAAATAACTAATCATGCATTAAGATTTATGGAACTCATTAAGACTACACAAACCATATGAATATATTCCTATTTCATATGCATCTTATGGTTTTAATTGTAGGGTCCATACACATGTATATTGAATTCATTCAAAAGGTGGCCAATCAATTGAAAGAATTAAAGATAATAATTAAAACTCAATTTAGGAGAAGAAAATTGAAATTAGTTTCAATAGATTAGAATTCAATCCGTTATCATCAAGTTACGTCATCACCCTAGGAAGATGAAGATTTAGAACATAATGAAATTAGAAACAAACTCAAAATAAAATGAAAACATCTTAACATTCATGATTAAAACATAAAAGTACAACTACAAATGCATGAAAATCAAAATATTAGTCATCCATGTAGGAGGTAAAACCATCCATATTGGTGGCACCCTAAACCATCCATAAAGGAGGAATACCTAGCCTTCCATTGAGGAGGCATGCAAGAAAATCTTAAAATGCATGAAACTAAACTCTAAAATGATCTCTCCAAGATGCCTTTTCTTAGCTGATCCCCTTGCTATTTATAGATGAATGGGTGCAAGAATTTCAACTTGCCAAGCCACCAATCTTGACTACTAGCCATAATCTTTGACCTCGGAGCAACCATATTTCAGCATTTTTGCTAACTTTTGACACTTAAATCGGTGGATTCACGCATTTCAGTCTTCATCAAAGTGTATCCGTGTATCTAAGCTTTCAAATGGCGGCAAGAGCTCCTAATTTTGAAATTTCTAGCTCAAGTTATGGCTAAATTAGTGGGCGGAGGTCAGTCTCGGGCAGAACCAATGCTTCAGTTTCTAAGCAAAATTTGAAGTCCTTGAAGATAGAACTGGGCTTTAGCTGCAACATGAAAGTTGTAAGGCTTTATTTTAGCTTTCAATCCATGTAAAGAACAGCCCAATATGACATCCATAGCTCCAGATAGAGCCATAAATATGAAACAGGGTCAAAATCCAGCATTATCTGAAAAGTCTAATTTCATTTCAAAAATCATGTCCCATTCACAAAATGCAAACAGATTTATTAAATTAAGCTCATATCACATCCAAAAAGAAATAATATAAGGGAAAATAAATATGCAAATATTTTACTTATCATCTAACTTAGCTGATCTTAATCAATCAAATCCTAGGCAATTGTCTTGCATAGAATTCATGAATTGTTGCAAGGATTCCGGATAATTCAAAACTAAATAATCAATTGCAAAATCCAATTTATAATGATCTGTGATTAATTCTTCAAAGAAACCTTGAATTCCTTGAATTAGCTGTTTAATTTCATTGATTTCCCTCTGTTTTACTTCTATTTTTCAAGCTTAATTTTGTGCTAATTAATCATTTAATTCATGCAACCAACCCCCCTAATTTTGCATTTTGTTATGCACAGTTTCTAGTTACACATAGCATGCAACATTATTTTTAATTCTATTTCATTATAGTCTTTAGTCTACACATTTTATGTTTGATAAATTGCATAAGTAGATAGCATTATGTTTATTGATAAATTGCATTCTGTTTAGGAAGCATTCTATGTTTAATAACATAATTAATAAATAATCACAGAGAATTATTGAAAAGGATCTTTTAAAGGTTCGACCTAGTTCCCACTAATTTTGCTACAAACATTTTTAGGAATCAGAAAATTTAATCTGACCGGTTTGATAGTCGCGATCACAACACTAACAATTTTTTTTACTTTTTTACTAACTTGCCATTAGCTTTTCTTGTAAGATTAAGCCTTGTTTGGGCCTTATTTTTTCTCTAGTTTCAAAAATAAAATTTGGGCCTAAGAAAATTGAGCTAAATTAGTTCAAACAAATTAAAATGGTTTATTTCAATTTTTAGCCTAATCTTTAAGTTTTCAAGCTAAATTAGTCTAAACTATTTTTATAATTTACATAAACTTCACCTAATTACCTTACTGGGTTTCTATTTGGAAGGTTTCTAGTCAAAATTCCTTCTTAAGAAGTAGAAGCATATATGGTGGAAAAATACTCAGAGTTATTTGGTAAGACTCTTTAAATCTTTTACATAGGCTGTAGATGAATCTGTGTTTTCTCTATCTTATTAGCAAAATTTGATGACAAATTTTCCTCAAGAGGGAGAATTATAATACTTGATAAAAATTCAATAAGTAAGGATTGATAGAATTAAACCAAATAGTGTTTGTTAGTGGATAATAATTAGAAATATCCATTATTGTTAGAAGAATTATTTATTATTTTTAATATAAGAAAGTTCAATAAAAGTTGTTTAGAAAAAATCTTAAGAAATTAGAAGTATTCAAGATCTAAGATTGTCAAAGCTTGAAAGTAACTAAAGGTTTTTACTTAAGAGCATCCTAAAATTTTATTAGGTTGGTATAAATGCAATTTTTGATACATCAATAATGGCATGGATATCCACTAAGGGAGAAAGGAGGGAATTTGGTTTAGTTTGAGGACTTTAGTGTAAAAACTAGGCAAATTTCATAATTATAATTAATTAAGAGAAGATGATATAGGAAAAATATAATATTTTCATAAAGAACTTGATCACCAAGCAAAGGAATATTTTAAGGAATTTAGCATAAGAATATTCCAAAGCATATATGATGATATGATAAGCTTAAGAAAGAATATACTACAAATTATGCTTAAAAGTGAACATTCCTTGCATTATTTTATTTTAAGATTAACTTAGAAGTAATTAGGAGAGTTGAGATACTTGATTCGCTCTTAAGAGAACCAAATTGTGATTTGCTTCGTTAGGAGGGAACCAGATGATGCAATCTTATTAAAAAGGAGTGATGTCCTCTTACTTGATGAGCACTCATCTTTCTCCTTATAAATAGGGGAATTTAACATAGATTTTGATGTTACCACAAGAAGCCTTATGGCTAGTGAAGAAAAAAGAAGGAGAGAGTGAGTTTAGGAATGTTTTTGCTAAGTTTACAGTGAGTTCCCATTAGCTACTTAAGTGTTCTTAGGAGATAGAGTTGGAAGTCATTTTGATCTTCAAGACGAGGTATAAGCTCATAACTCTCATGAATTTATCATTTTCCCATGGTTCATTTTGTTAGCTTTTCTACTAACTCTATATGGTTTTGCATGTTGCATTTTGAATTTTAGGTGAATGAATCAAGCATTACAAGCATCCTTGTATGGGTAGAGATTTACTAATTTTCTTCTTCGTCTTTCTTGCTTAATGATGTCTATATGTAAGATGTATATGAGATTGTTAATGTTAAAGCCATGATATTCATGGTGGATTATATGTAAACATGTTTTCTTAAAGTTTAAGGAAAGGTTTTGAGGAAATGAATTTTGAGAAAGATGTTTTCAAAATGGTTCTTCAAATTGTCAAGTTTGAAAATATGATTTGTACATGGAAATGAAAGAAAAATTTGGTGGGTAAGCATTAACATGCTCATGGTTTTCTTATATTAGAAGAGGAAAAAATTCTATTTTTGGGACTCAAAGGATGTTACACTGTGTTTTGAGTTGAATTTGAGATGATAGAATGCATGAAAATGAAGTTTAAAAACAAGAATGCTTTTGAAACAAGCATACTAGTTCCACAGTTTCTTGCTATTTTGAAGAAGAAAAATTCTATTTTTATAAGAAAAAACTTGTTACATTATGTTTTAAACTAGTTAATCAATGATATCAAATGTTTTACTAGGAGTTTTTTGTAATAATATAATTAAAATTACTTTTGAAAGGTAATAGAATAATTTAGAAAAATAAATTTTAACTTGGTAGTTTCAAGTAGTAATTTGTTTTTCTAAAAAGGGTTTTTACTATTAAAGTATTTGGGTAGCTTATATAACTTGTTTTATGGTTGAAAATTGATGTTTAAAATGATCAAAACATGGCTAATTTTTTTTTGGATTTTTAACAAAAAGTTGCATTAAAACTTAGTTTTTTATGAAAATATGGCAATTTCTTAATATGATTTTTTACTTGATTAAACTAGTAAGTAGTTTAACATATTTTGAGCTTGAAAAGAATTTGAAAATGTTGTTTAAAACCTTAGTTTCAAATTCGGAAGCTTGTAAAAAATTTAAAGAAAGAATTATATTTTAACTAAAATTTACAAGTTCAAGGTGTTTACTAAATAGTAGTAAAGGTTTATGCTTATTTTTATTAACTAGTTAGTATCGGATTACGATATTTTGAGTAGTTTTTAGCATTTTTGGACACCACTTAAGTGTTCTTGAATTAGTAAGGAAAAAACAAATTTCTTACTTATTAGAATAATATACAAAGCATTGGATTAAAGCTACTTAAAGTTAAAAGTTATGAAACTTGGAAAAATCAAAGTTAAATATCTCCAGCTTGTTATAAAAATTGTGTGATATATATATATATATATATATATATATATATATATATATATATATATATATTAATCCTAGATTGTTATTTTTTATTGATAAATCACATTCAAAATTACTAGCTTAAAAATATGTTTAGTTTGTAATGAGAGTTTGTGAAAAAAAATAGACATTGCTCCATTAGTTTCATAATGAAACCACAAGATTAATACATGAATGTTGATATGAATTATTCTATGACTATTATATGAACTAATGTGTTTATATATGAGAATATCTATTATTGAAGCTCCAAGTCAATGAACTCTAGAAAGTGACACAATAATACTAAATGGATGTGCAAATAATGCTTGTGGTCATTAGAAATATGACAAGATAAATTGTGAATTTCTCTTGCTAGATCATTTTTATGTTATGTTTTGCTTATGGCTATAGATAACATTTTGACCTTGCCCTGTTATGTGTGAAAGGGGCTGTGAGATCCATATGTGACATTAGCTTTATACCTTATATGAAATTATGGCTATATGTTGAATGTGGACTTAAATGCCAAACATGACATTATTAGCTTGAATGACATATGTGATGTGTGACATATTTATGTGATATGAGACTTTATGGAAAGTTTTGAGAATTAGCCTAGCACTTTGAATTTTAAGTCATATAGAAGTTTGAGTGGAATAAAATTGACCTTAAAGGGACAAGTTTGGGATATGCATAAGATAAGGTTAGCCTTGAGTCACAAAAAAGGAACCTTTTCTACATCTATGCCATTATAATTGTTTAATCCCATTTACTAATTAATACAATGTAATAATTGAATTATATACATATGTGAAGTTATCTAATAGTCCCTAATAAGTTAAATTTTTATATATCTTGTATATAAATATGATTTGAATTAAAACCAATTGGAAATTTTATGTGATAAATATCTTACTAAGTAATTTTATTACTCACCTTACTTGTAATATATCCTTGTAGATATTATGCCCATGCCACCCATTGAACTTACGTATGTTTGGTGGAGTGTGCGTTACTCACATTATGGTACATATTGAAAGAGTTCCACTTTACACGTTTGGTCAATGATGATAGCAGTTGTATTATAGCACACACAATTGTAGATAATGTAGCTTAATATTTTAGAGTTGGACTTTGCTAAAATGGACTTAGAGCAATGTTTTATTGAGGGAGGCTATTAATAAGCCTTACTATTTTTTATACCTAACATTTCCATTTATGATGAGGTAGTTATTGATGTCATTTTATATATGGATGATGTACTTCTAGATCTTACAATGTTATATTCTCATTCATTTGAAACACCTTTAGAGTTTCTTGCTATTCCAATTGTGCCATTAGTACTAAACATATTTCTTTAGTGCCATTAACATTTACATCACTAGAGCCCCAATTTCCTCTAGTTATTATACCAACACCACTATTGGTACACTTTGCTCTTTATAGCTTAAGTATGTTTCTAAGTATGTTCCACTTGCCACCATTAAGAACCATGGGTTTAACATGAGTTTCTATTTTGATGCACTAGTGCATAGTTAGGATGATGACTATCACTTCATTCTTTTAGGTTTGTAGTTATTGTATATACTAGTTTTGTTACCTGTATTGCATGGGTTTTGTAATAATTTTATAAAATAAAATATGACAATGAATTTACAAATGAATCTATGAATATAATATAAATTAATTTTTTATATTGAACGAAAATATTTTGAATAAATTTAAGTTATTTTTTCTTTTTGTACATTGATTTAATTTTAACATTCAGCCTCATCCTTAACATTTATATCATTTTTTATAACACATTAAAACATCATTCTAATATTATCCTTATTTTATCATTAATATGCATTTTAATAAATAATATAACTAAAAAATTATAAAGAATAAAATAATATCCTATGGTTGTTTATAAATTTATAATCCAACCGTGAAGCTTAGCTAGTCAAAATCTCTATGTTCCTTTTAAGAATTTAATTCTCATTAATACAGTTGTCATACACCATCTTGCAACCTATTCTTTAAGTAAAATGTTATTGGACTTCTTGGAATGCTTGGTTCAAATGGCCTTACTTTGTGTACCTTTGAAATGTTACAATCATCTAAATTAGTTTTATCTTTATTATTTATGAGCTTGACAAAATACAACACTATAATCATAATATTTAAAGTCCCCAATCCGAGATTTTTAAGATAATTTGGTAGGAATTCTATTTATTAAAAAGTTGAATATTTTCATCACCAAATTATCTTTTCTTAAATCTTAAAGTAAATAAATTAAGATAAAATTATAAATTTTAGATAATTATGCATGATAATTTGCTATATTATTGCTAACTAAGCAATTCATAATATCCTTAGAAATGTAACTAATAGTAAGAAAAGAAATAGGTGTAAGGCACCAATAGCTATTCAAAACATAGACTCAAATTACAACAACTAGAGCTCTTCCAAGTCCTGTAGTGCAAAGTATGTCAGTCTACCACTCCACAATTATAATTTGTTGGCTTGTGTAGTTTAGTAACTATAGTTAATAGCGTCATCCATTAAATAATTCCATCAAAGTCCTTACTAGATCATAGTTAAACACATTATGGTATATGAAGAAATGTTTTACATACTGGGCAATTTAATATGTATAATGCTAAAGATACCACCATTTCACTACATATATCATAAGTAAATTGAAATATAGGTCATATTTAAACTATATTCTACATATGTAATGCAAATAAGACTAAATTTGATCAATGGAAATTAAGCAATAAGAAATTAAAAATTATAAAATGCAAGATGATATTACCACGAGGAATAAAAAGGAAACTAACTTCAATATAGTTGAAACTTTGTAGAAACACTATTAACTTTATATCTTAATGCGCATTTTTACTTTTTAAATTATTTCTCATATCAACAATTAATGCAACTAAAATAGAGTGTAAGTACCAAAGGATAAACAAAAAAAGGAAGATTATAATTAGGGTACTAAAAGTAATTGAAGAAAATTTTGGATTAATCTTGAAAGAGGCTTTGCAAAAGTAATATGGTTTTTAAAGTGGTACAATGCATGGTTTTGAGTATCATAAAATAGGAATAGAATATAGATGTCAAATGTTTCCTTTCTATCGAAGAGCTATAGTTATCAATAAGGCTTAATTGTCAAACCTAGTTAAAGAAAAGATGTCTTCTAGAAATAATTTACACCACCCCTAGAAAGTTTAAATCACAATTTCTTGGGGAAAAAATCTAAACTTTGTAGTTATTTCTGAAAGAAGAGACATGACATAGTTAGTAGAACACAAGCATAAGTCTTTTTGCTTTTGCATGCATAGAAGAATAAAAAATTAATTGTATAGAAGCCAATTTGGTATGTATTTTTTCCACCACTAATTTTTCCTTTATTGTATAATGCTTATGAAGCAACCAAGCATTGATAGGCTAAAGTTATCAAAACTCAAATTCACAAAACTCCAAAGAAAGAAAACTAAGTGAAAGTTAGTGACCTTTATCATCCATTTATTCAATTAGAATTTCCATCTTTTCCTTTTGAAATAGAAGTAATGATGCTACAATTGTATTTTAATGAAATGAAAAGTCTAGAAAGCTCAAGAACTTAAAAGAAAAAAACTAATGGGATAACACATAGCCTAAAGCTTTAAAAGCAAATAACAGTTTAAAAATGTAAATTATACAAACAAATCAAGGAAAATAATTGGAAAACATAATTTAAAGAACAAACAATGAATATTAGTAAGAATTAAAATAGAACACAAAGTAGAATGCTTTGACTAATATTAACTTTAAGAGGAAAATCTTAAGTAAGACTACCTTTTCAAATTTTATACCATTGTTTCATACTTTCTTTAAGTTTTGGTGTCAATAACTTGATGTACCTTTTCATGTAGGCAAAGAATTACTTCTTGTCAAAATAAAAATGCTCTTACATGTATTAAATAATAAAATGATGATATTTTGAACTTCAAAAAGCAAACTAATTTGGGTAAAGAAAGCAACAATTCAAGTTAGCTCTTTGAAATGTAAATTTTCAGCTTAGAGATAAATATATTGTTTAATAAGCATCTTAATTATGAAGTTTCTTTTACATTTTAACCCTTCCTATTCTTCAACTACAAAACAAAAGTTAACTCAAGTAAGCTTTTATGAAGTACAATGCTATGTTGGAAAAATATGTAAAACATAATTATTAAAATATGTTTTCTTTTGAGTTTTGATTTGAACTTCAAACCACATGCATTGCTTTTAAGTTTGATTATGAATTATAAATAATGACCAAGAATTTTTAAAAGGATAACATTTCCACAAAAAGTTTTAATGATACATGGAAAAAAATAAAAGAAATTGCCATAATTAAGCTATAACAAATTTTAATCAGCAATCTAAGCACATGAAGACGTAATAAATAAAAGGTTTGTGATTTATGTAATTTCTTAAAATTCATTTTAGAACAGAGTGACATGTAAAATAATTTCCATTTTTCATCCAATAATTAAGATTATTATGATGAGGAAAATATTAATTAAATAATAGGATGCTTATAAATTTTATTGTTAGAAAATCATTGTAGCCACTTAATGTTCAAATAGAACTAAAACAATCTCAAACCAATTTAATTAGTCAAAACATCACATAAGTCCATAAACATAATCCCTGGAAAAAAAGTGAAGCATTCAACCCTTAAATAAGTTTTTATCCATTCTTTTAACTACTATATCCTTATAGAGGGAAAAGCTTAGAGTGTAAAAGCAAAAATTTAAAATAATAATTGGAATCTTTATTTCCATGTAAAATTACAAAAAAGAATTTTTTACTGGCATTAATTAACTTTAACAATGAAGTCAAAAACTCATGAAATCTATAAAATACAAAATTTTTATGGAAAGAAAGCAAACCTCAAACCATCTTTCAAAAGTTACCATGTTTCCTACTTTATCTTTAAGCTTAGCTTCAAAATAAAGACATAATAATTGTTTTAATATAGCAGCATCTAGAGAAGTTTCCTTCAACTATTGAATAAGTGTAAACATTTATTATATGATAGAATTTCATGTAAAAAGAATACATACATGAAAATTTTGTTCCAACATTAGATGAAAGGTTTAATAATAAATTTTAATTGATGATTTTATAATTATCTTGGAAAAGAATAGGATCCTAATTTAAATTCATGATTTTATCCATAAACTTGAACTCTAACTTTTACTTGTATAGGTTTTAATGGATATTTATAAGTAAAGAACTCCAACTTATGTCCTTTGACATCATGTTGATAGGATAATAAAGAGAATGCAAACCTTACAGGGGATACTTTGAAATGACCAATATTATCTCACAAGTTTGTCATTATATAAGTCATTTCATTTCATGTATTATTATTAAGATTCAATTTGATTTTTCTTGCAAATTATGTAATATGTAAGCACTGAAGTTGAGCATCATTACACCTTTTGACTAGTAAGCTGTTCAAACCATATGAAAACTCTGTTAGGAATTTGGATTATCACATGCAGTGAAAATTCAAATTTTGATTTGAATTTTACTTAAGATCCATGCAAAAAGTATAAATCAATGATTAGAGTTTTACCTATTGGGCACTCGTGTTACTACTGATCAAAACTTGAAAGTGGGTGAATCAAACATCGATCAAAAAGTACAACATCTCTACGGTATCCATACAGAGTGAAAAATGACCTTTCACCCTTCATGAATCTACTAGGATGCATTTTTCTCTCTAGAATTTAGGATTGGATATTTTCTGAGTGATTTAGGGTTTTATGGAAGCTTATGAGCGTGTGCATAAAAATGTTGCCCTCAAGTTTCTTTTTATAGAACTTAGGTAAGTCACAATCCTAGTCCTACTAGGATAATGCTTCCAAAATCCTAATCACACTTAACAACTCATCTTATCCTTATCTTAGAGATAATAGGGAGAGATATGACTTATCTATTAATTATCTAATATTAGATAATAATATTATCTCATAATATAAATATCTTAATTATTAGATAATTGCATATAGTTATCAAATATCAAAATAATATTATCTTATTATAAATTTATCTAACATCTAATAACGTAATTATTTGATATTACTTTAATATTAAATAATATTACATAATAATAATTATATTTATTATATGAAAAATATATTATTATTTAATAATATGTATATATGCATGAAAATAAATCCAATTAATTGGATATTAATCTAATTAAAATTTAATTAATTATTATCTTATTCCTACTCTTTTTGTGTGACCCTGTAGGTTCTTACTACGTTGACAATGATTCATTATTGAGCCATAGACAGTGAGCGGTATCTAGCAATACATCACTGCCACTCAAGTAGTAAGAATATTTGTGATTCGACATCCACCTAATATATGATCAACATTTTTCATCATAATCTCTTTTGTAATAATATCCAAATTGAACTGGAGGCATGAAGTGTGTCATCCTCGTCAATGTTCAATTTATATTTCTTGATATTGAGTAGACTTAAAATAAATGATTAATGTTACATGTTAATCTAATTAAGCATGGCCATGCATTTCTAAGTCTCACTCAATCAAGGGGCCCAAGGATATTTCTCTTTTATACAAGAGTAACAAAATTCCATCTACATCACTCACTTCCCTCTGCATGATTCATGACACACCCAATCAATGTCTTATTCGTCATCCTGATTAAAGGTGACATAGGACAATATTAAAGTGAGTAATTCCTTATGTAGGGAATTGTAGTGACTTCAGGTCAAAGGTTTATGTGTATTTATGATCATATGAGAATAACTTATGACACGTCTATCCATGTAATATTCTCATAGTGGGTCAGTCCAATACATTGTTCACTAACAATGTACTCATATATTGACTTGATATCACGTATCCATGATTCATAATCATCAGTCATTATACATGCTAGTCTCGATATATTATTACTATCCTTTTCATAATAATACTTGACTAGGAGTATTTTAGGAATAACGAAGCTATTCTAAGGATAATTATTATATTAAGTTATAAATCGCGCAGAATAATAATAAAATTATGAAAATAAAATATAATAATTAAATTACCTAAAATAAAACATAATACATTGTGCATTATTTTAATCATCTATATGATTAGTTCCTAGGACATACACTAACAATCTCCCACTTAGACTAGAGCCAATCAGTCATGTATCTAATACTAAGTGACATAGTATAACCATCATACTTTTTTTGCACTAAAGGCTTTGTTAGTGGGTCGGCGATATTATAATCAATTAGTACTTTACATATCTTCACATCTCCTCTATCGATTATTTCTCGAATGAGATGGAAGCGACTAAGTATATGTTTGGATCGCTAGTGAGATCTGGGTTCCTTGGCTTGTGCAATGGCTCTATTATTGTCACAATAGAGATCCACTGGGTTTGCAATGCTAGGAACAACGCTAAGTTTAGTAATGAACTTTTTGATCCAAACAGCCTCTTTTGACGCATCAGAGGCAGCAATATACTCAGCCTCTATAGTAGAGTCGGCCACTGTTTCCTGCTTTGAACTCTTCCAACACACAACACCACCATTTAGGCTAAATACATAACCTGACTGCAATCTAAAGTCATCCTTGTCAGATTGGAAATTGGCATCAGTGTAACCTTTTACAACAAGTTCTTCTTCTCCTCCATATATTAAGAATGAATCCTTAGTCCTTCTTAAGTACTTAAGGATATTCTTAATGGCAGTCCAGTGAGATTTACCTAGATTTAAATGGTACCTGCTCGTCATGCTCAAAGCATACGAGATATTAGGATGAGTACATATCATGGCATACATGATAGATCCAATTGCTGATGCATATGGTATCTTATTTATGCAGTCCTTCTCATCTTGTGTCGAAGGACACTGAGCTTTGGACAAATTTATACCATGCGACATAGGCAAGAATCCTTTCTTGGATTCTTACATGTTAAACCATTTTAGCACCTTATCTATGTATGTACTCTAACTTAGGTTAAGCAATTTTCTTGATCTATCTCTATAGATCTTAATACCTAGTATATAGGTAGCTTCACCTAAGTCTTTCATCGAGAAACAATTCCCTAACCAAGTCTTTACTGTTTGTAGTGTAGGGATATCATTTCCGATGAGTAGTATGTCATCCATATACAATACAAGAAAAATAATTGTGCTCCCACTAACCCTTTTTTAAACACAAGATTCATCTTCATTTTTTATGAAACTAAATTCTTTGATTGCCTCATCAAAATAAAGATTCCAACTCCATGAAGCTTGCTTTAATCCATAAATGGATTGTTATAGCTTACATACCTTTCCAGTAGTTTCAGGAATGACAAAACCTCAGGCTATGTCATGTACAAATCCTCGAGGAGCTTTCCATTAAGAAAAGCAATTTTGACATCCATCTGCCAGATTTCGTGATCATAAAAGGCTACAATAGCAAGCAAAATTCAGATGGATTTAAGCATGGCAACTGGGAAATAGGTCTTATCATAGTCTATACCACGAACTTGCCTATAACCTTTTATGACTAATCATCTCTTAAAGGTTTACACATTACCATCCATGTCGATTTTCTTCTTGAAAACCCATTTGCACCTAATGGGTTTTACCCTTTCAGGTGGATCAACCAAAGTCCATACTTGGTTAGTATACATGAAATCCATCTCAGATTTCATGGCCTCAAGCCACTTCTCAGAGTCTGGTCCTTTTATAGCTTCTTAGTAGGTTATAGGCTCATCTTGATCTATGAGCAAAACATCGCCATTTTGAGTCACAAGAAATCCATATTTCTCGGGCTCATGGCGTATCGTACTAGATCTACGTGGGCCTTGTGTTACTTGAGCTAGTTCCTGAGCCATAACCTCTTGTGATCTCTGTTCAGGCTTTATTATAAGTTTAGTATTACTTTGTAAGTCTCATACTTCTTTGATTTCTACTTTCCTCCCACTATTTTTCTTAGAGATAAATTCTTTTTCAAGAAACATACCAATTCATGCGACAAACACTTTGCCTTCACTAGGATTGTAGAAATAGTATCCCTTAGTTTCCTTTGAATATCCTACAAAGTAGCACTTATCTGATTTGGGTCCAAGATTATCAGAAACTTGATGTTTTACATTGGCCTCGCAACCCCAAATCTTCATAAAAGACAAGCTGGGACATTTCCCAGTCCATATCTCATATGGAGTCTTTTGAACTGTTTTAGAGGGAACACAGTTAAGTGTAAAAGCAGCTATCTCTAGAGAATGCCCCCAAAAGGAATTTGGAAGATTTGTATAACTCATCATAGATCGTACCATGTCTAACAAGGTATGATTCCTCTTTTCTGAAATACCATTCCATTATGGTGTTCTAGGTGGAGTGAGTTGTGATACTATACCATACTCCTTTAGATAGTCATCATATTCTTGGCTTAAGTATTCTCCACCTCGACCTAATCGAAGTATTTTAATACTTTTGCCAAGTTAGTTTTGCACTTCATTCTTGAATTCCTTGAACTTTTCAAAGGATTCTGATTTATGTTTCATAAGATACACATATCCATATCTACTGAAATCATCAGCAAATGTAATGAAGTACTGGAAACCTCCTCTAGTAGGTGAACTAATAAGCCCACATACATCAATATGTATAAGACTTAATAGATCATTAGCCCTTTCATTGTGTCCAATGAATGGTGCTTTAATAATTTTACCTAGTAAACAAGATTTGCATATTTCATATGATTCAAAATCAAATGAATCCAAGAATCCATCTTTATGGAGCTTGGATATGCACTTCTCATTTATATGACCCAAACGATAATGCCAAAGATAGGTTGGATTTAAATCATTTGATTAAAATTGCTTGGTGTTTATGTTATAGACAGGCATTTCAAGATCAAGACTATAGAGTCCATTGAACATTTATGCACTGCAGTAAAATATTTCATTTAAATAAACTGAATAACTTTTATCCTTTATTATAAACAAAAAACCTTTCTTGTCTAAACAAGAAACAGAAATAATATTCCTACTGATAGCAGGCATAAAATAACAATCCTCTAATTCTATTACTAAACCAGAAGGTAAAGATAGATAATATGTCCCTACAGCTAGTGCAGCAACTCTTGCTCCATTACTAACTCGTAGGTCTGTTGGTGTATGTCCTAGAACCAATCATATAAGATGATTAGAGTTATACACAATGTATTATATTTTATTTTAGGCAATTTAATTATTATATTTTGTTTTTATTATTATTATGCGTAATTTATAACTTAATATAATAATTATCCTTGGAATAGCTTTGCTATTCCTAAAATGCCCCTAGTTAAGTATTATTATGAAAAAGGATAATAATAATACATCGAGACTAGCATGTATAGTGACTGATGATTATGAATCATGGATATGTGATATCAAGTCAATACATGAGTACATTGCTAGTGAACAATGTACTGGACTGACCCACTATGAGAATATTGCATGGATAAACGTGTCATAAGTTATTCTCATATGATCATAACTACGCATAAACCTTTGACCTGAAGTCACTACGGTTTCCTACATGAGGAATTACTCACTTTAATATTGTCCTATGTCACCTTTAATCAGGTGACAAGTAGGGCATTAATTGGGTGTGTCATAAATCATGCAGAGGAAAGTGAGTGATGTAAATGAGATTTTGTTACTCTTGTATAAAAGAGAAATATCCTTGGGCCCCTTAATTGAGTGAGACTTAGAAATGCATGGCCATGCTCAGTTGAATTAATATGTGATATTAATTATTTATTTTAAGTCTACTCAGTATCAAGAAATATAAATTGAACATTGACGAGAATGACACATTCCATGCCTCCAGTTCAATTTAGATATTATTACAAAAGGGTTATGATGTAAAACGTTAATCATGTATTAGGTGGATGTCGAATCACAGACATTCTAACTACTTGAGTGGCAGTGATGTATTGCTAGATACCGCTCGCTGTCTATGGCTCAATAATAAGTCATTGCCAACGTAGTAAGAACCTACAGGGTCACACAAAAGGAGTAGGAATAAGACAATAATTAATTGGACTTTAATTATATTAATATCCAATTAATTGGACTTATTTTCGTGCATATATATTATTAAGAATAATAAATTCACGTTTTATATATATATATATATTATGTGATATTATTTGATATTAAAGTAATATCAAGTAATTATCTTATCAGATATTAGATAAATATATTATGAGATAATATTATTTTGATATTTGATAACTATATGCAATTATCTGATATTAAGATATTTATATTATGAGATAATATCATTATCTAATATTAGATAATTAATAGATAAGTCTTATCTCTTCCCATTATCTCTAGGATAAGGATAAGATGAGTTGTTAAGTGTGATTAGGATTTTAGAAGCATTATCCTAGTAGGACTAGGATTATGGCTTGCCTAAGTTCTATAAAAAGGGACTTGAGGGCAGCACTTAATAATAACGTTTTAAGCTTCCATATAAACCCAAAATCACTCAGAAAACATCCAATCCTAATTCTTAGAGAGAAAAACGCATCCTAGCAGACGCGTGGAGGGTGAGAGGTCGTTGTTCACTCCGTGTGGATACCGTAGAGACGCTGTACCTTCCGGCCGGCGTTTGATTCATCCGCTCTCAAGTTTTGATCAGTAGAAACACGAGTGTCCAATAGGTAAAACCCTAATCATTGACTTATGCTTTTTGCATGGATCCTAGGTAGAATTCGGATCAAAAGATTAAAATTTCGCTGCATGTGATAATCCGAATTCCTAACAAGGTCCACTTCGCCTTTAGCTAGAGTCTTACTCCTTTATAGTTCCTGCACATTTGTATAAATATGAGAACCATATCTAGTATCTAATACACAAGATATAGAAGGGGAAAATTAATTTCTATAACATAGATACCTGAAGCGGAAGTCTTACTTCCTTTCTTCTTTTTCAAATCTTCTAAATAGACCTTGCAATTTCTTTTCCAATTTCCGGTCTGACCACAATGGACACATGTCCCTTCTTTAGCCACACTCCTTTTTGGTTTCAGTGCAGATGACTTAGACTTGGGCTTGCCTTTGGATTTAAAATCCTTCTTGTTTTTAACCTTGCCTTTTCCCTTACCTTTGCCCTTTTGAACCATCATTATGGTATTAGGCTTAGTCTTCTACAAATTTTATTCAACAGTTCTTAACATACTTAACAATTCTAGTAGTGGTTTGTCAATTTTATTCATGTTGTAATTCATGATAAATTAACCATAACTCTATTGCAACGATTGCAGAATTAAGTTAGTGGCCAACTCTTAACCTAGTGAAGCACCCAATCTCTCAAGGTTCTTAACATACCCAATCATTTTAAGTACATGAGGCCCAACAGGGTTTCCTTCTGCCAGTTTGCATTGAAACAACACTTTTGTCACCTCAAACCTCTCATGCTGAGCTTAGCCTTCATAAAGCTTTTTAAAATGCTCAAGCATGTCATAAGCTTCCATGTTCTCATGTTGCTTCTGAAGCTCAGAGTCTATGGTAGCTAACATGAGATAATTGACATCTAATGCATCATCATGATGCTTCTTATAAGCATCTTTTTTATCTCGAGGGGTAATTGCTTCAAGTTCTTAAGGAACAGGTTCTTCTAAGACATACATTTTTTGCTCATGTTTGAGGACTATCCTCAAATTCCTGTACCATTCCAAAAAGTTTGTCCCATTCAGTTTGTCCTTCTCAAGGATCGATCGCAATAATAAGTTATTTGATGTATTAGCCATTAGTTATCTACGATAGAAATATGCAAAGTAAGTATTAAGTTTAAAACATTTAATAAGGTCTTTTATTAAATGTACCTCCCACTATTTTATTCAAATTAATAGCCCTTGCTATTAATTCAGAAAGTCACATTGTTTAAGCATTCTAGTGGGCCAAGATCCATATTTCACCAAGCCTTAAGTTAGCTTTGGCTAAACACTTAAAACTTAGTTATTTAGGTAGGCAACACTTACCAATTGTATCATATACAACTCTTGGATAGTTGGGTGAACAACATTTGTTCTAGTACATCTTATGAACTAAAACCCAACTCTATGCCTCTAGGTCTCAATCTTATTGAGATATCTTAGTTCAGTCGGACCCAATGTTTGACATTCTAATATCACTTTTATCCCGTCGCATCTCACCAAGATAAATGAGGTACTTTACTTTAGCAAACCTACCTTATGTCAATCAAAGCCTTGATGAGTGTCAAGCATTGGAAGGCATCGTTTAATTATTACTGACTTAATATTTCAGATGAGAGATTTTAATTTATTCATTATTAGATCTCACCATAACTAGCCTATTTATTCATGCATTATATTTAGCATATCTCATACATCATATAAAGTAAATGAATAAAATAGATTACTGCATATCATATATCATGCAATGAATAGAACTATCACATAGTAGGAACACATTCTATCACATAGTAAATGCATGCTTGTCAATATCATCACATAATAAAGAAATCAAAATGCCACATAGTATGGCCCTAAAATTTTATTTTCTAATGACATTCCTAATTAACTCCTTAGCTTCTTCTTGTCCTATAGCTCTTTAGCTTCTCCTTGTTCCAAGCCAAGAATGCTCCATTGCAATTACAAATTTACAACAGAAACCCCAAGTTACATTCGGGGGGAGTGAGATGAGAAAAGAATATACATTAGAAAAATAGAGGAAGACACGACACGCAGATCGTATTTAAAATCCATCCATAAAAACTCCAAGGGCCATACTATGCAACACATTCATGCATCATATGTAATAATTGCTAAGAAATATATGTAACCAAGATAAGCAGGATAATTGACATATATATTTCATAACATAATCATCATAAAAAATCATGTTTTAAAACAACGCCTTAAGAACAAAAATAATTTTTTGAACGCTACGCAGAGTTAGCACAACGGTCCCGAAATTCAAACATATTAAATCACATTATTTGATAATTTTTCTATCAACAATTGACACACCCTTTTAGTCAAATAATTCGACATTATTTGACATTCAAATCACAATCCTGAAATTCAAACATATTAAACCATACACACATGTTCTTCATACATTAATCTAGATTTATTTCAAATCACATTAAAACAAATTTAACCAGATCTATATATAAAGATAAATTCAAAATTAATCACATTAATTTCATACAGAATAGATCATATTCTTTAAATGCAGATTATATCACATATACAATACAGATTCAAGGTTTCATCATATGAAAGCTCAAAATTAAATACTAATCCAGAACGCATATATATATCACACATATATAACCTAACTTAAGGATTAAGTTTAATTAATTCTGATTCATAACAGAACCTCTTTACTTCAAAAAATGATTTTCACATAATTAATCCTATTTGTTCTTATTTAACACAGAACCCAGAATCAATCACAGAAGCAGATTCAAATTTAAATTAAAAACCCAGAATTACCCATGAAACAGATTTGAACGTGAACTAGAAAAATGCATAATTAGATTCATACAGTTTATCTCATTAATTGTTAATCACATTCGAAATACAGATAATATATATATATATATATATATATATATATATATATATATATCTTCGAAATCAGAACAAAACAACGAGTTTGCATATATCTCATATATATCTAGTTTAAATAGAAACTAATTTGATGTTAATTTATCACATAAACATTCATCAAAAAGTGTAACTCCTTATTTAAATTGAAATAGATTTGACATATATTTATCATATAAATATTCATCAAAGGCAGTAAAACATATAATCAGAACTATATTTTCGCAAGAAGCTCTGATACCATTGTTGGGAATTCAGATTATCACATGCAACGAAAATTCAAAATTTGATCCGAATTCTACCTAGGATCCATGCAAAAAGCATAAATCAATGATTAGGGTTTTACCTATTAGGCACTCGTGTTTCTACAAATTAAATCTTGAGAGTGGGTGAATCAAATGTCGGCCGAAAAGTACAGCATCTCTATGGTATCCACACGGAGTGAACAACAACCTCTCACCCTTCATGAATCTATTAGGATGCATTTTTCTCTCTAGGATTTAGGATTGGATATTTTCTGAGTGATTTAGGGTTTTATGGAAGCTTATGTGCGTGTGCATAAAAGTGTTGCCCTCAAGTCCCTTTTTATAGAACTTAGGCAAGCCACAATCTTAGTCCTACTAGGATAATACTTTCAAAATTCTAATCACACTTAACAACTCATCTTATCCTTATCCTAGAGATAATGGGAAGAGATAGGACTTATATATTAATTATCTAATATTAAATAATAATATTATCTCATAATATAAATATCTTAATTATTAGATAATTGCATATAGTTATTAAATATCAAAATAATATTATCTCATAATATATTTATCTAATATCTAATAACGTAATTATTTGATATTACTTTAATATTAAATAATATCACATAATAATAATTATATTTATTACGTGAAAAATATATTATTATTTAATAATATATATATATATGCATGAAAATAAGTCCAATTAATTAGATATTAATCTAATTAAAGTCTAATTAATTATTGTCTTATTCCTACTCCTTTTGTGTGACCTTGTAGGTTCTTACTACGTTAACAATGATTCATTATCAAGCCATAGATAGTGAGCGGTATTTAGCAATACATCACTGCCACTGAAGTAATAAGAATGTTTGTGATTCGACATCCACCTAATATATGATCAACGTTTTGCATCATAATCCCTTTTGTAATAATATCCAAATTGAACTAGAGGCATGGAGTGTGTCATCCTCGTTAATGTTCAATTTATATTTCTTGATACTGAGTAGACTTAAAATAAATGATTAATATCACATATTAATCCAATTGAGCATAACCATGCATTTCTAAGTCTTACTCAATCAAGGGGCCCAAGGATATTTCTCTTTTATACAAGAGTAATAAAATCTCATCTACATCACTCACTTCCCTCTGCAAAATTCATGACATACCCAATCAATGTCTTATTCGTCATCCTTATTAAAGGTGACATAAGATAATATTAAAGTGAGTAATTTCTCATGGAAGAAATCGTAATAACTTCAGGTCAAATGTTTATATGTATTTGTGATCATATGAGAATAACTTATGACACGTCTATCCATGCAATATTCTCATAGTGGGTCAGTTTAGTACATTATTCACTAACAATGTACTCATGTATTGACTTGATATCACATATCCATGATTCGTAATCATCAATCATTATACATACTAGTCTCGATGTATTATTACTATCCTTTTCGTAATAATATTTAACTAGGGGCATTTTAGGAGTAGCGAAACTATTCCAAGGATAATTATTATATTAAGTTATAAATCGCATAGAATAATAATAAAATTATGAAAACAAAATGTAATAATTAAATTACCTAAAATAAAATATAATACATTGTGTATTATTTCAATCATCTATATGATTGGTTCCTAGGACACAGACCAACAAACTCAAGTTGTCTAACTAGAGAAGCTAATTTTAAGATGTCATGTTTATTGCAATGAAGGCATTATTAAGGACCTAATTTTTCTACAATTGATTTTTTCTTCCAAATCTCACTATTACAATAATTAATGAAATCAATAAGGTTACATTAGAGTTTTAGTTATTCTTCTATATGTCTAGGTAATAAACAGATGAAAGAAAGAAATTTCTTGTTTGTTCTATATGTTTATAGCATGCTACCTTACAATTTAGTCACATTATTGTTTGATTATAAAGTATTAACAATAGGAATGTAGCCTATAGTAGTGATGGGCATAAAAAATGCTACCACACATAATCTAAAAGTTCTAAAATTATAATGATAAGGTAGGCAATTTATTAGGAAAAAAAAAGATAGGATAAGAATAACCAGTACTATCACACATTGGATTTATCAAACATGACATGTTGTATATTCTTTTTATAACTCATATATGTTGCAAAGAATAGTTATATGCTAAAGGTCTCACATTGCAGGAGATGTGGTGCAATTGCAACTATCTAGATTAAAAGCAATCATGACTAAAACTTAGTCAAGCATACACTCCATACAATATTAATTCCTATAACTATCAATGGACTTATTGAGGCAAGCATAGAAGTTTTCCTTTTATAGATAAAAAATCAAACACCTAATGTGTAAAGGTGAATATAGCAAGGAAACTATAACTTTACATATATATACTAATGGATAAAAAATTATCCTCAAGCACAAATGAACCAAATTGCTTGAGACTGGAATAAAGTGAAAAAAAATAAGGCATTGGACAACCCTAATGCATACTTGATGCCTCAAATTGAACAATCATAGTGCTATAAGCTTGGAAATTTGATGCATAAGATTTTATTTATATTATTTCCTCCTATTTTATATATCTTAATGTGTTACATATACTTAATTTTATAAAATTAGCCCAGTTATGTGATTAGGCATAGGTTTTTCAATGTTTTAAAATTGTTTGGTTAATATTAGATTTTTACACTATTTTAAATTTTTAGCTATAACTTAAGTTTTAGATATCAAATTTGGATGATCTTTATATCATTGGAAAGTTTAAAACTTTATAGCTTTTATATTTTGGCCAAAGCCTAAATTAAATGTCTAGAAAGTCAACATTAGCTATGAAGTTAATGCTTTATTTTTGTTTAAGTTGAATCATGTCATGACCCACTTCTAATCGTGATTGGCATGGATCCCAAAACTAGTTTCCACAAGTCTTAGCAATTTTCACTCTGACTAACCAACATGAGTTTCTAAATTTTTGAGGGATTTAAAATTTTATTTTAAAATTTTTACAAAAAAACAGACAGAGTTTCCCCCGTTTTCAGACACTTTCTAAGGGCCACACACCCTATAATATTAAAACTTGTATTATTTTCAAATACGATAGCATTAAACATATAGTACAATACAATTTCAAACTTATGCACAAATAAATGATTTAACACATCAAATGTTAAATCAATATCATTTTTATTTCTAATTTTAATTCTAATTCAAAATGATCCTCAACTATCAAATTTTCTAACCCAGGCGGTCTTTGATTCTTTATGGATGCTACAAGGCTTATTTCTTAACCTAAAAACATTGGAAATGAGATAGAGTAAGTTATGAAAACTTAGTGAGCACATATCTACTGATAACTTGTGGGAGTTCAATTTTAGATATAATAATTGTTGGTTAAGCATATAATAAATTGGAACTATAAACAAACCTATTTCTTGGCATTTTGAAACCTATGGAACCAAATATGGGAATAGGAGTTCTCTTGCACAAGACTTATGGAAGATACAATTACCTGATAATGCATAAAATTATCATCACAACACACACTACCTATTCCAATAGTCAACATAACCACAAATAGGCCTTAATGCTGAAATACAAATAAATCATCATGATCACATTATGTCTTTGTAATCATAACAAACACTAACACCCAATCACAAGCAAAGTTCTAATACCATATCAAATCACACACTTAGTTATAGTAAACATATATGTAACCGCCTTTTTATTTCAGGATTAAGTTTACACTTTTCTTAACTACTTGCTGGGAATTTCCCATTCAACGTTTAGATAAACCTTATATCCTTTTGCAATTGTTAGTCGAGAATGTTCTATTTGAATTTTCGTATCATCTCTTTATCATAAATTATAATATCCAATATCTTTACTTTAACACAATTCACAATTTTCTAATGCCTTATAAGGCTCAATTCATAATATAATAGATCCGCTAAAGCTTTACTCTATTCATATCACTAGATCCAATATAAGTTTACATAGACAACTACTCCACAATTACGGGTAATCAAAACCTATAACATAATCGTAATATGATCTATTATAATTCTATCACAATTAATCAAATGGTAACTAATAATAACATTTTACTTTCATTACGTACTTTGATCAATTAACACACTCTTAAAAGCTAATTACTCTTATATCAAGAAACTAAGTTTACACATGAATACAAGTAGATGTTTACAAGAATAAGAGTTAGCACTATCAATGAGAAAAATACAATTTACAGTATTTAATTCATCTTATATTAAGATAAAAAATTAGTGGTGAGATATATACTTACCTGCTCAAATCCACCTGTCTTGTTTACTGCAAAGCATCCAAGTTTAACTTGCATCTCATCTTCCTATTCATAATTTACAAGAGTAATTTATAAATAAATAAGCATTCTTTATTTTCTTCCTCAACCACTATTTCAAGAGCTAGTCATAATATCTAACGTTTTATTATACATATAATCTTCCTTTATTTTTACTTTACAATTTACAAGCAATGCTCATCTGAGTATTACATATTTCTTTCCTATCTTATGATTCTATATTCAAATCATAGGATGATAATTTCTAATTTTACAAGCTCCTTTTATTTTTTAATATTAACTTTTAAAGTTTAAAATACTTCTTATCATAGAAATATTTTTGAACTAATATAGATCAAACCAAGATATGGAAACTTTATACCTTAGTCATATTCTAGTAATGTTTTATCAACATTTTGTAACATGATGCTCTTATACTTCCAAGTTATCATCCAAATCTCTTAAAGTGTGTATATATATGTATATAGCATAATGTATTTCCTCTTAGTTATGTATCAAATTATCTAAAAATATAAAAAATTAGCTATATAAAAACCCTAATAATGCTACTTCAATATTCTACAGCATGGAATCCTATTTTTCCTAACTATCATTTTTTTTTCAAAATCCCTATAAAATAGGGTTTCCTTAGCTAAATTCAAATCTTTCAAAATATTAAGTTACAATGCTTTACTCTTACTCTAATGCTACTATTTCAACAATTTATATCATAAAGTTTCAATTTTCTAAGCCATAGCCATATGTTCCAAACACACATAAAATGGGTTTATTTGTTTTAGCTTTAAACAATCAACACCGATATAAGTAATGACATAAAAAGATTATAATTATGTTATTTTACCAATTCATAATATAAAATCTCATTTTGTAGATGGTATCATTATTTTCTCAAAATATACAAAAATGGTTATTCTTCAATTATACCTTAAATCATTATGAATATTAGAATCTTATAATATGAAGTTTCTCATCAGCATTTGTAATGCCCTACTAGAGCTTGTTGGCAATTCATTGATGCTATAAAATGTGAAAATTCTTTGAAAAATGGTGAAAGGAGAAGTACTGCACATGGCTAATGATGTTTCATTTTCATAACTTCCCTACCATAATGGTAGTTTGCGGCTAAAGGCGAAAGGTGCATCGATGAAGCAAGAAGGTTTAGTGCCATTGAGCCACTGAACTAAGCTTTCTTTGTGAAGCCAAGAAGTTGTCGCTCGGAGTGGTGGAGCACATGATAAAGACTGACACAACAGGTATGATTGAATTTTAAAATGAAAGGGAGGAAGCTCATGAGGAAAAGGAAGAATAACAATAGTGAGGTTTAGAAAAATAAGAGAGGATGGAGAAGAAAGAAAGAAGGACGACGAAGTTGCTGGATGCCTAGAAAAATAGAAGGAAAAAGAAAAAATAAAGCACTGAATGTCGATCAACGAGAAAAGCAACAAGCAAAAAAAATAAAGAGAAAAGCTAGTGGAAATGAGGAGAGAAAGATCCATATAAGAGAAGCAACTAGAACCATAAAAAATAAAATTGGTGAAAATATGGAGAGAGAAGGAACCGACTTGATAAAAGAAAGAGAGAGGTAGTAAAATATAAAAAAAAAGATTTGGGTTTTTATCCTATGTAACACGGTGTACCATAACTCATACTCCACTTTTAATCTCATCCTTCCAATAATTCCATAAAATTTTGGCCATTAAATTTTCATACTTTATAATATTCTTTCTCCCAATAACTTAATAATTCAATGTGAATATTTTAATAAATAAAATCCTAATGCTCTCATTTTTATAAAATTAACTTTATTTAGAGTCTCAATTCTATTATTATTTTTTTAATCTTCTCTCAATACATATATTTTTATAATAACTTGGTAAATTTAACATTCCTATAAATAAATATTTCAAGCTTCCTAAACTTTCAAAAATGGTTTATTCATCACGAATTTCATTTTGTAAATCTTTTCACTTAAAATTGTTAAAATTATTTTCAATTAATGAGAAAATTCTTCTAGAAAATATTTAAACCAACCTTAAATTAATAATAGTCATTTAAAAATAAATTTATTCCTAACTTAAAATTAATTTATAAAATACAAGCACCTTATTCTATAAATCCTTGCATTTATAATCATTAAATATTATTTCTTAATCGTAAAAACTTACACAATTTTATGGGATATTACAAATCAATCTTGATTTTTGAGTCATATTTGGAGTTTCAAAGGTCTAATCAAGGCGAAAGTAGCACTTAAAGTTTCCCTAAATCTAGCCTAATAACTTTCATATTTGTGGTTTAGTGAAACTACATAGTTCTGTGGGTCTTGTAATGGATAGAAGTTAGATCTACAAGATTTTATTGCAATAACTTTTGTAGTGTATTATTTTATAAATTACGTTTTGAGCTTCTAAAATTAGCAAGGCCCTATTTTTTGCAATCCTAGGAGATATATTATTTTGGTCCATTAGGTTTAGTATTAGAAGAAAATCAAATATAGATTTTGTGCCTCCAAAGGCAAGAATATAATTCTAGGCAACTCTAAACAACTTTCTTTTCTTCTTCTTCAATCATGAAAGGCTAATTTTCTAATTGATTCAAGGAATTTAAAGCTTATCTCTAGTTGAATTATAAAACCCTAAGTTATAGTGTTAACTTTGCTATTTGATTTTCCTTTTTTTTAATGCTTTTATTTGATTTTTTTAAAATTACATAAACCACATACTAATTTGGTATAATTTGTGTTTAATACTATTTTATGATATCTATTTGGTTTTATGTTGAATGTTAGTTAGTTAATCATCATTTTTCTTGTGAGAATAAAGGATTGAATGATTAAATTAGAAATTTCTACTTTAATCATTTCATTTAGTTGAATTCTATATTCATATCAATTTAGATATGCCTTTATGAATTATAGCAATTGTCTAATTTTGCTATTCTAATTTGATCAAATCTTATATGGTTATCTTGCAAAGAATTCGTGAATCATTATAGGAGTTCTTGATGATTCTAAGTTGAAAAATTAATTGAAATTATCAAATATGTTGTGATCTATGATTAATCCACCGAAGAGTTCTTAATTCTTTTAGTTAATAGCATTTTTGTATTGATTTTCTATGTTACATTATTCTATTTCTAATAGTATATTTTGTTTAATTTTGAATTAAACCCCCTAATTTAGTTTTGTTTATATTCTTACATATTATTTGCATTCTATTTGCATATTGTTTGTTTAGTTACTTAATTTTATTTCCTTTGACTTGTTCTTTTTTATTAAATTCTATAATCATAGTTAATAATTAAATATAAAAGGATGTCTTAAGTGGATCATTAGGAATTTGGCCTAGTTTATTACCTTATATTGTAAAGTTTTTATCAAACCAGTAATTTCTAATTTTGATAAGGTTTAACAATTATTAAAACCTATCAACTTATTCTATCACAACTTCCATATGAGATATAGATGCTAAACATCCTATGCCCCTTTATATTTTGTACCTAAAGCTTTTACAAATTGCTAGAAAAATAACAAAATAGAAAACCTTCAGCTTGATCAAACAACGAAATCAAAGAACAAAAAATAACCTAAACAAACAAAAAAAAACAATGAAATCAAAAAAATAAAAAAATAACAAAATTGAATTCAAACTAAAATAAAGAAAAGAAGAAAAACATTGCCATATAAACTCAATTGAAGCCTTTATACATGAGTTTTACTAAAATGTGGCTTCAATTTAATGCCATAGGGATTTTACACCCTATCTTTCCAACCTAAAACTTCTATAAATTTCCTATGCCTTTCACAATCTAGAAAAATTTGTAGGAAAAAACATAAAAACTATCCTACAAAGAAATATTGAGAAAAAAAGTCTCAAATACAAAAGTAAAAGAGAAAATTTTGGTAAAACATTTGCAAAAGAGAAACTATTACTAAAGAAGAAGAAGGAGAATAACCAACATGAATATGTGATGATGTGTGCCCATTTGTAAATTTATTTTGAAAAATTAAGCACGGACTAGTGAAAAATGGTTCATTTATTCCATAAAGGGAAACAAAACATAGAATACAAAAATAAGCGATAGTAGGGCATTAATGGTAAAAAAAGAAGGGAGAAAGGTGTGAAAAATTTGCTAGCTTAGCAAGTAGTAGAAAAAAATTATAACTAGTCCTAAAAAAATGTTGTTTTGTTAGTTAGATAGGGCATTGATGGTCTTATTCTATTATATTGATTTCATGGTTTGAACTATTAAAATAAAAACATTACTTAATTTTTAAAAAGTTTTGTTATAAAATATCTTTCTAGTTTCTTGAGAAATTTTCAAATAGTATTCAGTTGAGCTTTATAAAACTATTTTAAATATGTATTTTTGATAAATTGCCCTTTCTAAAATAATTTTCTAAGAAATTATCTATTTGAAAATATATTGGTAGTAATGACCTTTTAATAAATAAATATTTTTTTAAAATCACTTTACCAAAAGTTTCTATTTTCTAAGGTCTTTATTTTTTTTAACTATTTTCAAATCATGAAAGAAAATTCCTTTTATTTTTAACTTGGATTTTGACTCAAAAGAGATCTTGAACATGTCATATTTTTTTAGACATATTTAAAAGAATGAACCTTATCAATTATGGAAATTGATTTTTTTATTTAAGATAGAGTTTTAAAAAAATAGTGAATCTTGTGTTTTTGCATCATAAATACTTGACAAAAATACTTGGCTTTACAAATTAGTTAGTTTAGAAAGATTTGTAAAGATATTTGGTTGATATCTTTATGTTAGTTATGATAGTCCAAAAATTGGGTCATAATACTAAGTTATATCCTTGAAGCTATGAAGTTATGAACATTTGAAGAATTGGTTATAAAAGCACATGCCATGGAATTTAACATTGTTATAAAAGTAAGTTAAAGGTTTCTTATTCATAAGAAGACAAAGGAAAAGTAGGGGTTTAAAAAGGATAGCAAGTTTTCATTTTCCAAGCCTAAAATTAAGCAATCTATGGTTGTAGTTTTTTCATTGGTGAAGCTTAACATCAATAAAAACAAGCAAGATGACAAAGTTACTAGTGTTTTAAACAAAGAAAGAAAGATTTCTTTAAAGGAAAGATAAATTAAAGAATATCCATTCCTTAATTCTAATATGGTGTGGATACTAAAGTCATTGTTTGAAGTTAATTTGATCGATTTATCAAAAACAAAGCATCTAAAGTGAGCAAATAAGGTTGATGATTTGAACTTCTACAATTACTATCATTTGGTTAGACACCTAATTGAGAAAAGCTTTAGGTTGAAAGAAAAAATCATAAAGTTACCTAAACAATACAAAATCACATTTAACAATGATAATGCAATAAGTAACTTAATGACGATCATCCTAACTTTGCTAAAAAATTATCTTTTTCCTCACATGATTAAATTTGGTGCATTTAAGCCTTTAATACTAGGAAAATGAATCAAATTTCTAATGATTTTTGTAACTTCTAATATCGTTAGGGGAAAGTGTGATGATAAATCAATCTTGGATGATGATAAAGGATGGATTTTAGTCACATATAAGAGAAGTAAGAAGAAGAATCAATGTATGTCGTCCAAAGTAAGCCCAATAAAGTTGATAGTAGTATATAAGCTAGAAGAAAGGCTTATCCTAAGTAAGAATAATGTTAAATTAAGGAAAAAAATGACTTAACAAACAAGAGACTTCAAAAGAACATCAAATTGCTTAATTTCATGTCATAACAATTTCATGATTTGAAATACACCGCATGCAACCAAGTATGAGATAAGGAAGTTATTAATGTTGAAGAACATGGCATTAACAAGAATTAAGCAACCCATGCATAACTATTTTAACATTCACAAATGACAACTTGCTTTTCAATTCTAAGTGTCACAAGTATTCTTTTTTTATCACTAGTTTCACTCATAAGCAAAAGGTTAACTGTATCTTGATAGACAATGGTTCCATTGTAAAAATCTTGCCCTTTAAGACAATAGGAGACCTTAGAATCCTTATGCATAAACTATTTCATAGCCAAGATTTCAACCATGGTGGATAGCAAGAAATAAAAAATATATGACTTAGCCTTCAAAAAAAAGAAATGAAGTCAAGTGCTTTATGTTATGTCATTAATGCTGAAATAACTTACAATTTTTTTTCTTAAAGGATCATGGGTATATGAATATGAAAATTTTCTTTTTTCATATCACCAATGCTTCAAGTATTATCACATGGGAAAGGTGAAGAAGGTAGTCATTGATGACAAAACCTTTATTGAAGTTATATCCTACTTTTCTGATGTCAAATTCTACTTAAAGAAGAATGTAGTAGGTGAAAACAATCCTCTTACATCCTAAATTTATTTTTTTTAATGAAAATTAGCAAGTAAGATGTGAAAAATAAAATGTTAATAAACAAAAGGAAAGAAGTTGTAAGTCTTTTTGAAAATTATGGAAAGAAGATAAAATGTGTTATGGTACTTTGTTATATCTCATTGATGAAAAAAATATTTACTATTTTATTTTATCCTATTTTATGTCTCTCAGTGGATTACACATGCTTAATTTCACAGAATTGGCCTTGTTTTATAATTTCTGGTTAATTTTACAATATTCTAAATTTATTTCGTTAATGGTGGTTTTGACATTGTTTCAAATTTTCAACTATATCTTGAACTTTGAATGTTGGATTGATGCAATTTTTATATTCTTAGAAAGCTTAAAGATAGAGTTGTAACTTTTACTTTTTGGCTCAAGCCCAATTCAAATGTTTTGGAGGTCATATGTGGCTGAAAAGTTAAGATCATATCTTTGTCCTAGCTAAGCCTACCTTGGTTTTTTTATCTATATATGGAGCTATAGAGGTCAAATTAACATGGAATCAGTGTATAAATTTTGTTAAGACCTAAGCCTACAACTTTTATGTTTATGGATTACTCAAATTACTTTGTTTTAGTGGTTTTAATCTAGTTGGAAGTCAAACCTATAGAAATTCATTGATGTAACTATTGGAATTAATTATCTTGTTAAAAATAAGTCTAGGCTTCTAAAAATTAAGAAGGCCTTATTATTATAATCCTAAGATACATACAATCCAAGTCCAATAGGGTTTTAGTTTAATTAGGCCAAATAAATTGTGGGAACTCATTAGACTATAGAGACTTTTACACAGCATTCAACAACATAGCTTTTCTTCTTCTTATTTCTCTTTTGTTTTTCATCAATAGAAGCTTAAACTCGTGGTTAATTCAAGGAGTTTGAGAATTTCCTTTACTAAATTATGAGGCTATGAATTGTAGTGTTAACTTTCTTTAATTAATTTTCCTCTTTCCCTAATTATATTTGCTAATTTCTTAAGATTACATGTGCTAGAATTTGATTTGGTATAATTGATCTTCATCTTTGTGATTTCTAATTTCTCTACTATTTTGATGTTGAATTATGATTAGTGAATCATGGTTTTACACATAGGGGCAAAGGGTTGAGGGATTAATTTGAAAGTTTCTAATTTAATTTCTCAATTCAATTGAATTATATCTTTAAATCAATTTTAATTTAGCATAGGGATTATGGCAGTTACTTAATTAATTAATATTAATTAATAAAATCCTAGATGATAATCTAGCTTAGGATTCGTAGATTATTGTAAAGGTTTCGGATAATCCAAGGTTGAAGAATTAATTAAAGATGTCAAATCCTAACTGATTAATGATTAATTTAAACTAGAGCTTTCAATTCCTTGAATTGATTGTTTTACTATATTGGTTTTTATTTTATCTATTTGCTTTATGTTTTTAATTTGTTTAATACATTTAATTAAATTTAAATTCACACAACCCCTCAATTCTATTATTGCATAATCCTACATTTTGCATATAGCATTTTGCATTCATATAACATATTGCATCTATTTTGTTTACATCTATTGCATTTTGTTTCATATCTATTTTTGCATTTTGTTATGCATTTTATTTTTACATATTGTTAGTGATTCATGGCAAAAGATAATATCAAGGGATCACTAGGGGTACAATTTTATTGTTCTAGTATATTACATTATTTTCTAGCAAACTAGTTTTTAATTAATTTTGATGAATAGCAACATTGCATATCACTTGTTCTTAAGAAGAAAGTGAGGGTTAATATACTTTCATAGGAGATGAAAATACTCATATAGAAGAATTAAAAATATTTGACCATTACAGTCTAAAAGCTTGAAGCTTTCCATGCAACTGGCTTCCACTTAAAGAATTCTTAAAACAAAAAAAAAAGCTTCATTGTTGAGCATGCCATATTACTAGTAATGTGAACCAAAGAAGGGTTTAGTGTAACTGCTTACAAGTTAATAGTTAAAGTAAACTATGACAATCAAGAGCCAAATGTATTAGGAAAATTTTTTCTAAAGATAATGGAAGATCAAATGCTCACTAGTATTAAAAAAAAGTTAGTGAAGTAAGATTATGCTATTAAAAACTTGAGAGTTGGATTAGGTTTCAAGCAACCAAATTCATTATGCATTTTAACAAAGAAAATAGAAAGTTAGTATATCTTTATCTTTAATGAAACTTTGTCTCAACCTACATTCTTTAATAACCTTGGCAAGGAAACTTTTCAAACACTAGTTTTTAATAAACTCAAAGAGCTAAGAACTAAAGTGGTTTTTTCAAAAAAGAATGTCTTTTTTAGATTAAGCCTTAACTCATCTTCTTTGAAAGGGAAAATACAAAATGGAGAGGAAAAAAAACCACTTATCTAAGAAAAAAAGGCATCAAAATCTTGTTCTTTTATAAGTAAAGCATTGTATGGAATGGGCTATTAGTGTTGATGAAGTATTGAAAGAAAGAAAATGAATTATAATGATCATGAAAGGAACATCAGATGACATTGAAAATACTTCACTTAATCAAATAATAATAGTTCACATGAATGATAAAGAACCTCTAATTAAAGAAGAAATTATCTCACCATCATTGGAAAAAGGTGTTGAAGTGATAGCTATTGAAACCAAACAAAATTAAAAATTACTAATTTAAAAAAATTTTGTAGTATAAGGTAATAAATTAGGTCAAATCCTAGTGATCCATTCAACACATCCTATCATAATAATTTGCTGACATGATTACAAAATTATTTAAGCCTTTTATGCACAAAAAGTAAAAAAGATAAATATAAAAATAAGTGAAAATTAAGAATGTTGTAAGAAATAAAATAGGATGTAAAAATGCAAATAAAATAAAATTAGGACATATTTAAGCTAATTAAAAAATGTGCTATTAAAAATGGAATGTAGAAGTAACATAAAAAAAATTAATATAGAAACATAATTGATCCAAGGGATTCAAAAACACTTTAGTGGATGAATCACAAATCACAACATATTTGATAAGTACAATTAATTTTTTGACCTAGAATTGTTTAAAATCTTTACAATAAGTCATAAATTCTATATTAGATAAACTTTTAGGATTTAGTCAAATTAAATTAGTAGAATTAAACAACAACTATAATTTATAAAGCCACATCTAAATTGATTTAAATATAGAATTTAGTTGAATTCAAGAATTAAACTAGAAATATTTGATTTAATCATTTAACCTTTTTTTTCACAAGAGTAATGATGATTAATCAACTAGTATTCTATATAAAACTACATAGATATCATAAACCATAATATTGAAAACAAATTATACTAAATTAATATCTAATTTATGCAATTCTAAAAAGTAAAAAAAATAAAGAAAGAGAAAAATTAATTAGCAAAATTCAACATTATGGCTTAGGATTTGATAATCCAAATAAATATAAACCTCAAATTTCTTGAATTAATTAGAAAATTAGCTTTCCATGATTGAAAAAGAAAAAACTTGGAGAAAAGAAGAAAGTTGTCTAGAGTTATATAGAATTGTATTCTTGCATCATAAGACACAAACCCGATATCTAATTTTGCTCTAGTACTAAACATAATGTGCAAAGATAATATACTTGCTAGGGTTATAAAAAATAAGGCATTGCTAATTTTAGGAGCCTAAAACCTAATTTACAAAATAATAGACTACAAGAGTTACGACATTTAAATCTCATAGGTCTAACTTCTAGCCATTGTGAATCCCCTAAAATTATGTAGTTTTCACTAAACAACAAATATGAAAGTTATTGGGCTAAGTTTTAGGAAAAATTTGGTACTAATTTTACCTTGATTAGGCTTCCAGAGCTCTAAATATGATCTAAAAACTAAGTTTGGTTTAACTTAGGTAGAAATAGAATATCAAATTCATAGCTAATTTTGATCTTCCATTATCCAAACCGGGCTTCAACCAAAACATGAGAGTTGTAAAGCTTTCTTTAAGCTTTCCAAAGATTTAAAAATTATCCAAATCTTATATTTATGACTCAAGTTATAACTAAAAATTTAAAATAGTATAAAAATCCAACATTAATTGAACAATTTTACAATATTGGAAAACTAATGCCCAATCACATAATAAGGCTAATTCTATATAATTAAGCATATATAACACATTAAGAGGCATAAAATAAGAGCAAATAATATAGACAAAATATTACACATTAAGTTACCTTATACTTGGCCTTTGCATGACCTTAAGCAAGATATAACTTTATTCAAAACAAAAAATAAAAAAAAATTACTTTTCAAAAACTTCAAAATCATAAATTCGTAAGCAAGAAACAATCAAAGCTATTAAGTGATATAACACATCATGAACAACAATCTTAACTAACTTGAAACTAACCAATAGAACAACTTAATTTAAAAAGAATTGATTAATCTGTTAGATTCTTACAAAATTTACTCTCTATCTCTTAATGTTTAGACCTAAGCTTATTTTATAAAATTATTCTACCATAAGCTTGTTAATAATATAATCTCCATTACTTAAATCATATGTACAACTATAAACTATAAACATATGGGACAATTATGAATAAAATAAAAAAAGGACTTTATTCAAGGTTATAATGTGACTAATGAAAAAGAAAGGAAAAATAAAGTTACGAAGGGTAGAAATAAAAGAAATCAATAGAGCACTTAAACTATAAACATATGGGACAATTATGAATAATTATAGCTCAATACAATAACCCAAATTCAAATTTAAAAACTCATGAACTTTTTTACCTTTTCATCAACTTCTTTTTGCCTTGTTGTTTTATCATTTTTTCATTTTTTTTATTTTTTTCATTCTTTTTCATTATTTTTTCTTATTGAGGATCTTTTTTTTTAATTTTAACTAACCTTTGTACTTAAAGTTAATAAATTTTTACAACACGCATACCCCTACTCTTATTTAAAATTCATTTCATAAAAATTCAAATACTTTACTAATTCTTAAGGTTAGGTAAAGATAATTATTTTTCATTAGAAAAAGAAATACTCACAGGCTAATCAATAAACAAAGAATGCCTTTATTATTTTTGTGCTTAAACAAAGAAAGAATGCCTTTATTATTTTTGTACATGCATATGCAAATGTAATCTAAAAAAGAATCAAAGTAAGTTCTAAAGAAACAAATTATGGAAGAGCATCACATAAGAAAAAAGAAAATAGTATAAATAATTAAGAGAAAAATGCAAATCACCCCCACTAACTATGAGATGGTTGCATTTTACTCTCTTAAACTATGGAAACTTGAATTTTATGTTAGTGTATATGCCCTAAAACTAATCATATTGATGATTGTAATTTTGAATTATATTATTTTAATGACAATTCTAATTATTATATTTATATATATTATCTGCATAATATATTTAATTATGATAATAACTTTAGAATAATTATATTCTTAAATGTCCTTAGTCATATATCATTGTAGATTAGGTTGTTTTGATATGTTAAGACTAGCATGTGTAGTGACTTATATGAGATATTAAGCTTACACATGAGTATAAGTTAGAGAACTTGTATACTGGACCGACCCATCCTAAGAACACTACATGGATTGTTATATGAGTGTCATGAGTGATTCTTAGTGATCATTATTATTATGGTCCTTTGACTTGAGATCACCAAGGTTTCCTACATGTGAGTTTCATATTTTGATCCTATTTTATCACTCATGCTTGAGTGAATACAAGGGTAGTTATTGGATGTGTCACATATCATGCGGAGGGGTTTGTGTGATCAAGATGAAATTTGTCCCTCCTATATAACAGGAGTAACATCTGTGGGCCCCTTGATTAAGTAAAGTTGAGAAAATGCATGGCCATGCTCAAATGAATTGACATGGGATGTCAATTACATTTGCTTCAGTCAGCTTACTTAGGGATCAAGAAACCTCAAGATTGGACTATACGGGAATGACACGGTCCATGTCTCCTGCTCAATCTAGATGTTTAGGACAAAAGGATATAGATGATGATCACATATAAAGGTTCAGTTGAATCACCGACTTTCTCATCACTTGGGTAATAATGATGTGTTGCTAGACACCGCTCATTGTTTATGATCATTAATATGATTAATGATTATTGTCAATGTAATGAAAGCCTGAAGGGTCACACATTTAGAGCCTAGTGGATTTGGAATTAATGGACCAAATTGTTTGGGCCTAATACTTGGGAATTCTATGTTATAATTATAAGGTCCAATAATAAGCCTATAATTATACATAGACCAAAGCTCAAATTAGTTAGGATTTTCTATGCTCCTATTTAAATAGGCTTGTTAGGTAATAATAAGGTTGATTCATTATTCACGCATCCCATACAGCATAGAAAAATCCTAGCACCTCTCCTTGACCATAATCCTTGAAGAGATGTAGCTAGCATTACGAGGCTAAGGAGACGAATTCCAACCAGTAATCGTGAGGAGGTTCATTGGTGATCTACTGGTTCATGTGGATACCTCGAACTCTTTGACCGAAAGGAAGTTGAAGAGGTGATCAACGAACAAAATCTGGAATTATATAAAGGTATAACCTGAATCTTACATTCTAATTTAATGTTTTGCATAGATCCGTTGGCTGGGATCGGTTTATTCTGCTGCGCTTGTATGACTTCCAATCCCAACAGTGGTATCAGAGCTACTTGTAAAATGCTAAATTAGGATTTTATTTGCTAATTGCGTGATTATGATGTTGATGAATTGTTCTGTATATCACGCTTCAATGATTCCTAATTAGGATTAGGGTAAATTTGATTTCGTGCATTCTGGTTCAAGCAAACTTAATATGATTAATTCTAATTCTGTTTCGAATTTGAACCTTATTTTGAATTCTGATTTAAATTTGAATGTGTTTTGTGATTAATTCTTTTTCTGTTTTGAATTCAAATCTGTTTCTGGGTTTCTTTTTAAATTTAAATTTGTTGCAATAATTCTGGATTTGGATTCAAATTTGAAACTGATTTCTGGGTTTTGTTTTAAACAAAATCAAAAGAATTAATTGCGTGAATATGTTTAATATATGAAAGACATTTTCTGATTAAAACATAAATTTTGTCATGAATCAGAATTAATCAAATTAACTTCTTGAATCTTTTTCATATATGTGATATACCTTGCACTTAATGGCTTAATCTGATTTTTTATGAAATTAATTGTTGAATTTGTTTCGTATAAAATCTGTGAATTAATTGGATCTATTTTAATATGATTAAAGTTTTTCCATTATGATTCTGTCATGAATCAGATTTGTAAACTCGTGATTTGAGTGTCAATAATTGTTGAATTGATTGACTAAAGAGGAATGTCAATTATTGACAAATTGAATTGCAATCTAAATGTCAGGTGCAATCAAGTAATTAGTTAATTAATTCAGAATTAATTAATTCAAATTTTGATATTGAAAATATATTTGGATATATGTTTCACTTATCATGTTGTTTTGTTGCTTGATGTATGTGCATGGTTATGGCCTTTGGTTTTGTTGTAATTTTTAAATACGGCTTGCGTGTCATGCTTCTCTATTACTTCTAGTTGTACATTCTTTTCTCATCTTACTCCCCTCGAATGTAACTCGAGGTTTCTTTATTATTATGTAATAATTTTATTGGAGCACTTGAAGTGGAGATCAAACCATGAAGAAAGAAGAAGATTCTTAGGAAGAAGTTTTTCTTTCTTAGTTTTATTTGATATTCTTGAGCTCTAGAATATCACTTAGGTTAGGCCATAATCATGTCACGTTTAATTTATGTTTTATGTATGAGATACCTATGCTAGATGTATATGATGCATGCTTACTAAAATCAAGTACATAATGGTGAGATCAAATAAATTAAAATCCCTTAAACAAAATACTAAGTAAAAAAAAAAGAAGATGCCTTCCAATAATAGCACTTGTCAAGATCTTGATCGACTATAAGTGAGTTTGCTAAAGCAAAGTACCTTAAGTCTATCTTGGTAAGACACGATGGGATAATAGTGATATCCAAATTGCTAATTATTGGGTCTTGACTTAACTGGGCTATACCAATAGGATTGGGGCCTAGAGGCATAGAGTTGGTTATGAATTCATGAGATGAATTTAAATAAGTGTTATTCACCCAACTTTCCAAAAGTTACATAAGATGTGATTAACAAAGGAGTTGTCTACCTAAATAGCCATATCTTGGGCGATTAGCCAAAGCTAACTCAAGATTTGGTAAAATATGGATCTTAGCCCATTAGAAAACCTTGACGATAAGGTTTTTCGAAATAATAGTGAGGGCTATTATTTTAAGAAAAATAGTAGGAGTATTATTTAATAAAAGACCTTATTAAATAAATAAAATACATGATTCTCATTCTGCATATTTTTCTATTGTAGATAATCATGGCATCAAATGTATCAAACTTATCACTGCGATCTATCCTTGAGAAAGATAAACTGAATGAGATGAATTTTCTCGATTGGTATCAAAACTTGAGGATTGTCTTCAAGCATGAGAAAAAGTAGTATGTCTTAGAGCAACCTACTCTAGATGAGCCTGCTGCTAATGCTCCTTGAGCAGAAAAGGATGCTTATAAGAAGCATTTAGAAGATGCTCTAAATGTCAGTTATCTCATGCTTGCTACCACGAACTCTGAGCTTCAGAAGCAACATGAGAACATGGAGGCATTCAATATGATTGATCACCTTAAACAGCTCTACCAAGAGCGAGCAAGACATGAGAGATATGATGTATCTAAAGCATTGTTTCAGTGTAAGATGGCTGAAGGAACACCCGTTGCTACACATATGCTTAAAATGATTGGGTACATCAATAGCCTTGAAAGATTGGGTTTTCCTTTGCAGCAAGAATTGGCCACTGATATAGTTCTGCAATCGTTGCCCAAGAGCTATAGTTAATTCGTCATGAATTATAACATGAATGAAATTGATAAGACTTTGCCTGAACTGCTTAACATGTTGAGAACTGCTGAGTAGAACTTGAAAAAGTCCAAGCCCAATTCCATTATGATGGTTCAAAAGGGCAAAGGAAAGGGCAAGTCTAAGGCTAAGAATAAAAAGAAAAAGGATAAGACTGATGGAAAGTCCAAGTCAAGTTCCTCTGCACTGAAGCCCAAAGGTGGCATGGCCAAGGAAGGGCAATGCTTCCATTATAAAGAACCAGGACATTGGAAGTGAAATTGCAAGATTTACTTGGAAGAGCTTAAGAAGCAAAAGGGAAGTGGGACTTCCAACTCAGGTATTTATGTTATAGAGGTTAATTTATCTACTTCTACATCTTGGGTATTAGATACTAGATGTGGTACTCACATTTGTGTAAATGTACAGGATCTTAAAGAAAGTAGATCATTAGCCAAAGGTGAAGTGGACCTACGCGTTAGAAATGGAACAAGAGTTGCTGCATTAGCTGTAGGGACTTATTATTTATTTTTACCTAGTGGATTAGTTTTAGAATTGGACAATTGTTATTTTGTGCCTACTATTAGTAGAAATTTAATTTTTGTTTCTTGTTTAGACAAGAAAGGTTTTTCATTTATAATAAAGGACAAATATTGCTCTATTTATTTAAATAAAATATTTTATGGCAGTGCACAATTAATGAATGGTTTTTATGTTCTGGACCTTGAAAATCCAATCTATAACATAAACACGAAGAAGGTCAAAACTAATGATTTAAATCCAACCTATCTTTGGCATTCTCGTTTAGGCCATATAAATGAGACATGCATCTCCAAACTCCATAAGGATGGATTTGTGGACTCATTTGATTTTGAATCATATGAGGTATATGAGCCATGTTTATTAGGTAAGATGACTAAAGCTCTTTTTACTGGGAAAGGTGAAAGGGCTAGTGATTTATTGGGCCTTATACATAGTGATTTATGTGGACTTTTAAACACACAAGCTAGAGAAGGTTATCAGTACTTCATTACTTTTACTGATGATTTCAGTAGATATGGTTATGTGCTTCTTATGAAACATAAGTCTAAATCTTTTGAAAAGTTCAAAGAGTTCAAAAATGAAGTACAAAATTAACTTGGTAAAAGTATTAAAGCACTTCGATCAAATCGAGGTGGTGAATACTTAGATCGAGAGTTCCTTAATAATCTAAAGGAGTATGGTATTGTATCACAACTCACTCCACCAGAAACACCTCAATGGAATGGTATTTCTGAAAGGAGGAATCGAACTTTGTTAGACATGGTTCGATCAATGATGAGTCAGGCTGACCTTCCAAATTTCTTCTGGGGACATGCTCTAGAGACTGCAGCTTTCACATTAAACCATGTTCCGTTAAAATCAGTTCAAAAGACACCATATGAGATATGGACTGGGAAACATCCTAGTTTGTCTTTTATGAAGATTTGGGGCTGCAAAACTTACGTAAGATATCAGGCTTCTGATAAACTTAGACTCAAATCTGATAAATATTTTTTCGTTGGATATCGTAAGGAAACAAAAGGATATTATTTCTATAATCCAACTGAGCAAAAAGTGTTTATTGCTCGAACTGGTATTTTTCTAGAGAGAGAATTTATCTCTAGAAGAATTAGTGGGAGAAGAATAGAACTTGAAGAAATTCAAGATCAATGAGAAAACATTGAACTTGAGATGAAACCTGAGCCGGTTCCACAACCAGTTGTGGAAGAACCTGCTTATGTAACACATAACCTACCAAGAGGCTACGATGGGCCCAGATTTTGAGAAATGGCTAGAAGCTATGAAATCAGAGATGGACTCCATGTAGTCAAATCAAGTTTGGATTTTGGTTGATCCACCTGAAAGGGTAAAACCCATTGGGTGCAAATGGATTTTCAAAAAGAAAACTGACATGGATGGTAATGTGTGTACCTTTAAGGGATGATTGGTTGCAAAAGGTTTCAAACAAATCCATAGTATTAACTATGATGAGACTTTTTCTCCAGTTGTCATGCTTAAATCCATTAGGATTCTTCTAGCTATAGTAGCATATTATAATTATGAAATTTGGCAAATGGATGTTAAAATTGCTTTCCTTAATGGAAATCTTCTTGAGGATGTGTACATGACACAACCTGAAGGTTTTGTAAATCTTGAAAATGTTGAAAAAGTTTGCAAATTGCAACGATCCATTTATAGGTTAAAGCAAGCTTCTCAGAGTTGGAATCTTCGTTTCGATGATGTGATCAAAGAGTTTGGTTTCATCAAGAATGAAGATGAACCCTGTGTGTACAAGAAGGTTAGTGGGAGCACAATAGTCTTTCTAGTGTTGTATGTAGATGACATATTACTCATTGGAAATGACATTCCTACATTACAGTTTGTAAAAACTTGGTTAGGAAATTATTTTTCTATGAAAGACTTAGGTGAGGCCTCCTATGTATTAGGTGTCAAGATCTATAGAGATAGATCGAGAAAATTGCTTGGCCTAAGTCAAAGTACATACATCGACAGGGTGCTAAAAAGGTTTAGCATGCAAGATTCTAAAAGAGGATTCTTGCCGATGTCACATGGCATAAGTCTCTCAAGAACTCAATGTCCTTCCATAGAGTATGAGAGACAACGCATGAATAAGATCCCTTATGCATATGCAATTAGGTCTATCATATATGCCATGTTATGTACTCGTCCTAATGTCTCATATGCTTTAAGCATGATGAGCAAATACCAATCAGATCCTGATGAAAGTCACTGGACAGCTGTTAAGAATATTCTTAAGTACTTAAGAAGAACTAAAGACATGTTCTTGATTTATGGAGGTGAGGAAGAGCTCATTGTAAGTGGTTACACTGATGCTAGCTTTCAAATCGACAAAGATGATTTCAGGTCGCAGTCAGGTTATGTATTTTGCCTTAATGGTGGCACTGTGACCTGGAAAAGTTCAAAGCAAGGGATAGTGGCTGTTCTACAACAGAAGCTGAATACATTACAGTATCAGATGCCACAAAGGAGGCTGTTTGGATTAAGAAGTTTATCACTGAACTTGGAGTTGTTCCTAGCATTGCTGACCCAGTAGAGCTCTATTGTGATAATAATGGAGCCATTGCGCAAGCCAAAGAACCTAGATCTCGCCAGAAATCTAAACATATACTCTAGCGCTATCATCTCATAAGAGATATTGTTGACAGAAATGATATCAGGATATGCAGAATACCAACCGATGATAATGTCGCCAATCCACTGACAAAAGTCCTGACGCAACAAAAGCGTGATAGTCATATAAGATCCATAGGTATTAGATACATGGATGATTGGCTGTAGTGTAAGTGGGAGATTGTTAGTGTATATGCCCTAAAACTAATCATATTGATGATTGTAATTTTGAATCATGTTATTTTAATGATAATTCTAATTATTATATTTATATATATTATCTGCATAATATATTTAATTATGATAATAACTTTAGAATAATTATATTCTTAAATGTCCTTAGTCATATATCATTGTGGATTAGGTTGCTTTGATATGTTAAGACTAGCATGTATAGTGACTTATATGAGATATTAAGCTTACACATGAGTACAAGTTGGAGAACTTGTATACTGAACTAACCCATCCTAAGAACACTACATGGATTGTTATATGAGTGTCATGAGTAATTCTTTGTGATCATTATTATTATAGTCCTTTGACCTGAGATTACCAAGGTTTCCTACATGTGAGTTTCATATTTTGATCCTATTTTGTCACTCATGCTTGAGTGAATACAAGGGTAGTTATTGGATGTGTCACATATATGCGGAAGGATTTGTGTGATCAAGATGGAATTTGTCCCTCTTATATAACAGGAGTAACATCTGTGGGTCCCTTGATTAAGTAAAGTTAAGAAAATACATGGCCATGCTCAAATGAATTGACATGGGATGTCAATTACATTTGCTTCAGTCAGCTTACTTAGGGATCAAGAAACCTCGAGATTGGACTATACGGGAATGACACGGTCCATGTCTCGTGCTCAATCTAGATGTTTAGGATAAAAGGATATAGATGATGATCACATATAAAGGTTCAGTTGAATCACCGACTTTCTCATCACTTGGGTAACAATGATGTGTTCCTAGACACCGCTCATTGTTTATGATCATTAATATGATTAATGATTATTGCCAATGTAATGAGAGCCTGAAAGGTCACACACTTAGAGCCTAGTGGATTTGAAATTAATGGACTAAATTATTTGGGCCTAATACTTAGGAATTCTATGTTATAATTATAAGGCCCAATAATAAGCCTATAATTATACATAGATCAAAGCTCAAATTAGTTAGGATTTTATATGCTCTTATTTAAATAGGCTTGTTGGGTAATAATAAGGTTAATTCATTATTCACGCATCCCATACAGCATAGAAAAACCCTAGCACCTCTCCTTGACCATAATCCTTGAAGAGACGTAGCTAGCACTACGAGGCTAAGGAAACGAATTCCAACCAGTAATCATGAGGACGTTCATTGGTGATCTACTGGTTCGTGTGGATACCTCGGAGTCTTTGACCGAAAGGAAGTTGAAGAGGTGATTAACGAACAAAATCTGGAATCATATAAAAGTATAACCTGAATCCTACATTCTAATTTAACGTTTTGCATGGATTCGTTGGTTAGGATCAGTTTATTCTGCTGTGCTCGTATGGCTCCCGATCCCAACACCAATATCATTAGGAAGAAATGAAGTGCTTTATGAAGAGATTCCTAGTTCAGTGAAATGTGGGCTTAGGGAAGCACTTTAGGAAGTACTTTGCAAAGTTCTTTGAAAAGAACTTGAAAACTTCCAGTAACATTCGAAAATAACGAAGCTCTTTACAAATTACTTTCTAACCTATTGATTTTTAGGCCCAAGAATTAGTTTGCAAATTACTTTGCATATAAATGTGAAATATTTTTCAGAAGCTTTTCACTATTCATTGATATGTGTTACAATACACCAAAATTGATTATAACTAGTTTGCTAAAAATTATGTAATATAAAGTGAAAAACTAGGTTGTACACCTAGTAATCTTTTGATATATCCTTTCTTAATTACTTACTAACAATAATTACCAAAATTTTTAAGTTTTTTATGCACTAAAAATAGAAAGCAGAAAAGCAAATATAAGTGAAATAGAAATGCAAATAGAATGTAGAATGCAAAATAAAATTTAGACAGTATGTAGAATAGAATAAACATAGAACCAAATTGAGGAGGTTTGATTCAAAATTAAAATAAATGTATTAAAGAAAACAAAACATAGAAGTAAAATACCAATAAAGAAAATCAATATAGCAAAGGAGTTAATCTAAGTATTTAATAACTCTTATTGTAGACTAATTATAGATGATAAAATATTTAACTATTCTAATTAATTTTTTAACCATGAATTATCTAGAATCCTTACAATAATTCATAAATCCTATGCTAAACGACTATTAAAAGTTTGATCAATTAAGATTAGCAGCATTAAGCAACCATTATAGTTTCTAAAGATAGATTAAAGTTCATTTGAAAATAGAATCTAATAAAAAGCCTCTAATTTAATCTTTCAATCCTCTATCCCCACATGAAAAATCATGATTAATTAACTATAATTCAACATAAAAATAAACAAAGATTATAAATCATAAGGTTGAACATAAATTATACTAAATTAACATTTAACACATGCAATTTCAAGCAATCAGTATAAAGAATAAGGTAAAGAGAAAAATTAGTTAGAAAAAGTTAAAATTATAAATTAGGATCTCATAATCCAATTAAAGATAAGCTTTAAAATCCTTAAATTAACTAAAAATTTAGCCTTCCATGGTTGAAAACCAAGAAACTTCAAAGAAAGAGAAAAGATATCTCTGCTAAATTATGTAATGTTTTAAAGTATGTAGTGTTCTTGTACCCCATATTTGACATGATAATCACTAAAACTTAATGAACCTGAATCCTATACCTCTTAGGGTTATAAATAATAGGGCCATGCTAATTTTGGAAGTCAAGGACCTATTTTACAAAATAATGTATTCCAAGAGTTATAATAGTGAAATTTTGTAAGTTTTAATTTCATCCAATATAAGACTACTAAAACTATATAGTTTTGGTAAATTATAAATATAAAAGTTGTAAGGCCATGTTTTATAATATTTGGGTGCTAGTTTCATGCTAATTGGATCTTTGAAGTTCCAAATATGGCCCAAAAATCGAAGCTGGCTTAGTTAGAATAGAAATAGTGCTTTAATTTTTTGATTAAATTAAACTTTCTAGAATTCTAAATTGAGCTTTGACTAAAACATAAAAGTTAGAGTTTTCTCTAGGCTTTCCAATGATATAAAGATTATCCTAATTTAACATCCAAAGCACAAGACATAGCTAAAAATATAAAATAGTATAAAAATTGAGCATTAACCAAACAAACTTAAAATATTGTAAAATCAATACCAAATCATATAGTAAGGCCAATTTTATAAAATTAAGCATAATAACACACTCAGAAGCATGAAATAGGAGGATATAATATAGATAAATTTTTTCATATTATTTATTAAACATAAATGCACACCACCAAGTTAGCTTTTATTCATTAATACACAAAACTAACATCTAAAACAAGCATTCTTTAACATTAAATTCAATCAAATCATCATGTTCCAATAAAATCATATAAAACTGAATATATAGACCAAACAATAATTTTATAATAAATCAATGAATCTAAGTTAGAATATTCACTCACCTAATAAAAAGAAGAATGCTAGGAGATTAAAATTAATACTCTTTAAACCTAATCACATCAAATTCAAGAGATCCTTGTTAAGGGTTTTGCTTCCCCTTTTTAAAGCTAAACTAATTCCAATTCTCGTCAAACTAAAGAAGATAATGAGAGATTCTAATAATGATGATATTTTTACCTTGATTGATTGAAGAATTTGAAGAAAACTTAGTGCCTTCTTGCTTGATTTGATCAAAGGATGAGGAAGGGATAATAGGAGAAATGGAAATGATGATTTTTATCTTTTTCATTTTTGAATGAAGTTAGGAAATGAGAGGGAAAAAGATGAGGGCTATCATAAAATAAGGAATAATGCTTAAGGTTATTTTTAGGAAATATTTTCTAAATCTCCTCTATATTCACATGCTCACTTATAATAATCTAAAACATTAAATATTACTATTCTACTTAGTTTTCCTCATTTATTTCTCATCAATTTTTCATTCCACAACATGCTCTAACATTAGTTATTATTTTTCCTCAATAATTCATTCTTAGTTATTCATCAAAAGTTTTTTTATCCACATGAAAGTTCCATTTTAATTAATAGTATACCAATTAGTTCAATTATTCTTATCAAAAGAATTCATCCTTGAATTCTTATATAACTTGTTATCCTAATAGTATTACAAATACATATATATAATAGGATAAAACTCATCACTCACTAAATAAATGAGGGTATATTTATCATATGTCCAATTTCAATCCCATGTTGCCTCATCTAGTCCATGGTATTCCTAATGAACTTTCATAGATGGAACTTCTTTAGATCTTAGCTTTGGAACTCAATGGTCTATAATTTCAATTGATTGCTCCTCATATGTCAACTTACAATCCAATTGTAATGGTTAGTCTCAAATCACATAAGACTTATTTGGTAGATAATTTCAAAGCACTAATACATGATAAATAGGATGAATGGCTCACGAACCATCCAACAACTCTAAATGGTAAGCCATTTCTTCAACATCCTTAACAATTAGGAATGGTCTAATGAAGCAAGGTTCCAATTTAACTTTCTTCCCAAACTACATCACAACTTTCATAGGTGAGATTATTAAGAATACGATATTCACTACTTAGAAAACCTTCAATATACCTTTAATCCAAAACAAGCTTAATCAAAGCCCATTATTAAAGTCAAAGTTTATCATTTGATTAAAGATCAAACTTCTTGAAACTCTTGATCAAAATCCATCAAAGAGAAGAATAAGAGGATTCATTTATTCTTTTTCAAGAATACAAAAATTAGAGATTGTACACAACAACATAAAAAATTGATAAAATTATTTGTTCCATAATTTTCTTGTCTCATAATTATTTATTGAAAAATTTTGTGTGTACAGTGTAAAAAATCATTTGATTTACACATAAACAAAATTCTTACAGGAATTTGAACTTACTAAAATTCTTTGGTTGAATAAGTGTGTAACATTATTTGGTTGAATAAAAAAATTAACACTTCTCAACAAGAATTGTGTATTGTTTGGTTCAATTTTGGATTTCTTATGAAATATTATTAAAATAACTAATATGGCCCTTAAAATTATAATACTAAAAAATTAGAAATATTAATAAATTTTAATTGCTTCCAATTCTCTATATTTGAAGCCATATCTCTAGCCTCTTTTTATTATCGTAATTTTCTTAAACTTGTAGTTTTTTATAATTTAGTTTGCCATAAAAAATTTAAATTGTCTAATTAAATTATATTTAAAAGTTTATTATGCCTTATAAATTATATATTCCTTTTCAAACTGAAGATAATTACTTAAAACACATACAAATATCATATAGATGAAAATCTTTGGGGCAAAGATAAAATACAGAGGTAATTATTAATTAAATTTAGTAGAAATAATTTTGTATTTTTTTTTTCCATAAAAGATGCAAGAAAATTTTCTTAGTAAGGAAGATGGGTAAGCAATATTTTATATTCTTTAAGAAGTAGAAATTTCCATCCAATAGGAGCCAAATATTTTATCGACCTTCTACTACCTGATAAACTTACGTATAACCTTTTGTTAATAGAACGTCATCTTCAACGTGAGTATCTAAATAAGATATGTTGGACAAAAGGAGATACCACGGTCCACCCTAAGATGCAAATTCATTTTGTTTTGCAGTGTAAATTTCCTCAGCTATGTGAGAACAGAAAAAAAGATTAAAAAAAAAATGACCAGGGACTGTCATAACAGAAAACTCTACTTGGGAGGAAGACAACATTAATTCTGAGAAAGAACCCAAAAATGGCAAGGGATTAATTTTGGATTTTCCAACAATTGCATTTTTTTTTAATACAAAGTTGACGTAATAGAAGGTTGACCTCTTGTGGCCATAGCACTTATACGGGACAAAAAAGTGAGTAGTGAATTATTAGTGCGTCAAAATTAAGTACTTATATAGATGATGATGTTAAGTAAATTAAAATGAACATAAATTTAATTATAGAAAGTGATGTTTTAAAGTTTATCGGAAGGTCTAGAGACTGATTGTGAATGGCAAAATAAAGTGATAAATTAATCTACTAGCCCTTGTGAACAGAGACCTATAGAAAGTCTACAGTTGTGGATACAATGAAAATTTGATGCTTAACATTGGAGAGAGAGTAGAAAAAAAGTAGAGTGAAATAGTATCAATGTAGTTTGAGAGTTAAGAAAGTGTACTTGGAACTTCATGTAACAATAAAGTGGAGGATAAATCAGTTGCTTTATATAGGGATAAAGTAATCAATTAATATGAAAAAATGACTTTAAAATTTGTTAGATATTAACTTATACAAGTTAATTATAACTATTTTAGTTACAGCACGCGCATTGATCAATTGATCAACATGTACAATAACATATCAATAAATTATTTAAAATATAGATTAATCACTTTCAAAAATAAACTGATGAATCAACCAACATATGGATCACTTAATCTATCTATTTAATTGCTATAAAAGTAATTTTCTTCTAATTATTCTCATTTAACCCAATATTAAATAATTATTAGAAATAACATGATTATATCTCTATACTAATAAGAAAGGAATGTTTTTTTGGGAGGTATTGTTTTTTTTTTTTGTTGCCACATATTGGGTTATGGGGAAAATTTTTCCTCCCAAACACTCTAACAATATTTTTTCTATTTATATTATTTATTTATTTATTATTTATAAATATAATTCAAATACTATTAAGTATTATAAATTTAATGCACTACAATTTTTTATAATAAAAATATTTTAATTAATTTAAAATTTATATTTAATTAAATTAATTTATTTCATTGTATATTTTATTTTTAACATTTATTGCTTTATAAATCAAGTATTGTTTCTTTTCTTTCTATTTGTTTCATTTCCTTTTTTTTATTTTTTCTGTTTATTTCTGTTATTTACAACTGAGGCCTTAATATTACTAAATAATATATATGTAACATTATATACTATATCTTTAAATTTTTACAAATAATTTCTGTACAAAATTTTAAAATTATTTAATAAAAAATAATTAACATAATTAATATTGTATATCTTATTTTTTTAAAATAATATCTAAAATTAAATTAAATTAAATTCATTTAAATTTTGTTAATGTTTTCTTCATAATTATTTTTAAGTATTATATTTTAAATTAAAAACACATCAATTGAAATTTTTTAAGGATTTACAACTCACATACTATTTTTCATCACTTCAGCTACTCTTTTCTTCCTTCTTCTTTTTTTCCTGTTCACTCTTATATTTTAAATCAAATGCAATATATTGAATATTATATATAATACAATTTATTATTTTATTTTAAAATTATTTTTAATAAGTCAAATATTTATTTAATATGATTAATTTACTATATATTTCATTTTTTAGTCATATTATTTTGTACCTTGTATATTATTTCTCTTTTTTAATTTGCTTTGTTATATATTTTTCTTTCTTTTTATTATTGTCAATGTTATTTACAACTTAGACAGTAAGATCATTAAATAGTATAATTTTGTTTTTCGAGGAACTAAATAGTATAGATATGACTCAAGCATTGCATCTTTCATTTTTATTTGCTCCATTTCATATTTTTCTATTTCTAATATCTACTTTTATTATTTATAATTTATAAATTAATATCACTAAGTAATGTAAATATAACATTATATATTTTATTTTACTATAAATATTTTAAATAAATTATAAATTAAATTAATTAATTACATAATCTATTTTAATAACAATAAATTAAATTCATTTATTCAAATATTATCAATATTTCCTTAACATAAACTTTTAAATACCATATATCAAATTAAATATATATCAATTGAGATTTTATCCAGACTTTATGCCTCATATACAATTTCAATTTTTTCTTTTTATTTATATTTTTTATAAGTCAAATACTAATGAGTAATATAAATTTAATTCAATAGAATTCATTTTTATGATAAAAATATTTTAAATAGATTAAATTTTTAACAATTAAATTAATTTACTTTATTTTATATATATATATATATATTATTTTTAAATTTATTTGTTTTATACTCAAGCATTATTTTGTTCTTTTTCTTATTTGCTTCATTTTATATTTTCTTACATTTTTTCATATCCATTTATTTTAAATTTATTTTTAATTAGTCATGATTTTTATTTAATTTAATTAATTTACTAAATATTTTATTTTTTTAATCTTATTACTTTATAACTTGCACATTATTTCTTCTTTTAATTTGCTGTGTTACTTTTTTTATATTCTTCCTCATGCTATTTATAGTTTAGACATACTAAGACCATTAAATGGTATAGATTTTTTTTTTATTTTGCTACAAACTAAATAGTATAAATACAATATGATATTTTACTTTTATCACAAAATATTTTAAATAAGTTAAGGTTTTAGAAATCATTAATTATATTGATTATTTATGCATCTTCTTTTTAATAAAAATATTTTAAAAGTTAAAATTTATTTTGTTTATTTAAATTTTATTAATATTTTCTTTATCTAAAATTTTAAGTTCTATATTTTAGATTAAATAAATATATAGAAGTGAAATTTTATCTGTACTTTATAGTTCATGTACTATTTATTTATTTTTCTTTAATCTATTGCATTATATAGCATATTTAATTTGAAGTGATTTATCCATAATTTTTTTTAATGATAGAATAATATGTAATAATTTTAATTTTGAGGTAAAATTTATTTAATAAAATATATAATGCAAATATTAATAAATATATTTAAAAATGTTAGTTATTAAGATCATAGTTTTTATTTGTTGCACTAAATGCATACTGCTCTTTACACTATCAATGAATAAGCTATTTACATTTTTAAGAAAAAAAATTTTTAAATCAAATTCATCTTTAAAAATGATTCATAAATATTTTTATTATAAAAAATTTTTACAAGTAAAAAGTTTAATATAAAATGTATAGATTCTCTATTTTTAATAAAAATATGTAAAATTTAAACTTAAATTTATTTATTTAAAATTTTTAATATTTCCTGGATATTATGTGTTGTTTTTTATATTTTTTGGAAATTTTTTTGATTAAATTCTTCTTTAAATATGATTTACAAGTATTTTTTAAATTAGTCAAAACTATGTTATTATTTTATTTTTATCAACGAAATAGATGAAAAAGTGGTCAAAATTAAAAAATAAATTAAGAAAAAAATAATAAACATTTTATGTAATTTTTTACTTTTGAATTTAAATTTTTTATATAGATGCAAAATTTAAAAAATATATTAAAAAATATTGATACAAAAATACCTAATACTACTTTAACTGATTAAATATTGTATATGTCTAAATTAATTTAATTTACTGTAAATTATAAATTATTTATATTTTAATAAGTACGAAGATATTATATTATTAAAAATAAACATAGCTAAAAATTATGAGAAAAGTAATAAAAAAATTAAGAATTTACTTACAACAAAATATTATATAAGCAAGTGGCTGCATAAAATCTATCTATATATTTTAGTTTAATTAATTTTATAATTCATATAAAGTTATAAAGGTGGATAGTAGAATTTTGAATATATAAATTGAACTAATAATTATGGTACATTTTAAACAGAATTCATGAATTATGAAATGTATACTTAGAAAAAAAATTACATGCAAATTATTTTTCATAAAACATAAAAAGGAAAGTGAATGCAACTTAGGTCGTTGATGCAAAAATAGTGTAATATTAAGAATTTATTATTTATTTTACAGTAAGAAATATTAGAACTATGTTGAAAGAATTTTGTTAATATTGAACTAAAGATTAAGTTGTGTTATATATTAAACACCAAAATTATATTTTCAAATAAAATTCATTTGTTAGTAAGAATATTATTATTAAATATTCATTCTCTACTTCATTCTTACACTATTTCTATATATTAAATATAATTGTGGAAATATTTTTCTCTTCTACTCTCGTTCTCTCTTTCTTTTTTTTCATCTCATTGTATCAAATACAATATAAATATTTTTCTTTTATTTTTTTTACTACTATATAATTATATAAGCTACATGCAATAAATTTTAAACAATAAAAAAGACACAAAATTTATATTTTAAAATTTTAATTTTTATAAATTAAATAATATAAGTTAATATATAAATAAATTATTATATTTTTAAAAAATTTATTATTTTTTATTAAATCCTAGCCCGTGCATTGCACGGCCTTGATTTACTAGAACACTTAAAAGAGTAAAAAGGGCCAATAATTGAAAGACTTGTGTCTTATAACTTTGTGTATGAATACGAAGAAACAATCCGTAGGCTTGAGCCTTTTACGTGAGATACCGGGTTTTTTTCATTTTTTTGAATCCCTTAACTCTTGCATTCTCAATTTCTTGAAAAAATTTAAAGCGACGAATACACTTTTTATTTTGAAATTTTTTATTAAGATTTATCATTTTAGTATAAAATAAATTCATCATATATATATATATATATAATTTTTTTGAAAATCTATACACTCAATTTCTATTTTCCAAAGAAATGGATGGGTTGTATATTTAATCTTGAAAAATGTCTATTTTTTGTGTACTTATTTAATATGTAGTGGCTTAAGGCTGTTAAATCTCATTTTATATTAGTTGTCATTGTCTTCTGAAATGTCAGCTGATGAGATGTATTTAGGCTAAGTTTCGTATAAATACCTAATAAAATAATTAATATCTAATAATTAATAATTAATAAGTTAACTAATTGAATAAGTAATATATGATAAAATGAACCATTGAATTGAAATTATAAAATAATATATTAATAGAAATACATATATAATTAAAATAATTTATATTTATTTAAAGATCAAATTATATTAACACAATTAATATGTTTAAAAATAAAGATATAATATCTAATATTTAATTAGTTATATTATATGAATTTATATATTTATTTACTTACATAATTTTTATCTTATTATTTATAATAGAATTATAATTAATTAATTAATTATATTTTATTATATTATATATTTTTATATATTTATAATTTAAAATTAAGATATAATTATGTTAAAATTAAATTAATTATATAATACAAAAAAATTACGTTTATATTATGAAGGACATACATTAAAAATTAATAAAATGAATAAGGATAAATTTAGAAAAAAATTTAAAAAGGTTGTAGATTATAAATAATAAGCTACTCCAAATAATTAATTAAATTGGAGCTTTTTTTTAATAAATTAGTGAACAAAACATTTTTAAAAGTTACTTATAATTTATTAATTAAATCAATAAGTTATAATTTAATTTATTTATGGTGCAAAACAGAAATTTAATATTGATTTTATCTTTTTCCTCTACGATCGTAATTTTCCTCTACTACTTGTAAAATAGAGGAGGGATGATCGAATCGAAATTTCCGATAATCTCCTTGTGATCACGTCAATGAAATTGGCGATGAAAATAATTTGAGTAGTGAAAGGATAATAGTAGTTGTTATATAAATATAAAGTGGTAACTAAAATAATGAATAGTTACTTTGGAATAGTAGAGTGTTACGAGTAACAAACCAAAAATTTGTTGTGAATAGTAATTTTTTTTTTGGCTAAAATTTAAGACCAATGTTTGAAACCCCTATTGTAATCCTGACAAAAAAGAGACTAATTGACGCAGTCGGGATTGTTCAATTTATTACTTGTTAAATTTTTAAAAATGTAAATACACGATCTTTTATTCTAAAATCATATTTTCTTTTTCACAAAGATTCACTATTTCACTAAAATAAATTTATATTTATTTTTCTTCTAAATTCACATCTCCAACCTCTTTTTCAATTAGAGTCAGTTCAATTTCCTGCACCGACAATTTTTTGAGGATAGTACCAGAGGAGCGCATCCAGGAAAGCAAAGGTTTAAACGTCAAAAGGTCAAGTCTTAAAAACTCACATAACACATTTGTGAATAGCTAAATAACACTTTCAGCTTTTTTCCATCAATTTATACTTTTAAATGATTTTTTTTGGGACTAATTAAAAAGTTTTATTTAAGGATTGCTGATCTAACGAATGTTTTAAGTAATATTAAACAAAATCATTTCCATGATTATTCTTCAGTCGTTTTCCTAATAATTTACATTTATTATTCGAATTTTATAAAACGGCTAACTAGGTACAACGGAATTGACTTTTATGTTTGGCAAACATTCAAAATTTAAAAAAAAAAAATCAATTTTTTTCCTCGTGTGTCTTTACTTAAAATTAGTTCAGAAAAAATTCTATTTTTTCCTAAACTTTTATGGTAATTTTTCCTAAACCCTAAACTTTTATGGTAATTTTCATTTAAATTATTTTTTTTGTCTAGTCAAAAACTTTCTCTTACTTTTACATACTTTAAAATTCAAATTATAATTGTCATAATTTATCAAAGCAAAAATTCTATTAAAAACAAATTCTTAAATAAATTTTGAACAAATTATTCAAAAATAAGTTTAATAATTTGTTTGAATGCAGGAGAAATAAGAGGAAAAAGAAAAAGGAAAGAAAGAAGAGAAAAGATATTTTCTTTCCTTATATTTGATTGGAAAGAAATTTGAAAAAAAAAAGAAAATAAAAAAGAAGGTATTTTCTTTTGTGTAGTTGAATAGAAAATTGAAAAGAAACGAAAAAATAATAATTTGAAATGATCATAATACCCTTAATATAATATTAAACTTCATAAATTTAAAATTTTCACCAATTTTAACTTACAAAACCTAAATCAATGGTTTACACATTATCCAATATTAATCCATTGTTTTAAATCTATAAATAATGGACAACACTTTTTTTTTCCAAAAAAAATCATTGTGGATAAGCAAATTTGGTAAATGCTATAATGTTGCTAACCATCATTTTATAAATATTATTAAGAATAATTATTCATTTCAATTAAATCAATAAAATATATCACATAAATGTAGCACAATTGCTAAATTAATAAAGCAAACTATAGTTATCATTAAGAATAAGTAATACTTATCATTGAAATTAATAAAATAATTATTAAAACTCTAGCATTTATTATTTAAATTTATAATATTTAGTAGAATAAATTATTTGCATTATGAATGATAACTAATAATTATTATTATTTTTAATTTGGTTCACAAAGTTATTTGTTTCAATATTATATGTGTTACTATCTTCTAAATTTAATCCACTACCAATATATTTACACTATCACCTCCCTATGCATTGACATATCCTTAAATAATTGTTCAAACTCTTCTACCGTGAATAAAACTTTTTAGTTAATATTTATTTTATAATGAAATGTTATCTTTTTATTCATTAATAATATTGAAAATTTTATATTGACAATATATATATCAAATTTAAACTTTTTTTAAAATATATGTTATGACAATAATTTTCGTTAAATTTTATCTTACATGGACTTGCAAAATCTATGAAACGCATCATCATTTCACATGTTGTTTTATGATCATTAACTTGAAACTTCATCCTTTAACCTTGTTTAATAAGAGGAATTTAACTCCGGGATAATTTTTGGAGTTCATAATTGTAGTAACATGCAACAATATACTTCTACATTTAATAATAATAATAATAATAATAATAATAATAATAATAATAATAATAATAATAATAATAATAATAATTAGGAGTCAAATTAAGCATGGAAAAATGTAGCTATTGTTGAATTTCAGTAAAGCTTATTCGTAATTTGCTTATGTTCAATAATTTGCATATGTTCCGTCGGTAGCTGTTCTTGCCATTATCAGTTTTCAAAGAGGCACAATTATTTTGCTCATTTTTTATCCTTTCTGTGATGCTAACATTTGGCATATATTAACCTTTGAACTCCCATTAATACATACAATAACGTTCCCACACATATTACATAATATATATTAAGCACAAAATCCACGTATTTCAGTTACATACATTCTAATTACTACCATAATATTATAGAATGCATATAAATTTATTAAATACATCCTAATTACTACTATAATATTACAAAATTCACATACCTTAGATATGTACATCGGAATCACTCCCATAATACTATTGAATACCTTTCAAATGATTTTTACATCCATCATATGAGTTGATATAGGCAAAAATATCGGATTACGTGGATTTTATAAACAATTTATTATTTTACCATAGTTTGGAAACTAATTACCAGAATACGCAGTGCGCCATTCAAAATGGCGCCTGAAAGCCTTGGAGGCGCCATTCAGAGTGGCGTCCTCCCCCTAGAGGGGCCTTTTGAAGTGGCGCCTCCCACCGCCCTCCGTAAGGAGGAGGTGCTATTTGAAAAGGCGCCCTCAGCGCCATTTTAAAATTTTTTAAAATTTGAATTGGGAGGCACCATTTCATTAGGCGCCTCCCCCCATCTATATATGCACCCCTCGCCCCTCCCCACTCCCCTACTCCGAAACCCTTTTGCAGCCGCTCTTCTTCTCTTTTTTCTTCGTAAATCTTGCAGCCACTTCCTGCAGTTCTTCGTATTTTATATTCCTTCGTTCATAAATCATCATCTGTTCTTTCTTTTGTGCATTTCATTCAAAAGCATTTTCTGCTTTGGAGCAAATCTGATCTTCTTTCAATTCTTGCTTGGTTAGTATATTTATAATTTTTGTATTTATGTTATATTTTTTTTAAATTAATTATTATGATTTATGATATGAAATGATGATTTAGGATTTAGAAAAAATTTATACAAATTTATATGATCTGTTATAATTTATAATTTTTATTTGTTTAAATTTTGATAATTTTTGTATTTATATTATAATATTTATTTTATGTTGATTATTATGATTTATGATGTGAAATGGTGATCTAGGATTTAGAAAAGATTTGTACAAATTTATATGATATGTGATAGTTTATATTTTTTACTGGTTAGTATTTTTATAATTTCTGTATGTATATTATAATTTGTATTTCATGTTGATTATTATGATTTATGATGGGAAATGATGATCTAGGATTTAGAAAAAATTTATATAAATTTATGTGATCTGTGATAGTTTGTGATTTTTACTGGTTAGTATTTGTATATTTTTTATATTTATATTATAATTTTTATTTTATGTTGATTATTATGATTTATAATGTGAAATGATGATCTAGGATTCAGAAAAAATTGAAGCTTTAACATATTATATTTTTCAGAAAACTAACATGTTATTAACAATATTTTTTTTACAATCATTAATTATATTTTTTAATTTATTACAATATTTTAAGTAAATTGAAGCTTTAATATACATTTTTTAACAAAAATAAATAATTTCATATTATATTCTATAGAAAAAAAGTTAGTGATTAAATTAAATATTATTTATATAAATATCTTTAAATTTTTGTTGATGATAATTTTTAAATATTATATTTTAAATTTAAAATACATTAGCTAAAAGTTCTCAGAGGGTTTACAGTTCGTACATAATTTATTCTTCATTTCATGTACTTTGCTGAATTTTTTCTTCTTTATTTCTTCAATCATTCTATTAAAAGTTGAAATGGAATATATTGAATAATATTAATATAATATAATTTCATATTTTTCACATAAAATTATTTTTAATGATCAAATATCTTTTTTTGAAAAATTCATGTTATGGAAAACACTAATTGAAATAACTAACTATATATTTTAGTTTTAATGATAGTAGTTAAGAATAAAAATTAATTATCTTTTAAAATTCATTAATATTTTCTTGATATAAAAATTCAAACACTATATTTTAAATTGAATATACATCAATAAAATTTTATATATATTGTTATTTTTATTCCTTTAATATATTATCTTACAAAATATATTAAATTTAGCGTGATTTTTGCATAATTTTTTAATTGATACAATAATATCTAATAACTTTTACTTAGAGATTAAAGTTATTAAATTATCTAACAAATTTTTCTTTCATGCAGAGGCTTTTTTCTATTTGCTTCTCCAAATACTTACCGGTTAGTATTTTTAGGAATTTTATGCTTATATTATAATTTTTATTAGTCATAGTGAAAATATTTTTTATATTGGTAGAGAAATTTATTTAGAATGTTATGATATAAATAATATAGATTTGTTTATTTTATATTAATTGTTATGATTTATGATGTGAAATTATAATTTAAGATGTGAAGTTATGATTTATGAAAATTTTGTAGGAATTTATATGTAATATGATAGGTTGTGCTATTAAAAGAACAATAAACAAGATAAAGAAGGATGTCCTAATATAGGTCTTACGACTTAGGTGAAAGTTATATTTAGAGAATTTTTTCATGTGAAATCTTAATATATCATAAGAGAGGTACTAAAAAAGATTCTAGGATATGTGAATGTAACTAAAAGCCTTAAAAAAATAGGATATTGTTATTGAAAATTTGTACTTTTTTGTATTTAAATAGTAGATATTATAAATGGAAGAATAGTAAATGTACTTGAAAAAATTATACTATACATAGGTTTATTTAGGAAGAATTAAAATATATATGGAGGTATTGACAATAATAATGTGTACATAATTTTGGTTGCTATTTGGTAGTAGGTGTGAACGGAGAAAAAAGCCGTAAAAATAAAAAAGATAGTGTATTAAAAATGTTAACTAAGTTAATTAGTATAGTTTATGTAGAATAACTAAGAAAAATGATAATTGAAAGAGATAAACTAAACCATAAATAAGATTATATAGTCAAATATTATATTAGTTTTGGAAAAGAAATAACATTTGCTTGGTCGAAAAAATAATCCTATTATTACGTAGTATTAATAGAATACCTTGCAAAATAGTAATACATCCCATTCATTTTTAATTATAGTATTAAATACTAGTACACTCGTTTACGAGAACAAAATTTGTATATGAGACTATCTGTCAGTTGTGGGGGTGCAGTGAGTATTTTGCAGCTAAAAGTAAGAAGACGAAGAAAAGTTTAATTACCTTTATATATTCAAATGGTACAATTATTGAGGGATCAATAGGGGTAATGTATGATGGACCTCTCCCAAAGGCATTGAAATTAAGAGGATGCAACACTATGGATGTTTTGCGGGAGAGAATTCTTGCCCGACTGAAGCTTTACGAAGATCAAGCTGTGGGGAAGATTATTTACAGGTTTCCACAGCATCAAACAGAGGCTCAATACATGGCATACGAATTGGACGATGATGAAGACTTGGCATGTGCCATAGCAAGCTACGAACAGCATCCGACAATAACAATAATGGAGTTGTACGTGGAGGTGATCACATCCGAACTGCACGCTGCCAACCTGGGTTCACAAGAAAGAGTTCCAACAACTAGATCACCTATGGTTCCAACGGCTAATGTCAGTACTAGTTGTTCGATGGTGCAAGAAGGCCTTCCTTACACGGGTGGAATCGAGTTCCACATTTCTGATAGTTATACTCCTGCATTGGACTCATCTGTTGCCGGTGTTTTCCCGAGAAATATATCACATACCATGATGGGTTCAACAAGTGCCTTACCGGTCATAGAGGAAGAATTTGCTGATCCTATATTGATGGATGCCCACCTTGAGTTTGGTTTTGAGGATGATGAGGTGTCTTGCAGCAACGATGATGATCGTGACACTGATGACGAAGAACGCGCCACTACACATGGAGACAGTGTTGCAACGCGGCAGGTGAGGAGTGACAATGCTGCACAGACATCATGTGGTGTCCATCAAGCTGCTGTCTTCTCTCACATTGATTAGGATGCCATACGGAATCCTAATGAATTTCTGGAAATAATGAAACCAAGCTATGATTACGACATGGAGGCCTTACAGGTTGGGCAAGAGTTCGATTGCAAGGAGGCTTTAATTACTGCAACCAAGCATTACCACATCAGAAGGCACCACGGTTATTACGTGGAGGAGTCGGATACCAGAAGATTAAGCATGAAGTGTGATAATTAAGGGGACCAATGCAATTTCCACCTCAGAGCGACAAAACTGAAGAATTGTAACACTTGGACGATAACTAGATTTTCAGGGCCTCACACATGTGTTAATGCCAGTTTAACATAGGATCACAAGTCTCTGGACTCCGAGTATATCAGTTCCTTGATATTGGAGATGATTAAAGTGAAGCAAGATGTTCCAATCTCGCTTATACAAGAGAGGGTGGAAGGCATGTACGGGTATAAGATTTCGTACAGGAAAGTATGGAAGGCGAAACAAAAGGCAATTCTCAAGGTGTACGGTGATTGGGATAAATCGTATGAAGTGCTTCCTAAATGGTTGGACATTTTAAGCTACTGTGACCAGGCGCTGTTCAAGTTGGAGTTACAAGAATTCGTTACAACTGACAACTGTGTTGATCCGCAGAAACATGTTTTCAACTGAGTTTTTTGGGCTTTCAAGCCATGCATTGCCGCATTTTCCTACTGCAAGCAATTCATACAAGTTAATGAAACGCATCTGTATGGCAAGTTCCGGGGCGTGCTACTGATTGCTGCGACCTAGGACGGTAACAAATGCCCCGTTCCTCTTGCCTTTGCCATTGTTGACAGAGAGAACTATGAAAACTGGAGTTAGTTTTTAGCATTACTGCGGGTAAATGTTACGAACAAGCAAGGAATATGCTTGATATCAGATCGGCACCGAGCTATAAAAGATGTTGTAGCCACCGAAGGCTTGGGATGGCAGTCTTCTTATGCTTTTCACCGGTATTGTATCAGACATATTGCCAGCAACGTTCGCAAGAAGTGCAGGGATGACAATGTGAGGAAAGCTGTCCTTAAGATTGGTATGCGTTATAGCATAATTTCTTTGTTGAACCTTTCATCTATAAATTTGTGTATCTGGTAATTCAACTCGATTAACCTATTTATCTCCTTCTGTTCAGCGTATGAGCCCAGTTGGGAAAAGGCCATGGAGAGATTTGACAACCTTAGCAAAGTCAACGAGGAGATCCACAAGAAGTTGACCGCTATTCCGATGGAGAAGTGGACGCTTGCTTATGATGAAGATAGAAGATATGGTCATATGACGACTAACATTGTAGAGTGCATCAATGGCCTCTTCAAAGGATTAAGGAAGCTACCAATCACAAGCCTTGTTCAACAAATATACTATAGATGTGTCAAGTACTTTGTGGAAAGGGCAAAAGAAGCACATGCTGAACTACAATAAGGTCACATATACACAAGCAGATTAAGACAGGAGCTTGCGACTATCCAGTCACGTGCTTCTTCTTACCACGTTCGTGCTTATAATAGACAAGGGACTAGGTTTGAGGTGGTAGAGGGCCCTGATATGGCCAGGGGGTCATGTGGAAAGGTCGTCCAAGTGTTATTAGACAAAGGGCAATGTGAATGTGGACAATTCCAAGCATATAGGTATCCTTGCGCTCATATTATTGCTGCTTGTGCCTCAATCAACATATCGTGGGAACCATATGTTGATGTTGTATACAGGCTTGACACACTACTCAATTGCTACAAATCTGAGTGGTGGCCTATCGGGGAGTGGTTGCAATGGAATAACCTACCACCATTTCCTGTCCTAGTTCCAAATTATGGAAGAATACGTGCTAGGGGACGACCAAAGTTGACCCAGATAAAAAATGAGATGGATTGGCCTCAAGAGGCGCCCTACGTACTTTGGTAAATACTTTCAAAACTGCGGTAAAGCGGAAAAAAGTTTATAAAATATCCGTATTTTGGTATTTTGACCATACAAACTCTTGTGTTGAACTTTGTACTTAAATTGCACAAGTCTGTTAAGTTAGTGTGTGTTTAAATTTCATTCTAATGCAATGCTTGTCGTGGCAGATATCATCCACATCCTGACGCGTTGATCCTGGACTATGGGATCCTTCACTGCTAACGGCTCAGGCCTCACACATATCCCAATCGATTTGGACAGGCCATGTATGGAAATAGTTAGATCTTAATAAACTTGGTTAAACCGTTTCTGAATTGTCAGACGTGATAATTGGTGATTTTTTTTCTTTTGCAGCTTGACCGTGTGCTCAGGATTCGACAAGCTCATCACTACCATCACCAGCAACCGCTAGAGTTGATTGTCCCCTTTTTACGAGAGGCAGGCTTTTACAGCTTGGCGATGTGCGAGTTTGTGTCGATCGACCATCAGTTGATCAGTGTTTTTGTAGAGAGGTGGAGGCCGGAGACATACACCTTTCACATGCCGCAGGGAGAGACGACTATTACCCTGCAGGATGTTGTGTTTCAGCTCGGCCTACCCATTGACGGTCGAGTAGTGACGGGGCCCACTGTGTGGGGATGGGGAGCCCTGATAGAAGAGTATTTGGGACTCCAGTTACCGGTGGATGAGAATGTCATCAGAGGGGGGCGACTAAGGATGAGTTGGTTGGAGAGGCATTTCACTCATCTTCCAGATGATGCGGATGAGGTGACAGTGCAGAGATTCGCTCGGGCTTACATTTTACATCTCATTGGTGGGACGTTATTTCCAGACCATTCCGGCACATATGTCCACCTCATGCACTTACCCTTGATCGGATACTTACATGAGGCTAGGACGTATAGTTGGGGATCTGCTTGCTTGGCCTATCTGTACAGAGAGCTCTGCAAGGCCATCGCTCCGAATTATAGGGAGATAGGAGGGTGTTGCCTACTACTGCAACTTTGGGCATGGGATAGATTTCCCACTATCGCCCCCGCGATAGCTGTTTTAGACATACTAGAGGGGGATGCAGGGATTGGCCCCTTAGCACGCAGGTTAGAAAATTTTTTAACTTTCACTTATAATTAAGTTTACTACGAAGTTGTTTAACTTTGTTATTGTACTTGGCAGGTGGCACTATCAGAAGACGTTTCAGGATAGTCCGGCACACAGCCTACCCCATTACAGATACGTGTTGGACCGTCTTCGACTTGACCAGGTATGTAGGAGATAATGGATTTCTTTATTTCAAGGCTTTGTCCATTCCATTATCGTATTTAAATGATAACCTAAATTTGCAACTTCAGATCGCCTGGATCTCGTACACTGAAGAGGTCACCGCATCACTGCCTCAGTACTACTTTGACGGGAGTGACACGTGGACAGCAGTGGTGCTGCTCATTCACTTTCAGATTGTCGAGTGGCACTAGCCTGATAAGGTTTTGCGGCAGTTTGGACTACGCCAGGCTATTCCAGGGCCACCAAAGCAGGTGGCGGAGGTCCATTACCTTCACTTGTCCGGTCGGCATGATGAGGAGTGGTACATCCGCCATCAGCCGTATATTGCACTCTGGGATATCCGGTGAGACTTGTGCGCTATCGCCGAGCCGACGACACGCCTAGTTCTGGGACCACAATCCGATTACATGACATGGTACAGACGGGTTACCAGGCGATGTATTACACCCGTTGGGGGAGCGCTAGACCTTGTGGTAATATTGCGTGCTAGTTTTCTGTATCTGATTTTCTTTAAATGCATTAGTATTATAACTAACTTTAATATCAAAAATTTGCACAGGTAGATGAGGTTTCCACACTACAGGACTTCACTACCCCTGAGGGGCAGGCTATGTTCACCTTCGATGTGCTTAGATCAGCGACGGAGTCCATCCTTCATGCCATTCAGGAGGTTGATCATGTGATTATTGACTCACATGCGGAGCCAGCTCCTCAGGCCCATCATATCCCAGACCCTGCGGAGGGTGACCATGATCAACCTCGCTTTCGCCAACGACGTCGCACTGCTCCACGACATACGTTGCAGGCTGATGTTCCGTCCGCTTCGACAGTGCAGCAGATTCCACCTTCGACTGCCCAGGAGACCATGACGATGATGCTTGATGTTACTGCCTCATCTCATGTGTACCCTATTGCACCTGATGATCCTTCATCCTCCACCATGTTCCCGGCTGCACTATATGGGCCGTCGTCATCCCAGATGTACTAGTTTCCTCCTGGTGTTCCATCCTCATTCCAGACATTTCCACACATACCAGGAGTTTCATCTTCATTCTATGCCTTTCCTTCCGATGATGCTGGTCCATTGCAGCCATATCGTCCTGCATTTGATTGGCATACTCAGGATCAGGGATTAACACATGGTGGCATGATAACAGACGACTCAGAGCTTGTACATAGAGGTAAAGGTGGAGGCAGAGCGGGAGCCAGGGGCAGAGGCAGAGCGGGAGCTGGAGGTAGAGGAGACACAGACACCAGGGATGTGACTCCTGAGCCTGCGTAGAGGGTTAGTAGATACGGTCGCCACATTACCGATCCTGGATGTGGGACTGGACATCACTTACGTAGACATTAGCTTTCTTTTCTATGTTTATTGTATATTTATGTACATTTATCTTACTACTTTATTGCCAAACATCAACATTTAGGATGATTTTACTACTTTATTGCCAAACATCAACATTTAGGATGATTTTAATTACTACAAAATTTTTAATTACTTGCGTAGGAACAATTATAAATAATAATAAACTTCAAAATCATTGCAATATTTAGTTTTTTTTTTAAAAATGATGATAAGGACATCTCCCAAATATAATAACTAACATTATTAATTATCATACTTTCACAACTGTTATAATTATCTACTCTTTTTTTATTTATCATGTGAAAATAAATAAATAATATTAAATTAATTTAATAAATTTTATATTCATAATGTGAAATATATATTTATTTTTTAATTATATTTTTTCTCATTATTTATTTAAATATAAAAAAATTAATAATATTAATTATAATATTTGAAGGATAAATAACCATCATTCTTGTAAATGACATTAAATGCTATGTTTATTCAATATGTTATGAGTCGAGTTCACCAAACATTTAAGAATAAAAATACGTAGCATAATTGTCAATGTAGATGGGGATGCTGCCCATGTACAGTACCAAAATTCAAGTTTCTTGGATTCACAGTCGACACGGTCATCGGCTAATTAACTTAGAAATTAGGAGCGAGGGTGCCGTAGGCCAAAGGTGCCATATCACCTGCCGTCGCTTCCCTTCAGCGCCAACGATGCCATTTCGTCTAGCGTACCTTTACACGCCATTTGGCGTCTTTCCATCGCTGTACGTATCTTCTGTGCTTATTTCGATAAAATGTTTCGAAGGAACGATAAAACGAATAATAGTTTCTTAAAAAATAGTTAATCGGTACTTTTCCCTCTCATTGCTAAAATATTTTATCATTGTGATGAAATAAAAAATAACTAATTCATGTTACAATTTTAATTTCATTACAAAATGAAAAGATTATTGTAACGAAATAATCACATTTTTTTAAATTTTCAGCTATCTTCAACCTCGTCATTTCGCATTTACTTTGTTACAAAATAAAAATAATTTTATTGAGATAAATACAAAGTGACAAGAATATTATTGGAATAAATACAAAATAAGAAAAACATATTTATTTCGTTATATTTCTTTTCATTTTTAACAATCTTCAACTTCGTATATAAAGAATATTATTGAATAATTCAATAAATTTACTTATGTGTAATAACATATTAAATAATTATTTGTAATAATATAATTCCAAATATTGGAAGTTTATAATTTCAAAAATTGATAAATATTAAGTGTCATTGGATCAAATTTTGAGAGACATTAATATAAATTACGTAATTATTCTTTATTAATCCTACATTTTTTAAATAATATTTAATTATTTACTAAATATTTATTATTTTTATTCATTATATTATTATCATTAACTACTTTCTTATTTAACTCCTATAATAAATTTATGTATTAGATATCAAAGTAGAGTTAACATATTTTTATATGACATCAAATATAATTATAAAATGAGTAATTTATTTTCAAAAATTTATTTTGAGTCACAATCATATATTATTTATTTTTAAAATTTTTATTTTCAAATGATATCAAAATTAATTATTTTTTAGAGAAAAAATTGTAAAAAATAGGACCGAGGGCGTCACCTTGAATGGCGCCCTCAAAGCTTCCCAGAGGCATCATCCTGGATGGCGCCCCCCCAAATGGCGCCAACCCAAATGGCACCTCCCCCCTCCGTGCGTATTTTGATAATAAGTTTTCAAAAGACGGTAAAACGGAAATAAATTTTGTAAAAAACGTTAAAATGGTATTTTATCCGTTGATATAAGGGCTCCCATGAGTCTTTTGTCTTTACTCTTAGATCGTGAAAAATAGTACATCACCGCATCAATCTAAATTTATGCATGTTAGAGTCTGTAACAGAGTCCATTCAATGAGAAAGCCCAGTGCTAATTAATCAATGAATTTTCTAGCCAAAATGTTCTGAAAATGTTCTGAAAAAGAAATTCATTTCAATTAAAAAAGAAATAAGTTTCCTATATATAGAAATGAAAACAGTTTCTTTTTCTTAAAAAAATGAATGAGACTTTTTTTTTTTTAAGTAAGTTTTCTCTCAACTGGATGGGCCTAAGAATGAAATGAAAGAATTAATAAATATGTCCAAATTGAAAAAGATTAAAAAAAAATAGAGGAGCGAAAATATTTAAAACAGCACTTTGTCTGGTTCCACATCCAGAAAGTGGGATACCCCATCACCATACCATTGTAGAGGAAAAACCATTACCAAATCATTATTGGTTCAAAAGAGAAAGAGGCAGAAAACAGAAAATAAAATGCACTACGTAAAATCAGAAACCTAACAATGTCTACACAGATATAAACATTTGAGGTGTTATAAAAAAATAAATGAATAAAATGTAGAGATGGTTTCATATTCCCCATTTGTATGCAAGTAGGACAACTGAAGAAGTGAGTGAATATTCCTTTTTCTGGCAGATGAGAGGGCCTATATTTCCTAATTCACAGCTTGTTCATTTATTTACTTTAATTCATAATTAGAGGATTCATGGATCGCCAAGCATGCCTAAGAAGTATGACCAAGAAGCAAAGCAGTAAGGTGTGATATGTTCCTGCGAGTGTAAATACTTTAGTTTCTTAGCTTCACTTGTACTTTGCATATTTCTTCTATGGTGAAAAACTGACACTCTGAGCTGGTAAATCTTGCAGATACAAAGATGTCTTGCACAAAATCGTGAGGCTGCTTGCAAGAGTCGTCTGCAGAAAAAGGTTTGAGAGGCTAAGAGTTGAAGTAATTATCATGATGCTAGAAATGAAGTAAAGTTTAATGTGATTTATAATATTACTTTACCGTCTTATATGTAGCAGTTAGAAACAAGCCGTTTGAAGTTGATTCAGTTAGAGCAAGAGATTAACCGGGCAAGACAACAGGTCGGGAAAGTCATGTGCTTGACTTGAAGTTTCTGCAAAGCCTTACTTCTATATTAAATAATGTCTTTGTTCTCTTCTTTTAACAACTTTTCAAGCAAGAAAATTGCAGGGAATGTATATAAATGGTGGATTATATTCTAAACAACTGGTTTTGTTGGAAATATAAATCCAGGCTTTTGTTATTCTGTTGCCTACTAATGATTGGCCATTACCTTTACGAGTTTTTTTTAAGTATCTGCCATCCATGAATATTTAGAGATGAAATCTTCCAGTTCAATTGCATCCAGTTGAATTGAAATTCAAATTCAAAAAATTTAAACTCACTTTTCTTTCAAATGCCTAGTCCATGCACCAACTTTGAAGCTCAGCAGATGCCCGTAGGCATGGTTGTTTGTCTATGATCCGTTCAGCATAACTATATTCGCTACCATATCTAGATTGACTAATATCATATAATTTCTCCTCTTATCCTGTATCATTTTGGAATTATACATTTTCTTTTACTTGTGTGCCTACATTGCTCGGATTTTGACATTCAAAGGGAGTCCCAAGATTCGGATAATAAATTATATCTAATGTTACCTTGATCTGTGGGTTTCATTGTGAAGGAAAATTAGTACTTTGAATACGCAGGAATATAATCCTGGTACATTTCCAGTTTTAAACCAATTTTTTTTAACCTTTCAAAACTATTTGAACTCTCTATCATTGAGGATCTACCTTACTTTATAAATCTCAGAAGCAAGAAAAATAGGAACTTTCTCAATATTATTAGTTAAAAAATGTATATCTGAAATCTCTATCATTAAAAAAAATTGTTCCAAACTCCCTTCTCCATTTTAGCTTTCAAATCTACCTATCATTTGAAGCTCCAAACATGATTTCATTTTGAATATATTTAAAAAGGTAGATTGTGTATTGAGTATCAATAGTTGAATAAGGTCACAATAAAAAATTGGGCATCCGTTGCCATGGATAGATAATTTGTTTGACCAACTTCAAGGTGCACGATACTTTTCAATGATTAGATTTGTGATATTGATATCACCAATTGAAGATTTAGAAGGAAAATATTCTAAAGATGGCATTTCATATTGGCTATGGAAATTATGAATTTTTAGTGATGTCTTTTGAATTAATGAATGCACAGGCAATATTCATGGACTTAATGAAAAAAGTGTTTAAGCCATTTTTGGCAAATTCACATAGTGTTCATCAATGATATTCTAGTGTATTTGAAAAGAAAAGTAGAGCATGTGCAACATCTATACATTGCTTGTAAACCTTATAAGAGCATTAGTTGCATGCTAAGTTTTCAAAGTATGAGTTTTGGATATTGAGTGTCCATCACTTAGGATATGTTGTTTCAGAAGAAGGAATCCAAGTAGACCCTCAGAAGATTGATGTTGTAGCTAAATGGACAAGACCCTTAATGGTGATAAAGATATAAAGTTTTCTTAGATTAGCTAGATATTACAAAAGGTTTGTGAAGGATTTCCATTGACTAAGTTGACATATAAAGGAGTTAAGTTTGTATGGAATGATGAATGAAAAAAGAGTTTCCAAAAGTTAAAAGAATGTTTGATGTCTGCACCTATATTAGCCTTGCCAAGTGGAATTGAAGGTTACATGGTGTATTGTGATGCATAGAGAGGTAGATTAGGGTGTGTGTTAATGCAACGTGGAAAGGTTATTGCTTATGCATTAAGGCAAATAAAGAAGCATGAAGTAAACTATTTGACTCATGACTTAGAGATGACAATTATAGTGTTTGCTTTGAAAATCTAGAGACATTATCTTTATAGAGCAACTTGTAAGACATAAATGGATCATAAGAGTTTAAAGTGCATTTTCAAGAAAAAAGAATTAAATACATGATAGCAATGGTGGATGGAATTGGTGAAAAGGACTATGATTGTTTTATCCATTATCATTTAGGAAAGGCTAATGTTGTAGCAAATGTCTTAAGTTGAAAAACTCCAAGGAAAAGAGGAAGTGTATAGAAAGAATAAGCCAATTGAGAGATAGCTAGTATAAGGATAAAATCCATGATATAGAATAGATAAAAGAAAAGCATATAAAAAAACCCTAAGTATGCTCAATTGAAGGAAAAAGTAATGTAGAATAGGAAACCCATCTAAATATTGACAACAAAGGTGTGATAAGAAATAAGAAGAGGTTATAGGTCCCTGAGTCAATGAAAAAGGAAATTTTGAGAAGAGCATATGAATAAACATATATAATATATCCTAGAGCAACCAAGATGTATCAAGATTTGAAAAAGTATTTTGACTTGTTAGCAAGTCAAAGAAGAATATCAATGCCTAACAAGACTCCCTAGAATATTCATATTCTTGAATGAAAATAGTAGAGCATAATAAGGGATTTTGTTACTAGTTTGCCAAAGACTAGAAAAGGTTATGATTCTATATAAGTGACTATAGATCATCTCATAAAGACAACATATTTCTTACTAGTAAAGACAACATTTTCAATATCTTAGTATGCTTAGATTTTCTTAGATAGGATCTTACAACTATATGGTGTATTAGTTATGATCATCTTCGATCGAAAGACATAGTTCACATCACATTTCTAGTAGTCATTTCAAGAAACATTAGGGATATAATTATGTTTTAGCACAATATTTCGCCATAAATTGATGGCCAATCAGAAATGACCATCCAAACATTAGAAGATACGCTTAAAGCCTATATAACTGATTTTAAAGGAAGTTGGGACAAGTATTTACCTTTGATAGAGTTTTCTTATAATAATATTTATTAAGTGAGCATTCAAATAGCCTCATTTAAAGATTGTATAGGAAAAAGTGCATATCACTATTAAGTTGGTTTAAGCTAGGAGAGACAAAGATAATTGGACTAGACTTAAAGGAAGATGCAATGAGCAAAGTCCAAAATTATTAGGGAAAGATTGCATGCAACTCTTGATAGTGAACGCCTTATATTAATACATATAGACAAGAATTGGAATCTTAAGAAAAAGAGTGTGTAATTCTTAAAGTATCACCGATGGAAAAAGCAATGCATTTCAATAAGAAAAGAAAGTTAGCATTAAGGTATGTTGAGCCTTACTTGATAATAAAGAAAGTTAGTAAGGTAGTATATCAATTAGATTCACCAAAAAGCATAAAAGTGATACATCATATTTTTCAGGTATTGATGTTATAGAAGTATATTCTTGATGAATCCTATGTGTTAAAAGAAGAACCTATAGAGTTAGATCAAAAGCTGACTTATGTGGAAAAACTAGTTATAATAGTAGATAGATAAGTTAGAAAGCTAAAATTTAAGGAAATACTTATAATCAAAGTAAATTGGAAAAGACATAGTGAACAAGAAGTGAGCTAGGAATCAAAAGCAAACATTAAGGAAAAGTATCCTAAACTATTTGATGAGATTCTTTAAAGCTCTTTCAGATATTGTTAACAGTTTTGAATAATCTTGTCTCATTTAATGAAAAATTCATAGATGAATTTTCTTTAAAAAGGTAGAATTTACAATACCTAATGGAAACTTAATAAATTAGTGTCATTATAATTCAATTATAAAAATTTACGTAGTTTTCTAGCACTAAACTAGTGACAGTCATGGTTTTTAGTGAAAGAGAAAGTGAGATAAAGTTCTTTGAGAGAGAATAAGATGAAGTGATTTATCTTCTTAATCACATTTTTCATCTTTCTCCTACTATCTCATAAGAATTCTTGAGAGACATTGGAGTTTTCTCAAGTTTTGCTTGAGTTTCTTAGAGAAAAGCTTTCTTGATCTTAAAAGAAGTGGTAAAAGAATCATCTTCTTTAGTGGTTTCAATCCTTTTCATGATTTTCTTACAAATTTATATACTAACTTCATGTCATTTTTGTAAAATGAAACTTAATTCCCTAAGTGTTTAAAGGAAAGGAAAAGCTCTTAAAGTGTAAGTGGAAATTTGCCTACTTTCTCTTATGTTTTCTTTAAGAAAATTTTTATGTATGGAAAGTATATGTGTTTTGCTTAATGGTATGTTAAAGCCATGATTTACATGTTAGATCTTTTTTTTAACTAAAAAAGATATTTAATTTCCATACTTGAAAATTGAAATATTTTTGAAAGAGATTGATGTCCTATATTTCGATAACTATTTTCATGATTTGAAAAGACTTTTTTTTTGGGAAAAAGAAAGGAGACAAAAGAATGTTTGAAAAGGATACGCAAAGAAAGCAAAAAGGAAATCTTTGAAAATGACTTGAAAAATACCATACTAATTTTAGATCTTGAATGTTTATCTTATTGGAACTTTTACATGGAGCTCATGGGTTTTCCATGAAAGTTTTGAGAAAAATTTTGAATTTTGTGATAAAAGTAAGTATACATGTTTCTAAACACTAGTAGGGATATTAAATGATGATTTTATCAAAGTTTTTAAGCAAAAATGGTCTTGGAAACCCTCTAGGAAGCTTTTTAATTTCCTAGTGTTTCTTTGAGAAAATTTTTATTTCTATGAGAAAAACTTATTACATTTTATTCTAAAATATTTTGGGGATGTTAGTAAAATCAAAAATTTTGAAGCAAAAACATGTTGAAACTAAGGTTTAAAGTCCATGGTTTCATGTTGGAAAATAACACTAAAAAATAATGCTTCTAAAGTTGAAATTTATCTCCTATAATGTTGTTTGAAAGGAAATTATTTTAGTTAACTTGTGCAATATTTTTCAAGAAAAAAATAGTTGACAAATGACACTTAATGCCACTTTTTCAAGGCTAAATTTATAGAAAATTTTATAAAAGTTTGATGTAAAAGTTGGTATTTCAAGTTAAAGGATTATGCTTGAATGCATGTGAATTTTATATTGAAATGTGGAGAAATGTTGTAGTTTTTACTCTCCTATACCATGTACTTTTATGCTTTATTTAATGAGAAAAAATATTTTATTACTTGTTAGAATAATATATAAGTCATAAGCTTGAATATACTTAGGTTTGAAAATGATAAAACTTGGAAAATCCAAGTTGGATTTTCATGATTTTGCTAAGAGGAAATCATTTTCAAAGGTAAACCTTGCTTGATTTTAGCATAGAATTATGTAGAAATAACACTTTAGAATTTTGCTTAAATTTGGAAAGAATAGATATAAAAAATTGAAACAATTTTGCACATTTTGAGTTAAAAATCATGAGCATGATTATACTTTAGTGCATAAATTATGTTATGAATTATCCCATGAATAATACATGTGCTAGTGCAAAAATGATATGATATGACATGATGTGGTATATTTGAGCACTACGATATACGATCAAGCATATGAATATGAAAGTATGAATGCTTAATATGGTTACTTAAGATGTGATAAGTTAATTATGAGTATTATATTTCTAGATTAAATTATTTTCATTGAGAAATTGTTTATGTGATAATTATAACATAGATGATACTAAAACCTTACCCTGATATATGATGTGAAAAGGAAGCTTGAATGCCTTATGTGATATTATGTGACTTGAATGTCCTATGTGACAATATGATGAAAAAATGTGAATATGAGATACAAAATCTATGTTGTAGAGATGATTGGAGATTAGTTTGACATCTTATATTCTGAGTCACATGAAATGACAAGTGTTAAGTAAGTAAAGGGATAAGGTTAGGATGAATAGGATAAGGTTAGTTTCATAATAACAAAGAGGTAACCTTGCATACCTCCTGCCTTTTTTTTTAATTATGTGATCATATTATTATGCTTGTGATTATGATTATGTGCTTAATTTTAATCTACTTATAAGTGCAACATATAAAAATATTAAATATGTGAAATATTTGGAAAGATTTTATTAAGAAAATTATTTTAATATATATTTTGTATATATTTGATTTTCAAGCTGAAACTTATTAGAAAATTAGTGTGATATTCATTCACTTAATTACTCAATATACTTATGGATTTCTTTTAGATGCTCCTCACTCGAACAGATCCCTATTAAGACATGCAATATGTGGTGGCATCTATACAACATTATTTATGGTTGGTATAGGCTAGAGCTTCATTTCTTTATTTGGATTAACAACACTAGTCTATAATGATGGGTAAGGATCCGAATTGTCAAGCTCAACCTTATTGAGCCAAAACCCAGTAGAATAGTTTTTAGACATTCATTTTGCTAGTGAAAACTTACCTATAGTGTGGTTTATAAAGATCTTATACTAGTCGATCCTACTCATGTGATCTCTATGTATTAGTTTGATATGCCTAACTATAACTACATGCTTATGCTGCCAACCATATCAATAGCAATAGTTTCAAATAAACCACCTCCATATTCACTAGTATACTTATGACTAAGTCCAGTTAATAATTATCTTCTATATTTGTTTTTTAAACTTATTTATATAATTATATTCTAACTTTTTCTAACTAGCATAATCATTTTATAAATTAACTTTAATGACAAATTGGTTTACTACATAAGCCTAGGTAACTTCTCTATAAATAATGCATGTATAATCATGTATAAATATATGATGCATATATATAATTTTGATGCTTATTTAAGTATGTGTTGGATGCATAATCTTTAAGTACTACTTGCTTACAATTTTGATTATCTTATAGATTTACTAAAAATATGATTTTATAATGCATAGAAAAATGGCCTACCATTTTTCAAATGAAAAAGGAGAAAGGAAAATAGTTTTCAACCTCTAAGGTATTTTATATAAAGGCATTTAAATTACATTAATGTTTTATATGATCTTGAGTTTTGAAAATATTCAATTTATAATGAAAATCTATTTCATTTGAAAGATTTTGTTAAATGATTTACAAAAAGAATTTTGAAAAGTAAAATGTGATTTAATTTTTAAAAAAAATCACATTTTTGAATTTCTAAAGAGAGTATGTTATCTTTAAAGTATTTTATAAACTAAATAGGATCTCTTGATTTTCTAAATTTTTTTAACTTGGTCCTATTTTATTTTAACTATGGTTTGAACTTAGGTTTTGAAATATATTTCTTTAAAAGAAAATAGAAAGGCACTTGTTTTCTTGAGGAATTTTCAAAAAAAATAATATTCAAACAATTTTATAAACATGTTTCTAGAATATTTTTACTAAAGAAAACGGTCCTTGATATTTTTGTTAGCTGGATATGAACTACTAAATTACTTGTTATCAAGAGTAGTTTTTTGAAATTTTATTTACTTATTAATAAAGGTTCAGTTTATAAATTTATTAACTATTTTCTATTAAAAGAAGTATTTTTGAAATCTTATTTGTTAAGATTCCATAATGTCTAATTTTTGAATAGAGGTTTAAAAACTTGCATATATTAAAAAAATTTAGTGAAATTTCCAAACTTGATATTTCTACATACAACATACTTTCAAAATACAATAAGTTTTATAAATAGTTTTGTTTCAAAAGGTTTATGAAAATCTCCAATTGATATCTTTACACCAGTTACAATGGTCCAAAAATAAGTTGTGACAAAAGAGTCATAGGGTATATATATATCATCTCCTCCGATATCATCAACCTGTTCAACACATAACTTTATAATAATAATAATAATAATAATAATACAAGTGCTTTAATTAGCACTCAAATCATGATATTTCAATATATTCTCATGTTCAATTCACAATCAATCCATGCATTTTTTGCATGGTCATATTCATAAAACATATATCAAGCATATCACATCCTAAATAAAATCACATTACTCACTCATTATCATCTAAATATTTGAGCATACACAACACAATACTAAATTGCCACAATATTACCAAGCCTTCTTGCATGGCTTCACCAAGTTAGTATTCTAATTATCCCATTCATAATTGATGCTTGAATAATTTACAAAAACATTAGTCATGCACATGCTTGTAAAAGGTGAAAATTCTTAATAATATGTTCATATATTAATCTTATGGTTAAACATAAATTAAATGATTAGTTGCATTTAGTTATGATATTAAAACATGAAATTGGATTGGAGTAATTACTTTGAAAAGCAATTCAAATTGCAATTCACAATTCTAGAAGTGGAGAATTAACTCTAGAAAAAATTCATGTTTGAATTTTTTGCATTTTTCTAAAAAATTACTATTCGCACGACATTAAATGCAATCTCAACTCATTTATTATCTACCATAATATCATCCATTCATCAATTCATACATTTAACAATCCATACAAGCTACCTTAACATTAAATTTAATTCAAAACCTCACAAATCACAATACTTCAAATAAAATCACACAAAACCTAATATATTAACAAAACCAACAAATTTCCACCAAAATCAATAAATTTAGGTTAGGATGTTCGTTCACCTAGTATGGAAAAGGATTTGAAAGGTTGAATTTGTTGCTTCTTAGTCCTAATCCACCACAAATCCAAAGATTTCTCATCAGGGTTTTAATTTTCCCTTTCTAATCAATTGCCTAAACTCCTTCAAATTTAAAGAAAATTATGAAGATTTTAGTTGTTATAAAGATCATTAGTTGCCTGATTGAAGAAGAATTATGGAGAAAAGGAACAAGAAGAGGAATAGAGTAGAGAAGGAGAATTAGGGTTGTAGATGTAATGAAAATAGGGATCGAGGCTTAGTTTTAGGCTTTATAAAGGTAAGGGTAATTTTATCATTTTATCTTAAATCTATTCCATACTCATATTTTTATTTTTAATCATTGATAATCTTTAATTTTTTTATTCAAAATATTTTTTCTTAACAAATCTCCTTCAAATTTTCTATTTAAGGCCCAACCTATTTAGTTTATTTTTGTTTACTTAGAACTCTATTTCAAAACTTAATTAATTAGTTCTCTTCCCTTAATATATCATTTCCACTGTCCTTATAAGAATTTATTCAATCTATATAGAATCTTCTTTTTGAATTTTTTTTACTATAATAATTAACTAATTACTCACTTCTTTCACAATGTAAAATTTTAAATTTGGAGAAGAATATCAGAAGTAAATGAATATTTAATATTTTAAATGTTAGGGGTGTAACATGTTAAGGCTAATGTTTGGATTCAACATAACCTCTTTAGAAACATCTGATTTGATCTGTTAAACTATTTGAAAATATACTTACATAAATAACCTTTCAAATAAGCTAATTGACAAAGACATTTAAGACCAAAACTAAACTATTTCTTCAATAATTTACTGTATGCTTTTTGATTTGGCCACTCATAAGTATGCTTCATTGGAGAAGGGTAAGGTTGATACCTTAATTCCGATAGGCGGTAGGTAGCAAGAAATCTCGTATCATAATACCCGCTCTGGTATACGTTCTTACTTTTAAGAAAAGCCTAATTAAATTAGATTTATATTTATAACTATTAAAAATCATATTAATATTATATATATGTATAGTTTATAAATGTTCATATTATATTACTTTATGTATAAACATATTACTTATTGAATAGGTACTGTGATAAAATTAGAGGTTGAGTCTACAAAAAATAAATCTAACCTATTTATCAATTTTGGTTTAATTTGTTTAAATAAAGATCAAGAATAGACTAAATTAAATTGAAAGGAGGATAAGTCATAAACCTCTAATTGGTAGTCTAATCTATTCCTACTTATAAGGAAAAGCATGTATATATATATATATAAGTATGGATCATTTTGTTAGTATATATGCCCTAAACCAATCATATAGATGATTGTAAACTTGAATCGTGTTATTTTAATGGCAATTTCAATTATCATATTTATACATATATTTTCTATGTAATATATTTAATTATGATAATAACCTTAGAATAATTACATTCTTAAATATCCTTAGTTATATATCATTGTGGATTGGGTTGCTTTGATATGTTAAGACTAGTATGTATGATGACTTATATGAGATATTAAGTCTACACATGAGTTCAAGTTAGAGAACTTGTATACTGGATTGACCCATCTTAAGAATATCGCATGAATCGTTATATGAGTGTTATGGGTGATTCTTAGTTATCATCATTAATATATTCCTTTGACTTGAGATCACTAAGGTTCCCTACATGTGAGTTTTATATTTTGATACTACTCTATGTCACTCATGGTTGAGTGAATACAAGAGTAATTATTGGATATGTTACATATCATGCGGAGGGATTTATATGATGAAGATGGAGTTTATCCCTCCTATATAATAGGAGAGACATATGTCGGCCTTTTGATTAAGTAAAGCTGAAAAAATGCATGGCCATGCTTAGATGAATTGACATGAGATGTCAATTGTATTTGCTTCAGTCAGCTTACTTAAGAATAAAAAAACCTTCGGATTGGGCCATATGGGAATGACACGATCCATGTCTCGTGCTCAATCTAGATGTCTAAGACAAAATGACATAGATAATGTCACATGTAAAGGTTCAGTCGAATCACTAACTTTCTCATTACTTAGGTAACAATGATGTGTTACTAGATACTGCTCATTATTTATGATCATTAATATAATTAGTGATTATTACCAATGTAATGAGAACCTGAAGGGTCACACACTTAGAGTTTAGTGGATTTGGAATTAATGGACTAAATTGTTTGGACCTAATATTTAGGAATTCTATGTTATAATTATAAGGCCCAATAATAAGCCTATAATTATACATGGACCAAAGCCCAAATTAGTTAGAGTTTTCTATGTTCCTATCTAAATAAGCTTGTTAGGTAATAATAAGAGTTAATTCATTATTCACGCATCCCTATATAGCATAGAAAAATCTTAGCTCTTCTCCTTGATCATAATCCTTGAAGAAGCGTAGCTAGCACTACGAGGCTAAAAAGACGAATTCCAACCAGTGATCATGAGGATGTTCATTGGTGATCTGCTGGTTCATGTGGATACATCGGAGTCTTTGGCCGAAAGGAAGTCGAAGAAATGATCAACAAACAAAATCTAGAATCATCAAAAGGTATAGCCTGAATCCTACATTCTAATTTAATGTTTTGCATGGATCCGTTGGGTAGGATTGGTTTATTCTACTGTGCTTGTATAGCTCCCGATCCCAACAGATTTCACACCACTTTAAAATTTACACTCTTACACTCAATCTGTACCATTGATTTTCGTTGCATCCAACAATTATAGCATAGCTAGATATATTAATTTACTTGAAAGTTCATTTGACATACTCTTTATTTGTTTCATGTGCATACCTGCTCTCATTCTTTCTTTCTCTCCTAGCATTGCTTACTTATGTCTTTTTCTCTTCCTTTCATTTCATTAGACTTGTAAATATGAGTTTTAGGAAATTGGGTCTTCTTTTACCTTAAATGTAAGCTTCAACATTTATGTCTTCTTATATAAAATTTAAAAAAAATTGATTAAGGACATGACATTAGAATATACATAGTTCCTAGTTATTAATATTGAAATAATAACGGATATTGTGCACATGCATATAATTGAAGAAGATTTTTCCTACTTTGGCTTAATTTATTACTCCAACTTTTGCCTTCTCCATTGAAGTTTCTATCAAAACTAAATGGCCTATGAGAGACTTTTCTTATATTTGAAGATGTAATTTTTTTAGACAAAATAAAAGATAAATTACTTTATCTTTTATAATATTTGAACTCACCTATACAAGAGAGAATTTTTTTATAACTTTACTACTAGACTCCCTTTATCCTTCATATGACAAGGGTGAATGAGTGATGCCTATGTTACCTTTTGATACATGCCACTACAAGTTTTGTAAATAGATGTTGGAATTTTTTCAATTATCTATTATAAAATTAATAGTTAATTATAGTTCATTTTATAAGAGGTCGTTAAGTTGCATAAATAATATAAAAAGCATAACTTTTTAAGAATTAATCATATTTTATTTAATTAATGATTAATTCAATATTTTATTATCATAATTTAAAAATTATAATAAATATAATTTATTAATTATAAAATATAAATATAATTATTAATTATATAAAATATAATTAGTTTATTAGTTATATAATAGTAAAATAAAATAAAAATTATATAAAAATTATAAAAATAAATATTAAATATTATATTATATATATAAATTATAAATATAATCATAAATAAAATTATAATAAAAATTTAATTCTAAATGAAACTTGGGTTGCTAGAAATAGGAAACTGGTAGTAATATGCTTTTGTACTGTCACTTGATGTCATTTGCAAATATTCTTGAAGTGAGGATACAAAAACACCTTTGGCTGTGGGGATTTGCACAAGGCTAATGCTTGAAAATGACTACATTCCTTTTAATTTTAAGTCCATTCTTGTAGCACCAATTCTTTCTTAGAGTTTAAATGTCAACTTAGATACACTATCACTTTTAAGTAGTCTAAATAATTTTTTTTAGCATATCTTTAGTTATCACAGAAAATGTGCAGCTTCATGCCTAGAAATCCTCTCTTAATAATTAGGATAAATCATTAAAAATTTGGTAATAGTTTCTTTGAGAAGTTTGCACTAGCCAATAAAGGACTTACTTTAGTGATGAAATCAAAATATTGAGCAATTATGCATTGGTGTAATATTCTTCTAAAGTAAAGACTAGACTTACTTGGTGGATATACTACCCATAGCCAAAACCACTAAGGAAATACTTCTAACCAAGTATAGTACATAGGAGCCCTAGTTTTATAGAGGCAACATTGATAAAAAATGGAAATGAAAATATGAGTTTTATTCAACTTTAGTTTTTGCATAAAAAATTGCATAATGCATTAATATGTAAATATGACAAAGAAGCTTGTTCTTGAGCATGAAAAATCATAAATGAAAAAGATAGAAAAGATTAACAATTTCTCCAATTTGTTCAAAGAAAGTTAGTTGAAAGTATGTAATGTAGAATAGTATTTTAGCACATGTAGAAAATTTGCATATAACATTACTAGTTATTATGGATAAAATAAGCTACAAATCTATATTGTTTAAAATTTTACATTAACATGCTTCAATAATATATATTTGCATTAAACCTTTACAATCATTAGATTATTCTAGAAATAAAAAATGAAAAGAAGAGCATGCTGGATATAACCCCTGAAAGTTAGCTTGCCAAAAGTCCTAAAAATCAAGTTGTATTGACTACTGTAAAAGGAAAAGCTACCTGCATTATAGTTGTGAAGAAAAATAACATAATTGAAATTGACAAGGATTAATAAACCTATAAATACTAGAAAAAAATATGTAGAAAAAGTTTAGTAAACTTACATCTTTATTAAAAAAAGAGCTTGTGTTTTTAGGCTACTTCACCTATTATGGCCATGTTCACCACATGATTAGCATGCTCTTCTTTTAACCAATATTTTGTTTAATGACAATTCAAGCCCATTTTAAACCTTTCACTATTATTCTCTCTGTCAACATCTTTCTTTCTTCCTTTGGTTTGAGAGATAAGTGGATCTTTTATGGTCAACTTTTGGATTTCATAGTATTGTTCAAGTATAAAATTTTGCTTGCTTTACTCAGAAATAAATATTTCCTCTAATTTTTTAGTTGCCATGGCAATATCTCTTTTACAAGTGCAATCTAGCTCAAACACAATGAATTTATACATGTTTTCTAATTTTTTTTACTAGGTTTAATAATTTATGGATTTGGCATTGAACATGCATGCTTCTTAGTATACTAGAAGAATCACCTTGGCCATTATCATCACTATCACAATCTTTAATATCTTTCTTAGTTGCTTTGGTCCAATGATAATTTGGAATTTGGACTACATTTTTGGCTTGAAAAACCACCAAAATATGCTTGCATAAAATCCCTAAAAACTTATATAATTGACAGTCACATGTAGCAATTTTTGAATCCAAGTCCATATTCACAATGAAAGTATCTCTTACATCAAAATAACTAGAAACTCGATACATATATTGGGATCCTTTTTTATCAATTTTCTCCTTCGTAAATTGATTGATCTTCAAAAGTTCATTTTGAAATTTTCCAAAAATATTTTTTTGTATAAATTAATGTTGCATGCTCTTTAATTTTTAACCAACCTTTAAAATTCATGATCTATGTATAGATTCAAATTCCTTTTTTCTTTCCACCTCATAATGATTTTCCAATGCTTTCTCATACTTCAACATAAACTCCTTTAATGTTGTTGTCACATTTACTAATGAATCAAAAAAGGCATTGATACTTTCATTTTTTTGAATCATTCTAGCAAAAAATAAGCTTCCATTATAAACTAGAATCCATGACTCTTTAATTTTATATAACCCATGATGCCATTCATTTTTTTTCCAAACCATACTCAAGCATTATCTTTTGCCAATTTTCTTTAAATTCATGGATAGTTTTTGTTTATTCAACTCGTGCTTGAAAGTTAATTTTTTATGATATATTTGAGAAAGTTTTCAAGAAACTTCTTTCTAATATGCCATAAGCGAAGATAATGATGACTTTCTAGAAATACTTTTAGCTAAATCTTGATCATTTATGATTGACATCTATTTCTTTCTATTCATCGCTTGAAGCCAAGTCTTGAACAATAACATAAAAGATTTCTCAAACTTGTCTTGTAACAAAGCACACCCAAATAAGATTGATTAACAATAATGGTCCAATCCAACAAATGGGACAAATGGCATCATGTATTTGTTAGTTTTGTATGTGGTATCAAAAGTTATAACATTGTCAAAATATTTATATGCTAACCTTGATCTAGCATCCGTCGAAAAAAAGTTTATCATCCAAGCATCATCATCATATTGGATTGCATAGAAAAAATTAGGATTCTTAGCTTGCTTTTGTTTACAGTAATTGAAAATAGTTTGCGCATCTCCAACATCTAAATTTTTTTTTTTTGAAAATTTTTGACATGATTCTAAGAATTCTTATTAGAAAAAGCTAACTCATTACCATTGAACATCATGACAACCTTTCTGGTTAGTAAACCTTCTTCATGAAATTTATTGACTAGATATTTTAAAGCAACACTCATTTGTTTATGACACCTAAAATAAGACACACGTCTAGGACTAGCCATGTCATGATTCTGAAGATTGCTAAAAGCCTTTATCATCCAATTTCTTTCTCCTTTTCCTTTTGACATAGTAAATGATGCTTGACAACTAATTCTTCTAGTTGAACATTTCTTTTGAGTTTTCTCCCTTTCACTAGTAAATTCTCTAGCAACTATAGATTGATATTGCCCTTTATTTCTATATATAAAAATACAATAGTTTAGTTTACTTGAATGAGTTTGAATTCTAAACCCATTTTCCTTGGCAAATGATTTGTAAAATTCTCTAACCATTTCAAGAGATTCAAATTCCATTCCAATTAGAGTTTAACCAATTTTTTGCTCACTAACAATGCTACACTGTGGTGTTACACTTTCTTGATATGTTTCAAAACTAATGGGTTCTTTTGTATCAAAAGTCTCATATTCAATTACCTTTTTGGTCTCAAGAATATAATTAGCATCCATACCTCTTATACTATATGAAATATCTAGTTGCATTATTAAGAAAATAAAATAAATAAATTAAAACAAAACAAATAAAAACAAATAAAGAACTAATAGAAGTGAAAAAGATGCAAGCAAACAAGGTAAAAAAAGAAGACAAAAATGTATGCATTAGAAAAGAAAGATGTTATTCTCTTTTATAGGTGAGTTCAAATATTATAAAAGATAAAGCAATTTGTCTTCTATTTTGTTAAAAAAAATTGCATCTTCAAATATAATAAAAGTCTCTCATAGGCTGCTCAGTTTCGATAGAAACTTCGGTAGAGAAGGCAAAAGTTGGAGTAACAAATTAAGTCAAAATATAAAAAATCTTCTTCAATTATATGCATGTGCACAATATCCATTGTAGTTTTAATTTTAATAAGTGGGAACTATGTGTATTCTAACGCCATGTCCTCAATCAATTTTTTTAAAATTTTATATAAGAAGACAAAAGAAAAAGACACAAACATTAAAGCTTACATTTAAGGTAAAAGAAGATAAAAATGTATGCATTAGAAAACACCTTGATATGTGTAGGTACATAATTCAACAAAAAAATTTAACCACTAATAAGACATAAATTTGGTGGAAAATGTGCAAACTTTAGATTGATTTCTTCTACTAATGAATAGATATTGAAATATTAAAGATGATTTTTACTAAAAAGAAAAATTCATTAATATTTTAATTTTTTTAAAGATTCCTCATTTGATGTCTCATAAAATTTTTTTAATCATTATATATAATGCAATCAAAATTTTGTCTAAAAGTTTGATTTCTTATATTCAACCTGGAAAAGCAAAAAATTTGCTATATTATGTTCAACAATTTTAGTTTACCCAATATTTGTAGTAATTCTATCATTTAATCAAGTTGTGTTTTATTTTTTAAATAATTAATCAGAATTCTATGTTTTTTAGAATTCAATATTATAAGAAAATCTTGGGTATTCCAAAGAATGAACCTAAGTAGTTGATACTATATGATGCTAATAAAAATGGATTAATCCATAATAATTTTTATAATGCAAAATTAACATTGAAAGTCGACTACACCTTATAACGATTAAAATGTATACAAACTTACTTTCTAAAATATATAAAAATATAAATATAAAATAACTTATTGAAAAATATTATAACAACATAAGAATACATAACAATTATTTGGAAATTTGAAAGCTTAAGGAAAAATAGGCATTTGAAATTTCTAAATTAGCGAAAAAAATACATTACACTAATGAATTTAATCAAGGAATCTTGCGTCAAAGCCTATTAGGTAGTATATAGTTAATTAGTTAATAGAACATAGAAATTAAATACTTATTATCAAATTATTTAAAATTTTTGTTACCAAAAAAATTTGTTTAAAAATTTTCTGTTAGATTACATAGTTAGAATGGTGTAGAATTGAGCCCAAACACATTTCTTTCTCTCTTAAGTTCATCCCAACCTCCATGCCTTTAGTACTCTACCAACTAAATCCCTTTCACCTAGAAAGCCAAGATCCATTATACAAACGATAGTCCATTAATAATAATAAAAAGAAGAAAACTGGATAAAAAAAGTGGTGAAGAGTCCAAAATCTCTTCCTACATCCTTGAGCCCGAAGTACCCATCAGCCACCCATCCTCCTTCGACAAGCGAAGCTGTAAAGGGCCAGCCCCTTAGGACAACTCTCCGTCTCCCACTCTCGCTAGCTTTTTCTCTCGGCATAAGGCCGGACCATATTAATGAAACATTAATTAAAATTAAAAAATGGAAGATATTATTATTATACAATTTTAAATTTTAATATATTTCAAATTATAAATATTGTAATTTAAAGAAAAAAATTTACCATCTACAATTACATCAAATGTAATTTCATATTTGAAATTTATTGCAATCAATTTATCCTTAATTATGTTAAATGTATGTTAATGCATATAACTAATCAAAGCATTACTTGATTATATAATCAACTATTTACAAACTTCGTAGAAAACTCTTTCTATAGTTTCTATTATTTTTGTAGCCGATAGTAAAATTAGACTAAGAAATCATTAAAATTTCTTAATTTTATTCAAAAGGAATGATTATGTTACTCAGGTAAATTATTCTCACATAATGGTTATTGGACCATAATAGGAAGATTTGCAGAACAAACGCCAGAGCTTGTTACTATAGCCTTAGAAATGTAAGCATAGCCCAAAGTATATCTGGTGAAAGTATGTACGTATGTTTTTTCTTTTTTGATAGAGGATTGTTTTTATATAAGAGTTAAAAAAAATGAATTGTGATCGAGTCACATAATTTTATATTTTAATTTTAGTATATTAATGCAAGATTTGATATTTATAATTTATTCATATCACTTTCATGTACATAAAAATTATATTCTTGTTTAATATGATATGTCTCAACAATGATTAGACTATGGCCTAAATTTTGGCCCAAATGTGAAAGGGAAGATAAAAGTGCTTAATCGGTTTATGGTTTGCAAGGTTTATACGGATTGAATTAAGAAAATTTAAACCTATTAGAAAATAAGTCTAAACATATTTGATTCAATGGGTCATGGATTAAAAGAATTGGTTTTAAATATGCTCAAACTAATTTGTAGGCCTAAATAGGTCTATATTAGTCTATGAGCTTGTTTCTTTCTTTTTTAAAAAAAATTATATTTAATTATTTAAATAGTACTATTGTAAAAAGAAAGAAAAAAAGAAAGTTACCCATTAATTATTTTTATAAGACAATTCAATATAAAACAATCCAATAGATGAAAAGATAGAGAAAACTTAAGTCAAGTTTTGTATGTTTTTGCTATAAGGTTTCCAATTACAATTTTACTTGTGTATTATTTTTTCAACTCACCACTAATAATTGTAATTCAACAAATATAATTATTAATTAGTTACTCAATTAGTTGGAAAAAGTATCATACATGTAAAATTGTGATTGAAAACTTCATGATTAACATTTGTGAAACTTCATCTAAGTTTCCTTCAAAAAATAAACCTAATTACTCTAAATAATTAGACATAACAAAAATAAATAATAAAATTAATAAATATAAAAATATAAAAATAAAATAATAAATGTAAGAAGGATAACAAATAATAAAATATAAAACATAAAAATTAAAAAATGGATTGGCTCATATATCAATGTAGTGCATTTTAGAAATGAACTAGATTACCTTCTAACGAATCCATTAGAAGAGGCCTAAATAGACTGAATTTAAACAAATTTAATTTGCATGAACTCTGTTCTAATCTAGTTCAATTTGTTTGTAAACACTATGAAGAAGGGACTCATTGTTAGGCTTTTGTATGGTCTCTAAGTTGGGAAAAAAGAAGAGCATAATTGGACCTTTTTAATAAAAGCATGGCTTTCCTTTTAATAAAGGCCTAAACCGTGGCTTTCACAAGGAAGACCACTCAATCTAGTAAATAGGGTTGGATGTTTTAGATCTAATCGATACAAACCACCTACCCAAATCTAAAGTTATGTGGTTTGAGTCAAATTAAATATCATATTGGGTCGAAATGGGTGAAATCTAAAGGAAGATTTTAATTATGCAAGTGGGTGTGGGTTAATACCCATTATTTGATTCTAATTGCAACTTGCCTAAAAATACTCTAAAATAATTTGGGAATAATATTGTTCTAAGCATTGTTTATAAATGTGTTGTGTGACTATACTATCTATTATTTATCAATGATAGCTTTCATTATGACCAATTTCAAAGGCTTTTTTTGTCAAAAATGCAAGGCTAATTTTCTAATCAAATTTGGCCTTATTTGCTATTTATTAGACTTACCTACACTTAATGGTATTTGTCAATATTCATGAGATTTAGGGTCCAAGTAGGTAACATGATTTTTGTAAGTAGTTGCAGGTCCAATTTTATAACTTATGATTTTGGGCAGATAGTTAGTTGATGACTCTTAACCGGCTCTCACCACTCAATTTCCAACCCTACTAGCAAAGAAGAAAGAAGGGACAAAAGAGATATTGATATCACCAAAGAAATATATATATATATATATATATATATATATATATATATATATATTGAAAGGACATAAAATAATTAATATTTTTACTTTTATTATTTTTGTTGGGCTTTATTATTATATTATTTTTGTTTTACACTTTATCTATTTTGCCACTCACTAATTCTCTGATTTGGCAACTTTGGCTTGTGAAGTGGTAGCAGAACAAAATGGCATATGGGAGCTTTTGAAGATATTCATGGCGATCCTTGAAACACGGTTGCAATGCAAAGCTGCGCAATTTAATTTCTCTATTTTGAAATTTTATTTCACGTGCCATTAATGTACTTTCATTTACACTACGGATGTATATAATTGTATCAGGTGTGTCATATTGCAAGGACATTTTTTTAAAAAAATAATTGCTTAATTTTAAAATCTATTACTAATAAAAAAGGTTGCTAGGTGGTAAGTATTTCTATTAACATTTTCTACCAAAAAAAATTGTAAGATCTTGCTCTGATTTCTAGTTTTTGATAGGATTTTATCATGAATATTTTTTATATTTATTATGCTTAATTTTGTATATAATAACTCCTTTAATGTTGTTATTATATCCACATTTAATATTTTTATTTGACGCTATAATTAATTTAAATTAATATTTTATATACAAAAATATAAAAATTTGATACTTCATTTTATTCTAAATTCTGGAAATATGTCACCAGCCTCTTTAACATATTTAAACATTTCTTTCTTGAAAGACTCATTTGTAAATGGATAAAAGTCATTTTCATTTAACAAATTACATGCATAAAGAGGATATAAGCTTTAGATTTAACCAAGTTGTAGAAAATTTAGTTTCTTAGAATTTATGAAAACAAAAAATCTTTGTTGAAAAGAACTTGGCTTGTTGCAATTTTTTTCATAAGTAATAAACTTTAAAAATTAACTTAATATACAAAAAACCAACACATTCAAGAAATCAAAATGATAAATATTTTAAAAGAATGGAACATGGATAAATGCTAAAATGGAAAAGTAAAATAAATAAATTAATAATTTAAAAATAAGCATTAACAAACATAGGACACTAAGCACAATTATATATTCCCTCTATTCTTTAAATATCATTTAAGATTAATATATAATGATTATGAATGACAATAAATAACTTTAATTTTAAGATAGATGATTTATAGTTTACAAATATATTCCCTAGCCAACTAACAAGTAAAATTGTTAAGCATTTATCTAAATAATATTGATCATATTTAAAAAAAAAGAGATAATAAATACAATTTTAGTTTCCTAAAATGACAAATAAATAGGTATAAAATTTTTCTCTAAAATGATGAAAAAAAGGAACATAGGAAGTAATTTAAGTAGAAGTGCAGCAACAATTCAAGAAATAAAAATCCTTATTAGACTCATTCTGTGCATTTTGCACCCTCTCAAGTTTTTGGAAGTAGACTAAGACTACACACTTCAAATTGTGCGGTTCACTCCACTTGAGTGTTTTAAGTCATAAGTTGTAAAACAACAAGACATTTAAAATAAGAAAGTCAATTTACATGCATTTTTGTATTGTGTATGTTTGACAAATATGTGATATAATTGTTAATGAAGTTGTTGTCTGGGCATATTACCTTTTTCAGATGTGTGTTGTTTGTTCTAGACATGTGTCCAAAAGTAAGAGAAATATTGCTGAAAATGTGTAAATAAGATGTTTGTCACATGTCCACTTTATAAATTGATGTCTTTATTTTCTAACTTGCATAAATTACATACATATATAATGCGATGAATTATCTTTTCATATTTCTTAAAATTTGATGTAATTACATTTATATTTTTTTATTTTTAAAAATATAAACTAACTTTATACACACACACACCCCTTCCATCCCTTCTATTTTAAACATATGCTCACCTTCTCTACTTTTAGAGAATAAGGAAAGTGAATCTATATTTTTAAAAATAGAAAGGATATGAATATAATTAGATCAAATCTTAGGGTGATAAGTGTAATCTATCCTATATAATTTGTTAAGATTTGTAGGAGGATACTTCTTAAGAATTTTTTTTTCTTTTACATTAATCATGTATAGGGATGATAACGGGTCGAATTGGGTTTGAATAGATCCAACTTGAACTCAATTAGATTCAAACGTATTATGGAACCATTACTTTGAATTTATTAAAGATTCAAATCTAATTAAAAAAATCTAAAATGGATCCATTTTTGGAGTTACTAATAAAACTATAATTTTAAACTTTTTCAATAAAAATAAAAGTAATTATTTTTATTAATAATGATTATACTTGACAATTATTAATTGTATCTATTTTTTCATTTACATCTATTCTTATTTTAAGTTATCCATGCTATCTATATTAGCTTTAGAATAAATATGTATTGTATTACTATTAACTTTATCAAGTAAATATCATATTGGATTAATTCATTGATAATTATTTATCCATTTATATTATAGTTAGATACTCTTGCATTATACAAATATTATAAAATAAAAAATATTATTTTAAAATATATTTATAATTTAATGTAAATTTAAATATTTTTAAAATAATTTATCTTAAATAAACTATCATAATATCCCTATATACAATATTACAAAATTGTTAATATACGTCAATACATAGATGTCAATTACTACTATCACTAACATCTATTTTAATGCAATATGATTTTTGAAATTATATAAAAACTTAAGATGATACATATTGATTATAATTGACGTCTATTTTTACATGGTAGCATTTTTAAAATAGTTTATCTTAAATAATTTTAAAATAATTTATCATAAATGAACTATCATGATATTCTTTTATATAATATTATAGAATTGCTAATGTACATCGGTAGATAGATAGATGTCAATTATCATTCTCATCGATATCTATTTTGATGCAAAACCACTTTTAAAATTATATAAAAACTTAAGATGATATATATTAATTATAATTGATGTTTATTTTTACATGGTAGCATTTTTTAACATAGTTAAAAACTTATAACATCAAATTTGCACTTATTTGTTGTCTAAAGTAAGGCTTTTACATAGTAATGGGAAACTTAAAAAACTTAGAATGTCAACTTTTTGTGTAACCATTGTACAAAAGGAATTTGAAGTGCTTCATTCAGAAATGTAAAAATTTTAGATGTCGATAAATGTGTGATAGTTATCACTTACTTTGAAAACGGTGATATATAGGACGTTGGCTTTACAATTGGTATCCATTATTTTTCATATTACCTATAAATATTTATCTCGCTCTTTTTTGTGTTTGGGTGGAATTTAAGCATTTCTTATCCATTCTAGGAAATGCTTAGAATTTTATGGAAATATCACATCCACGACTCTAATGTTCTTTGCACTTAAATAGTAGAAGGTATTAGAGTTTTGAATAAGTTTAAGGTTTAGTATTTAGGATTTAAAGGGTTTAGTAAAAAAATATGATTTGGAAAATTTCTAATTTTGGAGTAAGGATAGGTGAGTTATTCTCATATTCCACTTGATATTTTAGAGTAAGAAATGGATGGCTAATATTTGTAGAATCTTACGGAATACTTTGACCTATGAAAAATGAATTAACTTTCTTCAATACACAAGAATTTTCCATAAAGATTTTAATTTGGGGTATAAAATTAGGACACATAGTGATTATGATGTAAATGAGTATTAATGATCTAGTATAGTTTTTATTGTTAGTGTGTGTTCTAGGAACCAATCATATTGAGGTAATACACAATGTATTATATTTTATTTTAAGTAATTTAATTATTATATTATATTTTTATAATTTTATTCTTTGCGATTTATAATTTAATATAATAATGATCCTTGGAATAGCTTCGCTATTCTTAAAATGCCCCTAGTCAAGTATTATTATGAAAAGGATAGTAATAATACATCGAGACTAGCATGTATAATGACTGATGATTACAAATCATGGATATATGATATCAAGTCAATACATGAGTACATTATTAGTGAATAATGTACTGGACTGACCCACTATGAGAATATTGCATGGATAAACGTGTCATAAGTTATTCTCATATGATCACAAATACACATAAACCTTTGACCTGAAGTCACTACGGTTTCCTACATAAGGAATTACTCACTTTAATATTGTCCTATGTCACCTTTAATCAGGATGACGAATAGGGCATTGATTAAGTGTGTCATGAATCATGCAGAGGAAAGTGAGTGATATAGATGGAATTTTGTTACTCTTGTATAAAAAAGAAATATCCTTGGACCCCTTGATTGAGTGAGACTTCGAAATGCATGGCCATGCTCAATTGGATTAATATATGATATTAATAATTTATTTTAAGTCTACTTAGTATCAAGAAATATAAATTGAACATTGACGAGGATGACACATTTCATGCCTCTAGTTCAATTTGGATATTATTACAAAAGGGTTATGATGCAAAATGTTGATCATGTATTAGGTGGATATCGAATCATAAACATTCTTACTACTTGAGTGGCAGTGATGTATTACTAGATATCGCTCACTGTCTATGGCTCAATAATGAGTCATTGTCAACGTAGTAAGAACCTACAGGGTCACACAAAAGGAGTAGGAATAAGATAATAATTAATTGGACTTTAATTATATTAATATTCAATTAATTGGACTTATTTTTGTGCATATATATATATATATTATTAAGAATAATAATGTGTTATTCACGTAATATATATATATTATGTGATATTATTTGATATTAAAGTAATATCAAATAATTACGTTATTAGATATTTGATAACTATATGCCATTATCTAATATTAAGATATTTATATTATAAGATAATATTATCTAATATTAGATAATTAATAGATAAGTCATATCTTTTCTCATTATCTCTAGGATAAGGATAAAATGAATTGTTAAGTGTGATTAGGATTTTAGAAGCATTATCCTAATAGGACTAGGATTGTGGCTTGCCTAAGTTCTATAAAAAAGGGCTTGAGGGCAGTACATTAAATACACCCTCATAAGCCTCCTAAAATCCAAAATCACTTAGAAAATATCGAATCTTAATTTCTAGAGAGAGAAACGCATCCTAGCAGATTCGTGGAGGGCGAGAGGTCGTTGTTCACTCTGTGTGGATACCGTAGAGATGCTGTACCTTCCGGCCAGCGTTTGATTCATCCACTCTCAAGTTTTAATCAATAGAAACATGAGTGTCCAATAGGTAAAATCCTAATTATTGATTTATGCTTTTTGCATGGATCCTAGGTAGAATTCGGATCAAAATTTTGAAATTCTGCTGCATGTAATAATCGAAATTCCTAACATTTATGTAGGTTATTTTTGTTGGGGTTAAGAGCCAAACAGATGTAGAAAAAATTAACCGATCCCAACTAATGGATCCATGCAAAACATTAGATTAAGTTAGGGATTAGATTATCTTTTTTCTCAAATGCTTTTAAGGTTCGATCGGTGATCACCCTTTTTGACCTCCTTTTGGCTAAAAACCTCGAGGTATCCATACGAACCCCCGAATCACTAGCAAATGTGTCACATCCACTAATTAGAATTTATCTCCCTTTGTCTTGTAGTATTACCTACGCCCTTCAAGGGTTTAAAAGGGTTGTTAAGTTTTTCTATGTTAGAGATGCGTGAATAATGTTTATTATTCCTAACAAGCCTATTTAAATAGGTGCACAGAAAATCTTAACTAATTGGACTATATCCCATGTATAATTATAGGCTTATTATTAGGCCTTATAATTATAACATGAAATTCCTAACTATTAGGCCTAAATAATTTGATCCATCAATTCCAAATCTACTAGGTTCTATGTGTGTGACCCTACAGGATTTCATTACATTGATAATAATCATAAATTACATTAATGATCATAAACAATAAACGGTGTATAGCAACACATTATTGTTACCTAAGTAATAAGAAAGTCAATGATTTAACCAAACCTTTACATATGATTATTAACCATGTCTTTTTGTCCTAGATATCTATATTAAGTATGAGACATAGATCGTATCATTCCCATATAGCCCAATCCAAAAGTTTCTTGATTCCTAAGTAAGCTGACTGAAGCAAATGTAATTGACATCCCATGTTAATTCATTTGAGCATAACCATGCATTTTCTTAACTTTACTTAATTAAGGGGCCCACAAATGTCACTCCTGTTATATAGGAGGGATAAATTCTATCTCGATTGCACAAATCCCTTTGCATGATATGTGATATATGCAATAACTACCTTTGCATTCACTCAATTATGAGTGATATAGAGTAGTATCAAAATATAAAACTCACATGCAGGAAATCTTGACGATCTCAAGTCAAAGGACCATATTAATAATAATAATTAAGAATCACTCATGACACTCATATAACAATCCATGTAGTGCTCTTAGGGTAGGTCAGTTTAATATACAAGTTCTCTAATTTGTACTCATGTGTAGACTTAATATCTCATATAAGTCACCATACATGCTAGTCTTAATATATCAAAGTAACCTAATCCACAATGATATATGAATAAGGATATTTAATAATACAATTATTCTAAAGTTATTATCATAAATAAATATATTACGTAGATAATATATGTATAAATATGATAATCGGAATTGCCATTAAAATAACATGATTCAAATTTACAATTATTAATATGATTGATTTTAGGGTATATACACTAATAGTTTTATGGAATACATATAGATATAATGATTTGAAAAGAAATAAAATATTAGAATTAATTTATAGAATTATTTTTCTCTTATCTCATCTAATTGCACTTTCATAATAAATTTTTCAATGTTAATTATTTTTTATAATAAATTTGTATATTTGACATTTGGTTTACAAAGTATACCAAATAATAGAAATCAAAATACATATAACTTTTTGTATGGGTTCACAATATGATTGTAAAATATGATGCTAGTTATTAACTAAATTAACATCTAAAGATATTTCAAAAGTCTCTATGAAGCAAATGCCAACTTTTAACACGTTATTTTAGGACTTAACTAATGTCTAACATTATGACATTTATGAAATTATAGGAAATATGCAAAAAACTTAAGAATTTGATTCTTAACAAAACCATTATCTAAAACGCATTTTAAGGATCTTGCTAAGAAATATAAAAGCTTTTCACATTTGTTTTGGACTTGACTAATGTTTAAAGGTGTGGCAGCTATTATTTATTTTGACAAGGAGCATACCAAATATATTAATGGTTTGTTAATAACTAACATCTAATTGTTTCAATATTACTTATAAATTTCACTAGCACTCATTATTTCAAATATCTTGGTAATGCCTTAGCCCGTATTATCCAAATGTAGCATTTGAGTGGAGTGTGTAGATAGCTTCCCTAGCAAATCATCTTACACGATTAGAGACATTAAATAATCTTGTTGAAAGACTTGCCTACATAGATTTGTTTTACTTTCACACATTAGTATATCTCTAAATGTGTTAAATGAAATAATAGAAATGTTATCTTCCTCCTCCATTCAAACTTTAGCATTGGCAATAAAGACAAATATATTGTCTAAATTCATGGTTTACTAATATGTGAAAAGACTTGTTTTTTAATGATGGCAACAATAATTGATAGAGAGGATGGTAGCAAGAATGGAACAACACACTATCTCTTTTCTTTTTTGACAATGTAATATTAATGTATAGGGTTGCTCATTGTATTTGTTGATGTAACAAAATATGGAAACAAATAAAATTATAGAATATATCTTCATAATTGGATATCTCCTTTCTTATATTTTTGTAAATTCACATTCAATCATTGATGTTTGTTTTGGTTTGTATAATAAGAAAAACATGCATGAAAAAAGATGTTGGGGTTATTATAAATAATTGAGGTCATAATTAACAAGTAAATTAATTTGATCTTGTATAAAAATTTATCAATTCAAAAATTGGTATCAAATTTTATAAGTTGGAAAAAAAAAAGGTATCAATGATCACTAGATTTTACATGAATTTGTAAAATTGTTGGCATGTTTTTGATAGTTGATGTATTCATAAGTTATATCCAATGAAATACTTTAAAGTAATAGTAAAATGACTTGTGAAGAAATATTCACCAATTAAAAGATGATAATTGTTTGCAAATAATGTTTAAAAGTATTATTATGTTGATTTCTAATATAAAACCGATAGTAAATTTTTTTTATTAGAATGACATCACATTGATATAGATTATGAATATTATAATAAAATTGATGTTTAATAACCGATATGGTTTACCTAATCTCACATTAAATTTTAGCATTGCTTAGTAACCGATACGAAAAGTAAAATGACATCGCTCTAAATAAATAAAAAACATTGGTGTGATAATAAAAATATAAGACTAAAATACTATGATCTTATTTGTAGATTCAAGATTTTTCCAATATAAAGTTTTGTCTTATGAAATACTAGAACTTCAATAGGATAACAAAGTGCAAGTTACTCTTCTATTCTTTTATGCAAAGAAGGTATATTCACCAAATATCTTAAGATTTTTGCTCTATGGGTATCTTAATATTTTTAGTATAGATGCGTGGTTTTATTTGTTTGTGCTCTTTTCAATATGTTCAGCTTATGATTATTAGAGTTAATTATGATGCCAAACCAAAATATTTCTAATTTTTTGTGGGCTCATGAATATGTACTATAACCTTAGTCTTGAAATAGATTACACATAGAAGATTACCTCTATAAATGTATGAAATTGTTTTGGTTTTAGATATGTGCTTAAAAAAAGTTCAACTCTAGATAATTTGAGTTGCAATTTTGATGTATATACACTACAAGATATTTTTTATTTGTGGCAGTTTTTCATGTGGGTTTCGTATAAAAAAAATTCATGGCAAATCAAGCATGGGAAACTATTTCGTATGGATTCCCTTACGAATTTTTCGTGAATTTTAGCCGAATCAATTTTTTTTTATTTTAAATATTATTTTCCGTGGATATTAGCTGCCTTAAAATTTTAAAATTATCTAACCCTGAAAATTTTATAAAAAATATAAAATCAATATGCAAATTGTTATGATAAAAAAAATCAACATTTTAAAGATTAAAATAAAGTTGAGCTAACCTTTTTGTTAAAGCAACTCCATGGCTCTCTAGTAATGCGTTATCACATTTATCTAGCTCCAAAGCATTGAATAAAGATCAAACTTTATCAATTACTTTTCTCTTAGAATTTAGGGAAAGATGGTATGTTGTTTTATGGGTGCCTGCTTGTGAACTACCATATCCATCGCATTTCTCCTACAACTTGCATCGTATTCATTTGCGTGTCTCCGCCTTTTTTTGCTCTTGGCTGTAATAAATTAACAACTACTCCATCAGATTTTTATGGTAAGGAGGGCAATGATTGATAAAATAATTAGCAACAGAATCAAGTTTCATCTTCAAACTATGAGGGATTTTTTTATTGACCAACCACCTGATTTGGTAAATAAATTACCATTGCATTCACATAACGAACTGGAAGGGAGTTGATTAATGGAAAAGAATCGTATCAGTCCTCTTACTGTCTTTTAGCTACTTCTGCCCTTTGCTTCCTTGCCAGTGCTAAGCGTTATACCATAATCACATAATTGTCAATACTCTCTGGTACGTGGAATGGGTAGGAATATGCGGTACGTTATCCTATTAAGTATTCGGTGCGTGGGGTATATATAATCAAGATATTATTTAGGTTTATGATACAATCAAAAATATTTTTATTAAGATATATAATATATAATAGATATAATAATTCTTATATACTAGAATACATTTTCTAGTTAGAAAGTTAATTAATAATTATCAGAAAGATAAGCCTTGATCGCAAAAATTGGTTAATGGATCACCAAAATATTAATTAAAGGATTTTAATAACATTAATTGACTTCTAATAAATAATAAATATATAGTATTATAATTATTGGGAAGATAAGTCTCGATGGGAGAGACTAGAGGTTTTTCGTAGATAATCGAGAAACTAATAAGAAGAATTTTAATACCATTAAAGTTATAATAAATATTCATTTTGACTCTTATTATTATTATTTTTTTTTTAAAAAAACACTCTTTCTTTTCTTTTGTCTGCATCATTTCCCCTTTCTCCTCTCCTCTCCTCTCTCTCTCTCTCTCCCCATTGCCGAATTTCTATTCTCTGCCATTGGCTTTTCAACTCCAATCCCAACTTCCATTGTACAAAACAGAGTAATGGAGATATTCACTGTAGAATGTCAAAATTAGAATTTGGATTCGCGTACCAACATTCTGGGAGGAAATTGTATCCGATTTTGGGATGAACATCCCCAAAACACTAGACGTTGATGGTTTTATAGCCGTGTCCAAAATTTTCTTCCCAAGTCGAACTCATATCCCATGTCCATACCGGTGTTGTGTCGACACGGTACGGCAAGGAAGGATGCCAAGTCTGAGCATCAGAGACGCCAAGTTGAAGTTCCCGAGTGCGAATTGATGTGATCTGGTTCCTCAACGTACCGCGAATTGGTACGCACGAATCGCGGTACTCAGGGTAGGTGAGCGAATTATGTGACTATGCGTTATACAGTAATATGTTCCTAAGAAGTAGATGTTACATCAAATTTTTCTGGAAATTATAGTTAGTTGATGTAAAACAAAATTTTGGGAGAAATCTAATGTAATCTTTATTTTACCAAGATTAATCCGGTGGTTTACTCAATAATCCATACTTAATTACCATCAACAACTATTACTAGGACACTGAAATACTACGTATCATTACATACAACTGCTAAATAAAATGAAACATTGTATCACATGCAAGACTAGATCAAGCAAAGGCCAGCCATACCATTCTTGCATACTGAAAGTATAGCAAACAGTTCATAGAAGAGAAACAGAACAATTAAACTATATTGCAGCCTCATATATCGTTCGTGAGCCTTTTGTTTCTCTATCTCCTCCCTGCTAACAATTGTGTGAGAATAAGACCAAAACGGAACTGGGGAAAATCTTAAAATGAGGGGGTGTTGTCTTTAATTAAATTCGATACTTCTATCAGAGGCATTGATTCTCAGAGTCTATTATCTATAAGCAGTAAAAATTTAAACCACATTCTGGCCTCTTGGAAGAGGGTTTTAATGACGGACGGAGAGAAAATAAAAGGTTAAGAGAAGTAGTTTGTTAGTTTTACCGATAAACATATAAAAGCATGGTCAATTAAAAGAGAACTGCCAAGACAGTTACCCCATAGAGAAAGAACAAATTTGGAATATTTATCCAAAAGAAATTTCTGCAGCAAAAGTCAGGATGCGTAATAGACCTTTCAAGCCATGACGACTCTGTCTTCTTGTCCATATGTAACAGTAATATAAGCTCTTTTCGATGCTATATGTTGTAAATAATGCTTGAGAAGTGAGTGACATCTAATCTTACCAACGGTGGTATATCCAATATAGTTGCAACAGCTTGCTCTCAAATTAAGCTGCTTCCTAGCTTCCTTTTTCTTCATTTCACTCGGTCGCAGTTAGCAATCATTATACAAGTTCCAACAGGAGGGCAAGTTGAAAGGGATGATAATTTCAGCAACATTGTCATTTGTCATCATAACTTCTTTTATGACTAGTACTACTAACATTATTATGAAATAGCTGACACTTGACACAATTTATTGATTCCTTTTCTACATATAATGCATCATTGGCAATTACTGAAGTAAACCAATTGCATGAAACCCTTCATGAAAACAAAAACTCCGTAATATGGTTTCAAAGGGAAAAACTGAGGTCGTATTCATTGCAAGAGGTTCCAATTTTAGGTATCAACATTTGAGATGATGTCAATCCCAAACCAAAATGAAAACAAAAAACAGGGTTTAAGGGCTACGCCAGTTCAACGAATAATGAAGGTTTAACTGTATGTGCCACACGTCGTTTTGCAGGTACATGGAACTTCTGCGTACGCATCAAGAGAATTCCATACCTTTGATACAAAATCAACTTCTATTGATGACTAAACTTGATGGTAAATCTAATCTTAATAAGTGAATTAACAAAAACATTATTTACATCAAATTGTATTGCAGAACTTATCCATAAGATCTGGGCAATTCAATTCTAGAGTTCTGGACAATATCTATAAGAGGGGTAGAGGGGAAAATCAAACTCAAATGTTGAAAACATTTGACTCACCACGTAGGCCGAACTTGACTAAACGCAAGAACCTATTTGCCTATAACAAATATTCAGTATAAAAAGCTTCGCCAAGCATTTACACAACTTAAGCCCCCTATTCATCATCAACTCTTTTGAGTTTTAGTAAGTATTTCAAGCATTAAATAGCTTAATTTATGTGATCAGAAGCCTGGATCTGATAATTACATATCAAACCCGGAATTAATTGTTCAACTTGGTCTCTCAAACAATTTAAAAGGCTTTATTAACCATACAGGCCATGGTAAAGTAGCTCACTGACTCATATTTGCTATGCCTTTCAGTTAACTTATAGTTAATGACTCAACATCATAATCCAAAACACTAGGAAAGCCTCCTTATAGATAACTGTTGAGAGGTTCTCAATACATTAAGTAATCATGACAACTTAGCATCAATCTAGTAGAATAGGATGTTTATTAATCGGAAATTCAACAGGATTTTGAAAATTGTGGTAATTAGAGAACCTTAAAATATCGAAAGCATGGGGCTTTCGCAAGCTCCTGGAAAGTTGGATACAACACTTCTTTATTAAGATGGTCAGCAGTCTCATAATCATAATAACAATCCTTCGTAGTTCCACTATACTTAAGTACATCCGGCAAAAATGACAAAGGAAATCACCATCGATCACAATAGAAACAGTTCAAAGAATAAAATCAGCAGTTATTCACAACTTGTTCATCTCAGAAAAGAAGCACGTTACATTTGTCACTGCTTCTGTGCATTTAGAAAAAAAATAAAGGAATATACTATATTACTGTACCAATAATAGCAGCCAATAGGTCTATTACTTTCATATAAGCATCTCCTAGTTACATTAATACCTGGGATTTGTTTCTGTAAAGAAGGTAAGATTTTGCTACGCACTATTCAAGCCTATTGAAAATTATTCCACCCCCTATACGTCATTTTAATCCCACAGAAGGTGCATAAAGCAATCAACAACATTAGACAGCATAGTGCATTCAATCAGAGCTCTTTGCTTCCCAAATGTAATATTTGAAGTTTTGGTTTAACAAGAAGTGCCATATGTATTTTAAAAGTTATCACAGTTCAAGAGTCTGGACAAATTACTTTTATGCAAAGAGGAAGACTAAATAAAAAGAGATATACTAACACGAACCATTCCAGATGATTTTCTACTGATGAAGCTGAAGGGCATTCTTTATAATGCAAAAATCTACACATCAAGGAATTGTTTGACAGAAATTATAGGTATTCTCTACCCTTTTTCAAGCTGATTAACAGCGTCACTGATCACTAATTTGTAAAGAAATAGCAGAGACAAATATCTAGCTTCTATGTTGATACCTGTGCTTCCGACTCAGACATACTTTGCAAAGATGCATATGCAATGAAAGCAGTTAGGTTCGAACCCTCCTCATTTTGTGAAGACTCTTCACCAAAACAATAGAAATAAAGATATCTATACTCTCTAGTACATACAACAGCAACAGCACATGTCGGTGTCTGATAGTAACAAGTTATTAAAAAAAGAAAAATTAAAGGAAATTAAACAATTCATATACAATTTTACCTTGTCAGTCTCAACATTGTGAACTCCTCAAACCTCAACCACCAGCCAAGATTTGGCCTTTAACCACCAACCGGACCATAAATCAAGTTTCGTCACTCACAAGAGTACTTATACTTAAGGGGAAAAAGATAACATATGAAAGGAAATTTCTATGAATATATACTTTCCATTGTGCATCGATTTTAATGAGCATCAGGGTCATGGATTACCTCATTTTCATTAAGAAATACATCCTTGATCGCCTTTAGATTTCCTTTATAGAAGAATTAGCAACGCCTCTGGGACATTGACTCCATATTTGCTCATCATCTCAGCCCCTTAAATTCATGGAAAATCAAAAGTCATTAGCCATACTTGATCAATCCACCTCTAAAACACACCTACAGACAATGCAAAATCTAATGAAAAAACTGTAATATTAGAAAGCAGTAAAACTGTAGCAGCTTTACTCCTATCAGTTCTGCATCTACTATCATAAATAATGCAAACCAGTCAATAATCAGGATAAATCTTATGAAAAGATGGAAGTGAAAACGCTCATACTTCCACTCATTATGCAGCTCATCTTTTAGAACTTTGTGACGATTAAAAACCCCTCACATGACTGAGCAGTGGGGGATACCAAAGTAGTGATTTTTGATCTACGACTCCCAATGTAATTATCACAATCATGTAGTTCACCATCAAGCCATTGAATTTCTTCCTGAAGTTTTTGCTCGTAAAGACAAAAGAACAATTTGGGAGATGGGGAAGAACAGGGGGCCAAAAAAGGATTTATAAAGAACAAAAACTTATTGTAGTAAAAAATTAACCATCCAGGTTCAGAAATGTAAAACTCTAATCATAAGAGATAATGATTAATGACACTTGAAAGGATTCCAAAGTCATTACTGATCCAAGGCACACTAGACATGTAATAGTGCTGTTTATTATGTTAAGATATAGTATTCAAGCTGTAATCCATCATAGCACCGGGTTACTGGACACTAATACAAATCACTCAAGCTAAATCTTACCTGAACCAAGTTCAGAGAAAGAACTTGCTTAAGATTATCAATTTCTTTCTAAAGCTATTTATCATGAACAGCTTTGCTAGAAAACTGGGTTGCGCATCCTTACTTCTGTTAAATAATACCTGGCTTCTTCTCACACTTGATTATGCTGAATAATTAAAATTATGTTAATGAGAAATAAACACTAGATTCTGCAGAATGTTTCTGAGAGATGGTAGATTGAGTTCAATTTCTAAATATATGCATATGCACTGACACCTGTAACCCTGTTCACAAGTAATCCAAAACTGATGATAAATATTAGCAAAAAAATGGTAAAAACACAATGATATGTCAGTGGTAAGTGTAAACATACAAGACTGACGACAACTCCATATCGTTAATATTGAAACCAGAATATTGCTTAAAATCTCCACCCCCCCCCCCAACAAAAAAAAAAATCGGGGCAAATTTCTCACCTCAAAGGAGAAAACAACTACAGAAAATAAATCTCAAAAATCCAATAGCACCAAACAAATTTTAAAGCCCTGATGTTCAGCAAAAAAATGTTTCTTTCAATAATAAGTGAATTCAGACAAAAAGAGAATAATTGAGAAATAGAGCTAAACAAAATTGAGGCTACAATTAACTTAGGATAACTCAGGAAAACTACCTATCACGATCCATTTTTGTATTATTTGACTAGCGTAAAAACATCAATTAAACATCTTTATAAGTCTTTCAATCAAATCATTTTATAAAACTTATTATTATTTTTTGAAAACATGCATAATGCTAAAAATATATAGTTGAAAATTTCACTATAATTTTTTTAAAAAAAAGAGAAGGTAGCATTGCTCCTTTTGTATAAAATAAACATCTAAAACATAGGCATAAAACTTTTTTATTCAAACCACTTCAATTTAAGAAGTGTAAGCATGTAAATCATTCTACTTTGAAATTCCTCAAGAAACCAAAAAAATATTTAAGATGAAGATAAATGAAGAGGTTCTCTGGTTCTTTTCAAAAAAATTTAAGTTTCAAACTTATTTCAGAAGTGCAAATCATAAAAAAAAACACACACACACACACACACACACACACACACACAATATAAAAGAATCAGGTTAAGAAAACTCCAGTAAATGATCCTATCCATTTTGCAAAATTCCACTTTAGAGATAACATACTCTCTTATTCAAACAGGATATCAAACTTCCTTCTTTTCCAACAAGAAAGGCAACATACTATCTTTCAAAGTGAATAGTTCTTCACAAATCAATTGAAGACTTTTCATTTTTCTATCAAATAAGAATGGCCATACACATTAAACTACATACATTCATAAATTATTTTGAACTTAAAAGCTTTCCCTTTTTTGTCAAGGATGATCATTTGCTAAATAAACATTTTTTTTATAATTCATCTTGGGTTTTTTTAAGCTATTTCTTTCTTTTTTTATTTTGCATAATGGCCCATGCCATATATGGTTTTCACAATCTTTGTGCTTTCAAAACATTGTCATATGCATATAAAACATAAAACCATAACATTTAAGAAATAGTAGAAAAGAAGTACTAATAAACATGCATCTATAATTTACATATGCATCAATAATCTATAATTTGACATAATATCAAATTACTTGGGTTATATACCTTTTTACCTAGTTTTTCCCTACTTTGTTTTGGGCTACTAGTCATATGTCAAAAATATTTATATAGATGAGGTGAGAGTAGCACAAAGTCTTAAAATAAATATTTATACAAACCTTTTCAAATATTTTAAAAAAGTCTCAATGATGATCTATGTCCTACTGATTATCATTGCAATCATGGTCAACTGATGCTAGATTTGGTGGTGGAACATTTGGTATTGTAAGAGCTAGATTCTGTGGCTTGTTTAGGATGTAGGTCATGTGGTTTGTTAAGAACCACTGCACATTAAAGTGATACTAAGTGATCTCATCAATGGAATCCTCTTGTGCAATTTAGGGAGTAGGGTCCTCCTAAGCCATATGAAAGCTTGGCTTATTAGCAGAGTGTGCTAGGCACCGTTATCTCAAGCCTGGCAATTCTTACCCTAGACAAGTAATGCATACTAGTATGATCAATCTTGAGGGTGTACTAAAACTCAAGTCTATACCATCCAAATGTAGTATTATATAGATGCCACCAACAATTGTTATTTTAAATATATATAATGAGTTGTTGTTATGTATGTGAAAAATAACCATAAGTAGATAGCGAGTAATGAATTACTTAGTGAATGATTACCTAACCCTTATTCCAATAGGTTTTAGCAAGAAAATCATACATATACAAAAAAAATGTTAAAAACATTTTTTATTCTTACAAAAACCCTTTAGCCTTTATTTTTCTGCATTTACAAATAGATTGCATTTATAATCACATAATAAAAATAGTGGTAGGAGGTAGGGTTTTCTCCTTGCGATTCCTAATCAACCTTATCCCATTCATCCCATCCTTATCCTTTTCGAAAACTTACCATGTGTCATTCCATGACACTAGAACATAGGGTATTAGGCTAGCCTTAAATACTTTCCATAATATTGCTCATTTTAGGATAGTCCTATGGACTTCCATTATTCATATATTTTTCATATTCATATTCACATTCACTTTCATATCATATTTAGATGCATTCATGAATCATTTTCACATAAGGGCATTTTGCCAGATTATTCATTAGTTCACAATTTCATAAATTTTAACAAGTTGTGGTCAAAATATCACCCTTACCATAATCATCATATAAACAGTGCATATTCTCATTCACATACAAAACTCATTAGAGTGCATTCAATATCGCAATTAATTTGTCACATTTCACATAATATCCTAACAAAACAAGAAAATTTAAGAAGGAAATTAGAATATAAATCACCCTAATAGAATTTTAGCAATGTAATTAGATAAAGTTCAAGTAAACCGTAAAGATAGTTTAAAGGTATATCTAGCTAAAGTTTTTGTAGAATTTATATTAGGTAATAGTATGGATTACATTGAGTCTGAGAAAATTTTATGAAAGCCCAATAAAAAATTAGGAGCTTAAGTAACCCAAAATCAACTCTAGTAGTCTGAAAGCCTAAAGATTAGACTCGAAATTGAAATAAATTATTTTAATTTATTTACGTTGACTTACTCCAACATTTTTTTGTCCAAATATGAGTTTTAGAACTAAAAAATTTATGTCCAAAACAAGGCCCAATCTTGTGAAGGAATGGCATTTTGGTGAAAAAAAATAAAAGATTAAAGGTATTTATTAGCAAGCTTTTCTAGGCATTTTATTTGGATGAATTTTAATATATTTGTAACAAAAAATTTATAATTTTAGGACCAAAAAAACCATGCTTGTTGTGCTGAAATATCAGCCAAAATTATTCAAAAAATAAAAGTAGGAAACTTATGGTAAAGGCCATGGAAATTAAGGTATTATATAAAATCTTTTGGCCATTTTTTTTGCACAAATTCCTTTGATTTCTTAAGCTAAAACAGTGACTCCAAGTGCTACTCCACTAGGGTTTTCAACTCATTAAAAAGTTTCTAAAGGTTCTTTGACTAATTTCATTAAATTCTTATAAGGTAACTCAGGTTTTTCTTCATCTTCTTCAAATTTTCATGATCATTTCCTCTCTAAAATTTTTAAAATTTGATTTATTTAGTAGAGAAACTCTTTTTCTATTCTAAAATGCATTTGAAAGGTTCAAGAATCAAGAACTTGAGATGAGTGGCAATTACTCCTTATTCTATTGAGTTTTCTCATAAAAGATGAAGAAATTTGTTGACAATTATCATTAGAATGTAAGTTATCTTGTGATATTGAAGGATTGGATTTTGATATTGTATGATTACTAATAAAGGATATGATGTTGGTATTATAGTGTTAAGATGAGTAGAAGATGAATTATTAAGTTTTTTTCTCAAGAAATGGCTATAGGAAAATTTTAGAAACAAGATCTGTCAAGAAGGTCTATAGTATGCTTTTGTTTGCCTTTAGGAATCATTGTTAGAAATTTTTTAAATTTTAAATTTTAATATTTTAATGTTACAAATAGTGTTAGAATAAGTGTGCAAAATTTTTGGAAATTTTTGCAAAATATTATGAAAAGCAAAATTTCATAGACCTTAGTTATATAAGTTTTAAATAGAATTTTGGATTCTGTTTGGTGTTTTTTGTTCACCAATTTGATTAAGAAAATTGAAGATAACTGATGTTCCTTGGTTATTAGCATGTTGATAAGCTTCTATAAAAATTTCATAATAATTGAAGTTAATTTGGATGCCATAAATAGTCTTTTATCTCAATAGTTATAAATTTATCTAATTTTAATAATTCTATCTTTTTGGTTCTATATAAATAGTACCACTACAAAAATTTTGTGAAATAATTAAGGTTTTTCAATATTTAACATGTGAGAGATGTTGCATAAAAATTTAGTGGTAATTAGAATTGGTTTAAATGTTGAAAATGAGTCTTTATTTTAACTTCCCCTTATATTATGCTATTTTGAATATTCCATTTTTGTTTTGTGTGAATAGTACTATAGGAATAAATAATGCAAATTAATTAATGTTTGATATATAATATTATTTTAGGAATATTAGGACAAATTCTGATAAAATTTTAAATTAATTTGGGAGCCCTAAAGAATGCTAAACTATAACGCATACAAGGTAATTGGCAATGTAATTATTTGAAACTCTTTTGAGAAATGTTGAAAGGAATTTGAATGTATAAAATAGTTGATGATGTTGGAATCATATTAATAGCTATTCATATGAGTTATATGTTCCTATTATTATGGATGGAAAGGTTATATGTGTCAACTTTAAATATAATAATATATGATTAAGAAAATTAAATATATGAGAATTGGCAATTTTGTTAAAGCTTATGTCATAGTTGATATTTTGACAATGCTTTATAAATTTAAAATAAGTAATTGATGCTATAGTTGGTATCATAACATTACTGAACTTGAATTTAATTTGTGGAGGGAGTTATTCACCTTTTCAAAGAAAGAGATTAGTGATAAGGTTGGAAGAATAAGGTTGGTGATTAAATGCCTAGGGTAGTGGGAGATAAAGTTAGACTAAAAATATAAGGAGAAACTTATATATCAACTATTATTATTCCTTAAAGTAATCTTTGTAAAAGTTACATAGAAAGAAAGGTTATAACAGAAACAACAAAGTTAAATTAAATTATTGTTTATTTTACATTGTTATATATATATATATATATGTCTTTGATCTATTGTGGTGAAACTCTCTAGAATAGGAGAAAGTAGCCAATCATTGAGTATTTTAATACTCGTATTCTCTATTATTGATCTTTTATTTATAAATTTTGAGTATGGATTATTGGAGAATAACTAATATCTGTATGAGAACCACCTTAATACCCTAAAGAACCTTGCAAGTTGTATTCCAATATAGATTCCATATGATAATGATAGGCCTTGCATTGATTATTCTATAGGACTCAGAAAGCTAAATTTTGAGTCAAATTCTTTTGTCCCTAATCTTGTTTTGCCTAACCATTCTTAGGAGGAAATAATGAGTAGTTCTAGTTTTGTTAATATGTCAGATCCTCCATCTTTCTCATCCATAGAATCTAATCTCAAGGAAAACCTTGAATGGGAATAAGATAGGTCAAAATAAGAGTTTTATCTTCTTACAATTTTTTATTTGTAAACATTTGTATTTTTTACAAAACTTTAGTAATCTTATATAAACCTTTTAAGTATGCAAATTATATTGCATGTTTAGTGAAGTTTACTTTCAATAAATGCCTATTTTGACATTTAATAAATTTAAGTAATAAAAAGTTAAAAATGTTTTAAAGGCTTGTAAGAACAGTTGGCTAGTAAATTAGTATTAGTCAAATATCTTTACGCTGGTCATGGTACTTAAGAGTCAAGTCATGATAGAGTTGGTATCAAATTATGGTTTAGGATAGTTATTAGAAAAAAAATCAAAAGAGGGCCTAATCAGAGTAAGAAACATATAGAGGGTTGACGAAAGAATAGATATAAGTCACAGTGAGCCCATAAAGCTTAATAGGTATCATTTTTATTCCTTTACTAGAAAAGCAATAATTGCTAATTAAAATTATTTTATAAAATTATGGCTAAGAAAAGGCAAAATTGAGCTAGGATGCCTCAAAGAAAAACTAGAGTGCATCCAAAAGAATGGGAGTATGAAGTTTCCTTGAATATACCTCTAGAAAACTTGCATGGAGTTGAAAGAGAATAGCTTAAAGCTTCAATATGGGCTACAATGTTACAACAAACTCTGGAAAAAGTCTTAACTTAAGCCTGGCAATAACTTACTCCACTTCTACCTCTAGTAGCACCAAAATAACAAGTTTCCTCATTGCTACCAAGGGAACAGTTACATATAGTGCACGAGTTTCAAAAACTAAACCCTCAAAGTATAATGGTATAGATCTAATAGCAAATCGTTATCAATTTATAAATTAGATAGAAAGAACTTGTAGATTGTTATGATACACTGAGAACATAAGGTGGAATTAGTAGGCTACCAGTTAGAAAATGTGGCTCATTTCTTGTATGTTCATAACATTGAACCAATAGTCACTACTAATGAACTAATCACATAGAAGTAATTTCAAGCCAAACCAATAGGGCATTTGTGAGGCAAAGGCCTATGAATTTGAAAGATTAGCCTAAGGATCTATGACGGTAGCTTAATATAATGTGTAGTTCACTCACTTATCCCGATATTCAAAACATTTAATGCTTATAAAAGAGCAAGGGTGAATTAATTTGTATACAGTCTTTAAGATTATTTCTATGATTGAGTGGATGTTTCAAATCAAACAACATACAAGGAAGCTTTAGATCAAGTAATCAACATAGAGTGCTAAGAAAATATAAGGTGGAGAAATTAATTCGAGAAAAAGGAAGACAATATTTTAGGGAAGAAGTAGCAAAGATACGAGAAAGGTAGTGACAATTTAGAACATGCCAATTGGAAACGTATGGATGGGAAGAAATAGATTCCTAGATTGAAAAAATCTCCTAAGAAAAACCTTTAGTGGCAAATTGAAAGTAAGCCCTAATGTTTCAAATGGGACCAAATCATTCCTAAATCCAACTAATAAACCTCCTTGCTATCAATGATGTAGTCTTTGTCATTTTGAGTTGTGCAAATCCTGCTTTAGATGTGGATAAATAGGATATTAAGCCTTTGAGTTCATGATTGCCTAGCAAGGAAGCAACATTACTACCCCTACCATGCAACCTACTTAAAACACAACTATAGCAAAATTGCCAACAATGTCAAATAGGAAAACTAAAGGGAAAGAACTAGCTACAAGCCAAGCATAGGTGTTTGCCATGATGTGCCAAGAGGCACATGTTTCTAATATAGTGGTGATAGGTATTGTTTTAGGTGAAATATTTTTTGGTAAAATTGTTATTTGATCTGAGTGCTATGCATTCATTTATATCTAGAAATTTGATGATTAAACTTTTAAAACCATTAGAATAATTAAATAAACCCTTCTTGGTGAATACATTTGTGGGAGAAGTTATTCTTGCAACCCATGATATTAACAAGTGTGTGATATGGATAGATGAACATTCCACTTTGATTGATTCGATTATATTAGAGATGAAGGATTACAATATAATTCTAGGATGGACTTGTTATTAAAATATCATGCTTGCATTAATTGTTATCATAAGATTGTAACCTTTTAACTAGAAGAAGAGTTCAAATCTTTTAAGGTGAAAAGAAAGCAGGAATGTTCACTTTTGTATCATGTACAAAAGTTTGAAAATTGGTAAATAAAGAGTGCATTGTGTAGATAGCATTAGTAAAGGAAGTTGAAATGGAAAAAATGGGAATAAATAAAGTTGCCAAAGTAAAAGAATTTCTTAATTTTTTTTGGAAGATTTACTGAGATTACCATCGAATTGGGAAATTAAATTTACAATTGAAACCATTCCCAAAATAGAATCAATTTCTATAGTATCTTATTGGATGGCATCAGTGCAATCAAAAGAACTAAAAGAGTAATTGCAAGACTTGTTAAATAAGGGTGTTATACAACCTAGTACATTACCATGGAGAGTGCTAGTGCTATTTGTAAAGAAGAAGGATGGTACGTTACCATTGTGTATTGATTATCAACAACTAAATAAGGTTACTATCAAGAACAAGTATCCTCTATCAATAATAGATTATTTGTTTGACCAATTACAAGAATCTCAATATTTCTCAAAATTGATTTGCAAACAGGTTAACATTAATTGAAAATTCAGAAGGAATGGATGAATGTCTACTAATTGTTTGACCTTTGAATATTCCAAAAAGGTTAATGATTTTATTAAATTTTCTATAGGCAAAGAGAAAGAGAACGAAATTAATAATAAGCTTATATTCTATCTTTATGAGAAATGTGTTTATATTGGGATACTCAATCTAATGGAAATAATAATACATCTACTTTTTATTGGAATTTACTAGGGTAATAAATGATGGATATAACTTGGGAAAAATGAGTTATCTAGTTTCGTTATGTACTTACAAAGGCAAAAAAGCCTGTGAAAATGATAACAAAGATATAGGAATGGAAGATTAGTTAGAAGGCATGATTCATAATGTTGAAAATAATTTTGTTCAACATTTGCATGCCCTTTGTAAGTTATTAAGTGATGTAAAGAATCCTTTATACTTAGGGTACACTAAATTTACTTGGTTATCTATTATGCTTAAATTGTTTAACTTGAAGGTAGGAAATGGTTAAAGTGACAATAGCTTCATGACATTGCTACAACTATTGAAAGAAATACTTCTTGAAAGTAATAGGTTTCCTAATCATAATTATAAGGCTAAGAAAATCATATGCCAAATGGGTATGGAGTAAAAGAAGACATATGTTTGCCTAAATGATTGCATATTGTATCGAAATGAAAATAAAACTTTAAAGGAGTCTCCAAAGTATAGGGTATTGCATTACAAACAATGGAAGAATAATGGCATTAATAATGAAAAGGGCTTCAACTAAAGTGTTGTAGTATCTTCCAATAATACCAAGCTTTAAATGAATGTTTATTGATGTAAGATATGCTAAGAACTTACCATAGCATGCAAACTATACTCAATTTGATAGCGAGCTTTAGACTCTAGTTGATTTTTCTCAATGGCAGACAATTGATACATTGTTCCTACATTTGGTTGTGAACTAAGAAACCTTAGGCTTGCACTTTGCATTGATGAAATAAACTATTATAGTAACATGAGTAGTAAACATAGTACATAACTTGTTATATTAGTGATTTACAATTTATCTCCTTAGTTGCACATGAAGTACAAGTACATCATGTTATCCTTATTGATTTTAAGACCAAAATAAATGGAAAATGACATAAGTATCTTATTGGCACCACTAACTAAGGAATTAAAGATAATATAGGAAGATGTCTCGATCTTTGGTTCATATCATTAGGATGTTTTTTATTTTGTATGTCATACTCTTTTACACAATTAATGATTTCCTAACTTATGGCAACTTGTTTTACTACAACATCAAAAGGAATACAACATGTCCTGTTATGAAAACGGTACTTGTTCTTCTTAACTCAAGTATGAAAAGAAAACAATATATCTCAATCACCAAAGATTTTTATACCATGACCACTGATATTGCAAGTTAAGGAAGGCTTTTAATGGGTTATTAAGAAGAGCAATGGATCTAACTTCCTTAACTAGAGATCAGGCATAGATGAATGGGTATAATTAAATTTTTAAAAGTATTACTCATTTATTACTAGCAACTAAATAATGTTCTTTAATTTATTAATTATGTGTAATTTTGTATTTCAAGTTTACAAATGGGTTAAAAATGTTAATGTTAATCTTAGCAAATCCTACAAACTTGTAGATAGGGATAGTTTATAGATGAAAAGCTCAATATTCTTTGATCTTCCATACATGTGGAGAAAAATATTTGTGATAATCTAGTTAGAATGTCATTAAACATACCAAGGATGACCAAGGATGGAGTCAAAGTTAGATTGAACTTGGTTGAAAAGTCTATTTAGAAAGCATGTCCTATTATGAAAATGGTACTTTTACTCTTAACTGAAGCATGGAAAGAAGATAGTGTATTTCAATCACTAAATATTTTTGCACCATGACCACTAATATTGTAAGCTAAGGATAGCTTTTAATAGGTTGTTAAAAAAAGCAATGGCTCTAACTTTCTTAACCAAATATCACATATGGATGAATAGGTGTAATTGAATTTTTATAAATATTTCTCATTTTATTACTAGAAACTAAATGATGTCTTTAATTTATTAATAATAGGTTAAAAATGTTAATGTTAATCTTGGCAAATCCTACAAGCTTATAGGTGAGGATACTTCATGGATAAAAAGATTTATATTCTTTGATCTTCCATACATGTGAAGAAAAATATTTGTGATAATCTAATTAGAATGTTGTTGAACATATCGAGGATAACCAAGGATGGAGTTAAAGTCCTATTGGACTTAGCTGAAAAGTCCATTCGGAGAGAACTAGCACCAAAAAGAATATGTTAACGTATATATTTCTTGCCAACTTGCTATACTCTATGTAGAAAGGAGAAGATAAGTCTCTGCAAGTTTTTTCTTGGTGTTAAGGTGCCATAGGGATGCTTTTCAAACATCAAAAGTCTAGTCTCAATGAAAAAATTAAAGTTATTCAATTTGAAGTCTCATAATTGCTATGCTCTAATATAGCAATTGTTATCAGTGGTTCTTTGATCAATCTTGCCTAAACATATTAGACATACTATCATTACACTTTATTTCTTCTTCAATATAAAATATAGCAAGGTTGTTAACCCTAAGTAGTTAAACAACTTGCAAAGACAATTTGTAATTATGCTATAATAGTTAGAGATATATTTCTTACCTTTATTCTTTAATATCATAGTACATCTTATCAACTATTTGATGAGAAAGATAAAACTATATGGGCTAGTTTACTTAAGGTGGATATACCTTTTTCAGTAATAAATTAAAATTCTAAAAGGGCATGTGACAAATAGATATCAACCAAAAAATGTATAGTTGAAAGCTATATTACTCAAAAGGTGACCAAGTTTTGTAATGACTACTTATCAAATATGGATATTATTAGACTTCTGAAGTGCCGTCATAAGAATAGAATTATAGGTAGAGGCAAATTAGGTACTCAGGTAGGGAGCATAAGCCACGAAATGTGTATGTAGGCCCACCTTTACATCTTGCATAATATTAATAAAGTTTATTCTTATTCGATAAGCATATGACCTTTTTAAAAGGGCAACATTACATAAGGAATGATTAAAAGATCTAAGGTAAACAGAATTGATCATTCATCAATTGGTTTTAAAATTACGTTCATTATTGGATGACACAAGGACCACTAGATTTTATTTTTAAGACCATTAGATGGTTGGAATAGGGGCCATGAATGGAGGTCATCTTTTATTGTTGATTTGATATCAATGGATATTCTTTTTATATGAAGGGCTAGGATGACATAAGCACTATGTAAAACAGTAAAGTTGCTTTAATGGTTAAGCTATGCATGTGAATAGTTTCAAAAATTAGAACCTTATCTATACAATTCTCTTATATTATGGGGTTGTTGAAGATATTTAGGAATTTGATGACATTATTAGTGTATATGCCCTAAAACCAATTATATTGGTGATTGTAATTGTGAATCATGTTATTTTAATGGCAATTCTAATTATTATAATTATATATATTGTCTGCGTAATATATTCAATTATGATAATAACCTTAGAATAATTGTATTCTTAAATGTCCCTAGTCATATATCATTGTAGATTAGGTTGCTTTGATATGTTAAGACTAGCATATGTGAAGACTTATATGGGATATTAAGTTTACACATGAGTACAAGTTAGAGAACTTGTTTACTGGACCGACCCATATTAAGAACATTACATGGATCGTTATATGAGTGTCATAAGTGGTTCTTAATGATCATTATTAATATGGTCCTTTGACCTGAGATCACCAAGGTTCCCTACATGTGAGTTTCATATTTTGATACTATTCTATGTCACTAATGGTTGAGTGAATGAAAGGGTAGATATTGGATATGTCACATATCATGCGGAGGGATTTATGTGATTAAGATGGGATTTGTCCCTCCTATATAACAGGAGTAACATCTATGGGCCCCTTCATTAAGTAAAGCTGAGAAAATGCATGGCTATGCTCAGATGAAATGACATGGGATGTCGATTACATTTGTTTCAGTCAGCTTACTTAGGAATCAAGAAACCTTAAGATTGAGCTATACGGGAATGACACGGTCCATGTCTCGTCTCAATCTAGATGTATAGGACAAAAGGACATAAGTGATGATCACGTGTAAAGGTTTAGTCAAATCACCGACTTTCTCATTACTTAGATAACAATGATGTGTTGCTAGACACCAATCATTGTTTATGATCATTAATATGATTAATGGTCATTGCCAACGTAATGAGAGCTTATAGGGTCGCACATTTAGAGCCTAGTGAATTTGGAATTAATGGACTAAATTGTTTGGGCTTAATATTTGAGAATTCATGTTATAATTATAAGGCCCAATAGTAAGCCTATAATTGTACATGGAATAAAGCCCCAAATAGGTTAGGTTTTTCTATGCACCTATTTAAATAGGCTTGTTAGGTAATAATAGGATCACTAGTATTATTCACGCACCCCAAAAAGGCATAGAAAAATCCTAGCACCTCTCCTTGACCAAAACCCCTGAAGAGGCGTAGCTAGCACTACGAGGTGAAAGGAGATCGATTCCAACCGGTGTTTGTGTGGACATTCATCAGTGATTCATGGGTTCATGTGGATACCATAGAGGTGCAGCCACATTAAACGTTGCATTGGTGATCTGATCTTCTGATTTCTATCCCGGTTCGTGATTTGGAGAGTAGATTAGGTTGGAAAACAGACAGAAGCAGATCGGATTTGCTGTGTAGTGGACAGAAGATTTTTGGCCAAAAGGTATAAACCCTAATCCCTAATCTATGGCATTCTTAATTCGCATGGATCCTTAGTGGAAATCGTGTTATTCCGCTGTGCATGTATGATGTGCGATTTCCAGTAAACATTATGCTTGGAGTGCCTATATTTTAATATAAATAGGTTAAGAATAAGAACGACATCCAAATTAATGAGTTAGGATTTATGCTAGTAGATCTTAATAAGAAAAGGTTATAGGGGGAGCTATTCATAATGGTATCCTAAGAAAAATAAGTGTTCAATGTGATAAACCCGTTCAGTCATAAACAGTGTATAGCTCTATTAAGGAAGAGACAAATTATTGAAAATGGTGATGAAAAAGGCTTGAAGAATAATATTGAAGAAACTCCTCCTTTCTTTATAAGCTTACCTTCAGTGGATGATGAAAGTGATGTGAAGGAGTTATATATGTAAGATAATCATTTTGAAGGGATATGAGTTGAAGATCCTTTTAGACATGTTAGGAAAGATTGAAGATAATTGTGTTTATCATTTTTATACCTATATTATATGTATAATAAGTTACATTTCTAAATCATTAAATAGTTTCTAATACATGTTTATAATATGTAGCATTTCCATATAATAAATAGTATTTTTGTAATAATACTTCTTGAATAATATGGTAGATGGATTCTATAATTAGGTTTGGATATAGCTTTAGTTATAGTAAGGTGCATATAAGTACAGCTAGAAAAAAAAACACCAAATAAGAATAGTCATGATGAAAGATAGCTATATTTGTTGACATGTTATATCATGTAGTGAGATATAGATGAGTACAGTTGAAAAAAAAACTAAATAACATCAATCATGATAAAAGATCCATTGTCTTTGTTAACATATTACATTAGATATTTAACAAAAATTGATGTTATACATGAAATTTATGTTATAGATGAATGTCAATTTTTAATAGTGGTTCCTAAACTAACATTGTAATCTATATTCCGTATCGATTGATTATAGTTTATTTTTCATGACCCAATCTAATTGTGACTAGCATGGGTGTTGATATACAGTTTCCACAAGCCTTAATACTACTCATTTTTTCTATCCAATAGGAGTTTCCAAATTACCAAGGGCAAGCTTGGAATTCATTTTAAATTTTATAAAAAAACGAATAGAGTCTCCTTTGCTTTTGCATACTTCTTAAGAGTCACATGCCCTAAAATACAACATCTATATATTTCTCAGATACGATAACAATTAACAACATACACAATTCTACACAATTACAACACATGTATAGAAGCAAATGATTTAACATATCAAATTCTAAAATACCAAAATTCCATTCTCTAATTCTAACCGTTATCCAACTATCAAAATCCTTTACTAAGGCAGTCTTGGATCTCTATAGATGCAATAAGCTCAAGTATACTTATTCCAACTTAAAAGTATTGAAATAAAATGAAACGAAATATAGAAACTCACTGAGCATATATCTACTACTATTAATTATTAGTTCTAAAATATTAAGTAATCACATGCTCTCTAAGTATTTAATAAGAAAGGTAAATGTAGTTTAAACTTCTTGAGTTTCTAAATCTACAAAACCAATCCTCAAGTGAAATATTCACTTGCACATAACTTAAATTCTATCATTCTCATTATAAATTATAATAATTTCAATTATTCAATAGCACACAACATTCATATCCTGCACTACCTATTTTGAGTAGACATTATAATCACAAATAGCCATTAAGGCTTAAACATAAATAAATTATTTCAGCCACACCATCTATAGCATCTAATTATAGACAATTTCTAATATCACATCATATTACACATCTAGTTAGTAAACATACATATGCCATTTCTTGACTTCCAAGTCAATATTATATTTTCTCAACTGCTCATCGAGAATTTCTCATTTGGCTCTTAAATTAATCTTATATCCTTCATAACTATTTGCTAGAAATTTTCCATTTAACTTTCAAAGCATACCTCTATCGCTGTTCATAGTTTCTAATGTCACTGTTAGCATGATTCACAAGTAATATACACAAGAGAGCTTAGCTCTTATATCACAATTATTTGTAAGACCATTAGTGCAAGATAACTAATTCATCATGAAGCAATATCAATCACAATTCATCATTATATAGACACATCACTATCATGCTTCCATTACATACTTTGATCCATTAACTTTCACTCAATAGTTAATTGTACTTATACATTAGCATTAAGTTTACATATAAATATATATACATGAATATACAATTTGTACTTCTAATAAGAAAAATACAATTTGCATTTAAGCTATCTTTCATTATAATATTAATTTGTGGTGAGATATATACTTACTTGGTAAGGTGTCTATTCCTTGTAGAAACTTAAAGTAGTTCATTTCAGCCTTTTTCTCTTTTTCCTAATTAAAAATTACAATAATAAATTTTAATTGCAAGGCATCACTGATATTATTTTCAAATATTATAACTTCATATCCGAAGTATAATACATTATAATTTATCAACTTTTTCTATTCTTTACAGTTAACTTGTAAAATTAAAATATGTCACTTGGTTATCCTAGTTTATTAGCTTTCCTTATTTCCAAATATTTACTCATAAAAATGAAAATATGTCATTAGATGGAAATTCATCAGATCTATACAATTTAAATATAAATATTAGTGTCTGCTAATTTAAAGAGATCTCAATTATATTACTATAGCCAACTATATGCTTATTTTCTTTTCTGTCTAACTCTTTTTAAAAGAATCGATAAAATCACATGTATTAGAGATTTTTTTCGAATCTATCTCTAAGCATCATAAATTTATGATATAAATATACTCCAAGTATCCTAGTCTAGTTTTCTAGAGCCTTAAATTAACATTCTACTAATGTTACATCAAGTATCCAAATAAGATGAAAAGGCAAGATTTTCCTGAATCAAGCTTAAATTTTCAATACTATCAACATATAACATTTTAGAGAAGCATATAGCATAAAAATGTTATTTTTCAAAGTATTACTAAGAATCTGTAATATATATAAAATGGTTTTTGCTTGGATTAATTAACATCTTACAAAATATAAAAGTATATCACTTTAAAAATACTTTACTCATAACACTCTAGCATCATATAGCATAAATTTCATATTTTTCAATAAGATCATCATTTTTTCAAAATATACTAAAATTGATTTTTCTTCAATAAGCCTCAAAGTAGCATAAATATTAAAATTTTTATGATGTAAACATTCTCACCTGCCTTTGAAGTGCCCAATCGGAGCTCATTGGCAATAAAATCTTGCTAAATAATCAGTAAGAGAAAAAGGGGCAAATGGCCCTGCAATTCTACTTCCATTACACGTTCCTTCATAGTGTAAATAGCATCATGCCTAATTGTTGCAAGTTTAATTCATCAGAGATGGATGCTAAACAAATATTTGCTAAAAAATGCTACATCAGATTCACTTTAATGTTAGTTGTTCATGGAGCTCCCTTTTATAGTGGAGACTCACTAATGAAAACAAGTTTCTCTTGCAATCGTGACACATAATAGCAAGAAGAACAAATAGCAAAAGCTCATAACATATAAATAAAGAGTAAAGGGAAAAAAAGAGGAAGGCTTTTTAAGAATAAAAGAGAAAGGGAGAAAAAAAAGGGAGAAGTCGATGGTGAAAGTGAATAAAGAGAAAGTTGGTGTTGTATTTGTATAATGAAAGAGAGAGGGTTAAGAGTTATTATTATTTTATTCATTTTTATTTTAAAATAACAAAAAAAGGTTCTAAAGATAATAAGAAAAGAAAAAAGGTAGGGTATGATTCTATGTATCTCATATTGTGAGCTCACTTTTTGACATTATATCTTAGCCATTCATAAAAATAACCATTCCATAAAAAAATTTCCATTTTTCTTATTAAGTTTCAACCCCATTTATTATATTTTTTCTAATAATTCATTCCACTATATATATATTTGAGGAAACATTTATAAAATAATAAATATACATATATATATCTCAATTCGTTACATTCAAAATATCCAAAATATTACTATAAATTTATTAATTTATTATTTTCATAAAATAATTTTATTTAAATGCTTAACTCGATCATTTTCAATTTTCCACTAATATAAATATAAATATATATATATATTATAATAACTTAACAAATTAAAAGTCCTAAAATAAATATTTTAATCTTTCGTAACTTTCAAAAATAATTTATCAAAAACTAATAATTAATTTCATAAAGCTTTATACTAATAATTATTATTTCTAGCTTATGAGAAAATCCTTATAAAAATATTTAAATAAGCTTTGAATCAATAATGGCCATATAAAATAAATATATCTCAAATATTATTATCAATATCATTTTTAATATTTTAAGGCTTTTAAAAAGAAAAGAAATTTAAAATTAATATAATAAATTCTCACATGTATTGAAATTTATAAAACCTTAAATATTAACTCAAATATTACATTATTACATCAATTATACATTCATATCTAAATGTGAATTGTTATTCAATATCCAAGAATTAAAAACATCATTTTTTGTGTATGACAACCAATGTTGTTACCTATACTATATGTCAATTTGAAACTAATGTTGAATATGTTAGATTTACAATGAAACCCATATACATGTTAGGTAGAAACCAACATTAAAACCTAAAAATAACTAACATAAAAGGGTAAATCTATAATAATGCATGTGCCATTTTCACAAATAGGACATGTTTTATGAACTTTAATATTATACCCTCAATAACTTTTCATAAGCTAAGAAGTCATTCATTTGCCAAAGACCATTGCATGCAACCTAAAGGATATTTTCTTATATGCATCAAATACAAACACACCTTCATTCCATATAAGTCATAGGTTTTTAATAAGTGATGCCAATGAAGCATCTAGGTCATTTCTTGGTTACTTAGGCTTTGATATCAATAATGTTAACATTATATACCTTCATTTCATACCTAACAAATGAGAGAGGTTGTCACTCACCAATATTATAGATTGTGTACTATGTTTGTTGCTAATGTTACTATGAGGATTCATTCCATTAAAACACAGTGAGAGTCTAAGGTTTCTTGCTTCACTATTGAATTTGAAGAACAATGAGTCAATCATTCTCCATTGAAATAAATATGCAGGATGACAAAGCTTATAAATAGTAACTACCCACTTCACATGTCATGCTAAATTCTTGGCATCTTCTATATTAACAAACATGCATTTAAACCTTGGTATTATGGGAAAATACCATAACACCTTAACTAAAACCTTTTCCTTCAATTTGTAATAGGATATTCCATATTTTGGACACTCATACAATCTTTTATACTCTTTTTGATATAATATGCAATCACTAGGATAAGCATAGATCTTTCTATACTTCATCCCCATTAGGCACATCCTTTTCTTCATTTCATAAAAACAAGTTAGTAGTACATTGCTTTTAGGAAGCATGATTTTCAATAATTGTGACAATTTTGTGAAACTCTTGTCACTCCACCCATTCATTACTTTAACATGGTAGATAAATGTGTGAAATTATGCAAACTAGATACAATAGCTTATTTGCATCACTCAACAAACTATCAAGGACTTATAGATGTTGAATAAAATTATCTTTAACATCTTATAACAAATTTTCTAAATGATTATTGAAGTTCTTATCTTCATAATCAGTAGATATGTTACAAAGTTTACTTTCACTTGCAATATTCATTATGTATACTCGGCATCAATGCCATGGATAAATAAATGATCTTGTGCTTACTCTATTGTCCTCCTTTTCACATAATGATAGTAAATAAAGGGGCACCATAAAAGGCCATCACTAAATTTCATCTCTTGAATGACTGCAACTTTAATGAATTTGTTAACATTATTTTTATATTCAACATTACATCAATCAACATGCATCCATCTTTGATTCATGACTAGTCAATTTAGTGAGAACCATACATAGGAGAATATTAACCGAGCTTGATATCACATCAATATATACATATTCTTATATATATGCTTATAACATATCCATATTTATACATTTACATACATCAATAATGTGATTCAAATCATCTAGAAAAGAATATTTTCCACGTAGAATAACCAATGCCAAAACATTTCCATACATTTATAGAAGGAATCTTTTGTATGTCATATGTTTCATGCCTAATGTTATGATGCATGTTCATGAACTAATAAAGAATAAAAAACATTTTAATGTGGCATTATAACCTTAACCTTAATCATCTTAAGTTGAATATAATAAAAAGGACCTAAGAAAAACAAAACCACATGTATACATAAAAAATATCAAGATGCATAGAAAATGAAAATCTAAGAATATTTAGTGAATGTATATTGTTTACATAGAAGAGTAGAAAAGTAACTTGCACTTTTTGTAATTTTGTTAGAGTTTGTAAGATAGAGCTTTATGTTAGAGGAATCCTAATTTAACAAATAACATTAGAGGAATTTAAACCAATATTTCATACTTTAGCTAGTGGTTTTGTATTTTTTTGTTCTTTTCTCATCAGTTTCTAATAATAGACATTAAGGAAACAACTACTAGTTAAATTATGAAAGTCATTAGATGTCGATTTAGTTACAATAATTATCATCTATCAAAATGGCATCATTCAAATAAACATAACATTGATTATATATGAGAAACCATTAGGCATTACTTATTTGCATACAACTAACATCCTTTTGTAAGTAAATTTCTAATATATTTTAATGTAACTTAAATACTACATTGAATTTTAAAAAATTACATTGATTAGTAGAAAATAAACTAACCATTCTACAAATAGCCTAAGAGATGGATTAAGTGTGAGAAAGTTAAAAATTTACATAAACAAGATTAGAGGTTTAATATGTTTTACAATATTAATTTTGACTAGTTTGAAGAATAAGTAGTTTAGTTTCAAAATTAATAAATAATGTTTCTATAACTTTATTAGATATAAAAAAATTCATGATAAGTTATATGTTCTTTTTGCATATTTTTTATACTAAGATACAAACATCAACATATTAAATATGAATATACAAAAATATAAGAAAGAAAACATTGATATAAGAAATTTTATTTTGTAATTTTGTTTATTCTATATATCATTGCATAAAAAAATAATTTCATTGCAATATTACATAAAAGGTAAAAAAAAAAGACTTTTGTTTTCCACTCTCGTTGCCAACTTTAGTACTAATTTTCATAACCATCATCCAAAAACCACTCTTCAACATCCATTATATTAAGATATTAGTAAATTATAGATCTAGGTAACATGCTTCAATCTATTGCCAATACTAATGTTTGTCTAAAAAGGAGGAGAACAACTTTCCCACCATCTCATCTAAAACATTTAAATGACACTAAATAAAGCGTCAAGAATTAGATTTTATAATGTTTCTAAAGATGTTAGCTAAAATGATGAAGGAGTTATCTTCATTATCCTTGGAAGAACTAGAGTTAGATAATAGAGATTAAAGCATCATTGAGATGTTTTCAAATAAAGAGTGAAAATGAAATATATAAGTAATAAACAAAACTATAGACATTAATCATTAACTCAAAATTGACATATTAGAAATGCTCGACTATCAAATAAATGACAGTTGCATTTCTCAATGAAACTTTTGAAATATCTTTAAACATAAGTTAATAACAAACTAACATATAAATATTTTTCACCTTCCCACATTAACCTTTGAAATGCCTTTTAGATAATGGTTTTATAAATATTTGATGTACTATTTTGAGATGAAGTTAGTCACTTAAATAATTACTTTTCATTTTAAATCATTGCATCTAATTATATCCCATAAAAGAGTCCTACACTAGATTAGCAATACAATATCATAGCATAATCACCATTTATTTAAATTTTACATACAAAGTAAAATATTTATTGCAAATTCTTGTGTGTCATAACTCAACTTGATTGTGACCAGTTTGAATCCTAATACTTGATTTTTCACAAACTTTAATACTTTTCACTTTTTTATTCAATAGGAGTTTCCAAATTACTAGAGGCAAACTTGGAATTCATAATAAATTTTTTACAGAAAAATAGATAGAGTTTCACTTGTTTTTGGACATTTCTTAAGGGCTACATGCCTTATAATTCAAAATTTATATAATCTTAGGTGTGACAACAACCACACACACAATACAATACAATTTTAAACTTATTTACATATAATTAATACAACACACATCATATTATTCATATATAATCAATACAACACATATCATAATCTAACAAATCTTTATAATAAATGTTAATTTCAATCCTAACTATCAAATCTTTTGGCAAGACGATCTTAATTCTCTATAGATGCTGCAAAGCTTTAAAGTATTCTTTATAACCTGAAAACATTAAAATAATCAAAGCAAGTTACGAGAACTCACCACTACCTTTTTGCTAATTAGTTTTATAAACAATGACTATGGGTTAATTATGTACTTAATTAGAAAATGTTAACAAACCCATTTTCCTAAAGTTCTGGGTTATACCAAACTATCAAGTTAGGAAGTCACCTGCATATGACTTAAACTTTATGTCTAATATCATAATTCATAGAAAGTCTAACTATACGATGATACAAAACATTATTATCATAACACATAATACCCACTCTAGGTAGACATCACAATCACAAACAACCATTAAGGCTTAAATACAAATGGATCATCATAATCACATCAAGCCTCTGCAAACATATCAAATAATTATATTCGAACACGAGTAAATTTCTAATATCTTACGATCATTCATAGAAGGCATATATTCATACATATATTGGTTTTTGGATCAATTTCATATCCTCCACAAATTATTTGCCAGGAATTTTCTATCTAACTTTCATAACATCTCTACATCACTGTTCATAACATTCGATGTCATTGCTCTAGCACAATTTACATTTTCTAATGCCAATTGTGGTGGTATTTATAGATATTATACGTATAAGAGCTCAATTCTCATTTCACAATTGTTTATAGAAATTCAATGCAAAATAAATTATTCATTACTAAAAAGTATCAAGCATATAGCAGTATAGGCCCAAATATATAATAATGCCACTATATTCTCCTATATAGCCATAATATGCAATTATTATTGAATTTAAACACAATCTATCAATAGTTGGAAACAACACTATTATACTTTCCTTACGCACTCTCATTTGCAATATTTCCTCAATATAATAAAGAACTGAGTTTACATAGGAGTACACACACACACACACACATATAAGAATGTAGAATTAATACTATTAATAAGAAAAACATAATTCACAATATTTAAATTATATTTTCTTTAAATAAAAATTCAGTTGTGAGATATATACTCACCTAGTAAGGTTGTTCTCCTACTTTTTCAAGACATCCATGAATATCTTTCGTTTTCTCTTTATTTCATAATTTACAAGAATATCTTATAAATACATTAGGTTTACTTATTTTCTTCATAAATTATTATCCTAAGGTTTAATCATAGCATTTTAACCTCCCATAACACATAATGCATTTGTCTTTGTTTAGGCTATCTTCAAGAAATTAATCAAAGATATTTTATCATAGTGCGAAGATTCTTAAATTAACCCTTATAGATAAAATATTAAAGTCTAATGTTATCAAAAGTATTTATTTACTTCGTTCTATTATCTTATATTATCACTTCTTATATTTTTTAATACTAGTGAAATTACAATATTTTATTTTATTCAAGTTACACAAGTAGAATACTTAATAACCTTAGAAACCCCAACTACATCACTTTAACAAACCATACCCTTATTTGCTAATACTTTTAATTTTGATTTAAGATAATCAATAATTACATTTTACCTAATTGAGTCTTTCTTAAATCATTATTAGTTTATTCAACATGTTATAACCTAATATTCTATAAATGCTCTAATCATATCCCACTAGCAATTTACAACACAAAAATGAAACTTTCACAAGCTTAATTAAGATCTTTAAAGTACGTATATGTATATAGAAATCTTCTAAATTAATCCCTAATGCTTTCAAAATTTTAAAGTGCTATATTCTAACAATACTCAATCGTATCATACCAATATCTTATAGCTCAAATCCTATGTATATACATTTTTGGATTAAGATTATGCATTCATAGCATTTTCAAAATATATGTATACTTCCATACCTTGTTGTAATGGCTTAGATCAAGTTTAAAATAACAAAAGATTAAATTTTTAGAGTAAATCAAATTACTATTCCATGAAAGAGCAATCCAAGTATATTAGAAGCAATCATAGAGCCTTACCACCATTTAGAGAGCTCATTGGCAACTCACTAATGGGAGGGCACGCCAAAACTGAAGAAAGACTAGATGCCCTAGTTCTTTTTCTCTCTAACCATGCTCCGAATAGCTTCCATTTAACAACCTTCAACCACTGTGAGCTGAAGGATCCTAACTTGCTAGACAACAACAACAAAGAAAGGAGCACTAGCCAATGTAACAAAAAAGACCCCCACTTGTTATTGTCAAGCTATGCTATCCTTAACTCACTAGAAATCACCTTTTGGTAAGGTGGTGCACACAATAATAATGTTCTCAAGGTGGTGGAATTGCAATTAATGATAAAAAGGGGAAGGAATGAAGTGCCTAGAGAAAAGGAAAAGGAAAGAAGGAAAGGTAATGGAAAAGAGAGAAATAGGAGGTTGTGAGCTGGGGGAGAGAGCTAAAGAGAGTGTGACATAAATAATCCAAAAAATAAGGCAAGCAAAATACTTAAAAAAAGACACTAATATTACATAAAAAGATATGTGCCAGCATAATTTAAAAAAGGGAGCAGCTGGAAGAAATAATAAGAACTAGAAAAAAGACCAGTTTCCATAGTGAAGAGGTATCGACATTCTAAAGAAAAAATTAGATAAAAGAAAGAAAAAGCAATCAAGAAAATAACAAAATAAAAGGAAGAGTAAGAAAATAAAATAAAAGCCAAAGGATGCGATCTAATATTTCTCAAAATAGCATAATCTTAACTTTCTTATGATCTTATCCCCTTATTTTAATGTTCTTATTGAAAATAAATATCTTAACTCTATTATTTCCAATCTTCCTTCAAAAATATATTTGTAATAATTTGTTAAATTAAAAATCCAAAAATAATTATTTTAAATATATACAATGTCCAAAAATAATTTACTAGAGATAAATAATTTGTTTCATAAATCCTTACACCCAAGCTCATTAAAATTAATCTCAATTTATGACAATTTTCTTTTTAAGAAAAATATTTTAATTTAATATTAAATTAAGAATGGTTGTATACAAAAATAGATAAACTCTAAATATTATTACAGGTTTCATTTTTAATATTTCAAAACCTTTTTAAAAAAGGAATTTAAAATTAAATATTTACTAAATAAATAAAATAAATTTTTATGAACACTAAAATTTATAAAACTTTAAATATTGATTTGGGATATTACAAGTTCTTCTCCCTTCAAGAAAATTCATCCTCGAATTTTCAAGAAGGCAGGCATGACCACATAGGATTGTGAATGTCATTATGAGGGCCAATCTGGTATCTTTTTCTTTTTTCTGAACAATTTTTGCATACTACTTAGTTTAAATGTAATCAAATGATTCTTCAGTATTTAAATATTTTAGTAAATAAGTCATGCTAGGCTTAAGCTAACATACTTGCTTGTATACCAAATAAATAAGTTAAAGTCAAATAAGTGTCCTAAATACAATTTAAGAGTCATCGTGTGATTTGTAAACAAATTTCTCACCTTCCGTCTGTTATCTAATTGTATAAGAAATGTCGTTCATATTAGTGAGTCATTTATTGCATTCTCTATATATTCTACACACTATTAATAAGTGATTTTAATAATTTTTTATGGAAACAAATCATAATCAACAACTCAAAATTAAGGATTTCAATTAAAATTTAATCCTACAAACAAGTTGTAATTTAACTTCATTCAAATCTAAAATCAGACTCATACTCATTCAATCAATCAATCAAATTTGCAATCAACAACTATTAATCGTATCTGTATATGCTTAGTAGCAAATCACACAAATAACTATTATGATAAAATTCTTATAAGTTCCTATTTAAAAGTTCAATAGCGATCATTTATACTAATATAAACTCACAATCACCAAACATTATCACAAATACTAGTTTCACACATAACCTATCACTAGTAAGCATCAATCATTCAAATAATTAACTAAATTCAATCATATTACATTAAACAGAATCATCTAAGGTTAATGTCTAAACACAATGCATAGCAATATAAAGAATGACTATAGTAGCTTTTAATAAAAATTTACTAAATGGCCATAGTTGATATCTAAGGTTTCTCTTTATACCTCTGGTCTAGCCTTATCCCCTGCCACCATAGGCTTAAGGTCACCAACCTTTTCCTTCCAACCCTTACCACTCCTCTCCTCCTCTGTGGAGGATGTATACCTCCCCCCATAAAAAACCATATACAAAGTGACTACTCATACTTATAATAAGCAATGATAGAAAATTATAGGCATTGCATCACCATGATGGGACACCATAAGCATCAAGTATAATGTATGGTTAGAATACTAACTATGCCATAAGAGTTTTGATTAAGAAAGCTACCATTCTCCTACAATTAATCCCTCAGCATTAATGAATCATATAATGCAACAAACATTCTCAAACACATCTATTTTCTCAATCAATAAAAAAGAAATGTCACTCCTATTAATGTCAATCATAAATTACCATTTAAATTCATTTTGTACAACACATACCATCCATTTCATACAATTCTGATCATCAATTTCACATAATTCAATTCATCGCACACTTTTAACTTTTAAATCAAAGACAATTCACCAGGTAATAGTTCATCCAACAAGATAAACTAATAAGAGATTTAACTAATTGACAAACAGTGATTAACACACAATGAGAAACCCATGGAGATCTTCAAAAACACTCTTGATGATGTATTTAACTTGCTTATTTAGATTTGATAGTTAGATTGTTTTAATCTATTCACCACTAGGAACTTAAACTACACTCTGATACCATCTTTGTCATGACCTAACCTGATCGTGATCGACATGGATCTTGATTCTCAATTTCCACAAACATTAACACCTTTCACTTTTTCTATCCAATAGGAGTTTTTAAATTAACAAGGGCAAACTTGGAATTCATTATAAAAATTTTGTAGAAAAACAAACAGAGTCTCACTTGTTTTTAGATATTTCCCAAAGGCTACATGCCCAATAATCCAAAATCTATATAATCTTAGGTACAACAGCAACTGTTCACATAATACAATATAGTTTCAAACTTATCTACATATAAGTAATACAACACATATCATAATCCAATAAATCTCTGTAATAAATGTTAATTTTAATCCTAACTATCAAATCTTTTAGCAAGGTGGTCTTGATTCTTTATAAATGCTACAAAGTTTAAAAGTACTCTTTATTGCTTGAAAACATTGAAATAATCAGAATGAGTTATGAGAACTTAGTAAGCATATATTTACCACTATCTTTTTGGAGATCAATTTTATAAACAATAATTGCAAGTTAATTATGTACTTAATTAGAAAATATTAATAAACCCATTTTCCTGGAGTTCTGGGTTCTACTAAACTTCGAGTTAGGAAGTCACCTACATATGATTTAAACTTTCTATCTCACATCATAATTCATAGAAATTCTAACTATACAATGATACAAAACACTATTATCTTAACACATAATACTCACTCCCGGTAGACATTATAGTCACAAACAATCATTAAGGCTTAAATACAAATGAATCATCACAATCACATCTAGCCTTTGTAAACATGTTAAACAATGATATTCAAACATAAGTAGATTTCTAATATCTTATGATCATTCATAGAAGGCATACATCCATACATATCTAGGTTTCTAGATCAATTTCATATCCTTCACAAACTATTTTCTAGGAATTTCCTATCCAGCTTTCATATAATCTCTTCATCACAATTCATAATATTCAATGTTATTACTCTAGTATAGTTTACATTTTCTAACACTAACCATGGTGGTATTCATAGATATTATACACATGGGAGCTCAATTATCATTTCACAATCATTTATAGAAGTTCAATGTGAAATAATTAATTTATCACTAAATAGTATCAAGCACATGGCAGTATAGGCATAAATATACAATAATGCCGTTATATTCTCCTATATAGCCATAACATGCAGTTATTATTAAATTTAAACACAATCCATTAGTAGTTAGAAACAACACTATCATACTTCCATTGTGCACTCTAATCTACAATATTTCCTCAATATAGCATGGAATTAAATTTACACATGAGTATATATATATATACATATATAAGAATGTAGAATCGATACTATTAATAAGAAAAATATAATTCATAATATTTAAATCATATTTTATTTAAATAAAAGTTCAATTATGAGATATACACTCACCTAGTTAGGTCATCCTCCCACTTTTTTAAGACATCCATGAATATTTTTTGTTTCCTCCTTATTTCACAAATTGAAAAATATATTATAAATACATTAGGATTACTTATTTTCTTCCTAATTTATTATCCTAAGGTTAATCATAATATTTTAACCTCCCATAATGCATCTTATTGTCTTTGCTTAGGTTAACTTCATGAAATCAAGGATATTATATCATTGTGTGAAGATTCTTAAGCTAACCCCTATAGATAAAATATTAAAGTTTAATGCTGTAAAAAGTATCCATTTACTTCATTCTATTATCTTATATAATCACTTCTTATATTTTTTAATACTAACTAGTGAAATTATAATATATTATTTTATTTAGGTTACACAAGTAGAATACTCAATAACCTTAGAAACCTCAATTACATCACTTTGAACAACCATACCCTTATTTGCTAGTACCTTTAATTTTGATTCAAGATAATAAAAAATTACATGTTACCTAATTAAGGCTTCCTTAAATCATTATTAGTTTATTCAACATGTTAAGACCTAACATTCCATGCATGCTCTAATCATATCCCATTAACAATTTACAACACAAAAAATGACACTTTCACAAGCTTAATTAAGAACTTCAAAGTATGTATATGTATATAGAAATCTTTTGAATTAATCCCCAATGCTTTCAAAATTTTAGAATGCTATATTCTAACAATACTCAATAGTATAATACTAGAATCTTATAGCTCAAATCCTATGTTCATACATATCTAGATTAGGATTATGCATTCATAGCATTTTGAATATATATATATAATTCCATACCTTGTTATAATGGCTTAGATCAAGTTTAAAATAACAAAAGATTAAATTTTCAAAATAAATTAACTTATTGTTCTGTGTAAGAGTAATCCAAGTATATTAAAAGTAATTAGATTTTAGATGTCATAAAAATAGTTATTATTAAAATTCTACATGTAACTTGCTTATGTAATATTGCATAAATGGTTTTTTATTTCTTGGATCAAAATTCAATATTGAAGGAGTGTAATCTGCATATAAAGCCTTACCACCATTTGAAGAGCTTATCAACAACTCACTAGCAGCAAGGTACGTCAAAATTGAAGAAGGACCAAATGCCCTACTTCTTTTTCTTTTTAACCACGCTCTGAATAACTTCCATTCAACAACCTTGAACCACCATGAGCTGAAGGCTCATTACTTGCCAAATAATAATAATAGATAAATGAGCACTTATTGACGTAAGGAAGAAGAACTATGCTTATTGCTATCAAGTGTGCTATCCTTACCTCACCAAAAATTAGCTCTTAACAGGGTAGTGCACGCGATAGCAATGTTCTCAAAGTGGCAGAGCTGCAATTGATGAGAAGGAGGAGGAGGCATAAAGCGCGAGGAGAAACAGAGAGAGAGAGAGGGAAAGGCAGTGGAGATGAGAAAGAGAAGGGAGGCTATGAGCTGAGGGGGGAGTTGAGGAGAGAGTGACAAAAATAATCCAAAAAAAATGAGGCAACTAGAATACTTAATAAAAAAAAGTGTTAGGATTGGATCAGGAGCCAAACAAGCACAGTGGAATAAACCGATCCTAACCAATGGATCCATGTAAAACATTAAATTAGAATAGGAATTCATTTAATACCTTTAATGATGACTCAAGAACTTGGTCGTTGATCACCTCTTCAGCTTCCTTTTCACCGAAGACTTCGAGGTATCTACACGAACTTGTGAATCACCGATAAACCTACACACAAACACCAGTTAGAATTGTTCTCATTTGCCTCGTAGTGCTAGCTACGCCTCTTCAAAGGCTTTTTTTAAGGAGAGGTGCTAGGGTTTTTTATGCTTGGGATACGTAAAAAATAAAGCTATTATTACCCAACAAGTTTATTTAAATAAGTGTATAGAAAGCCCTAACTAATTAGGCTTTATTCCATGTATAATTATGGGCTTATTATTGGGCCTTATAATTATAACATGAAATTTTCAAATATTAGGCCTAAACAATTTGGTCCATTAATTCTAAATCTACTAGGCTCTCATTACGTTGGCAATGATCATTAATCATATTAATGATTATAAATAATGAACGGTGTCTAGCAACACATCATTGTTATCCAAGTAATGAGAAAGTTGGTAATTTGACTAAACTTTTACACGTGATCATCATCTATATCCTTTTGTCTTAAACATCTAGATTGAGCGTGAGACATGGACCGTGTTATTCCCATATAGCTCAATCTTGAGGTTTCTTGATCCGTAAGTAAGCTAACTAAAGTAAATGTAATTAACATCCCATGTCAATTCATCTCAGCATGGCCATGCATTTTCTCAGCTTTACTTAATTAAGGGGCCCACAGATATTACTTCTATTTATAGGAGGGACAAATTCCATCTTGATCACAAAAACCCCTCTGCATGATATGTGACATATCCAATAACTACCCTTGTATTCACTCAACCATGAGTGACATAGAAAAGTATCAAAATATGAAACTCACATGTAAGGAACCTTGACGATTTTAGGTCAAAGGACTATATTAATAATGATCACTAAGAATCACTCATGACACTCATATAACGATCCATGTAGTGTTCTTAGGATGGGTTGGTCCAGTAGATAAGTTCTCTAACTTGTACTCTTGTATAAACTTAATATCCCATATAAGTCACTACATATGCTAGTCTTAATATATTAAAGCAACCTAATCCACAACGATATATGACTAGGGACATTTAAGAATATTATTATTCTAAGATTATTATCATAATTAAATATATTATATAGATAATATACATAAATATAATAATTAGAATTGCTATTAAAATAACACGATTCAAATTTACAATCATCAATATGATTAGTTTTAGGACATATACACTAACAAAAAGACACAACATTACATAAAAAGATATATGCCAACATAATTTAAAAGGGAAGCAATTGGAAGAAATAATAAGAACTACAACAAGATTAACTTCCATAGTGAGGAGGCATTGACATTCTAAAGAAAAAATCAGAGAGAAGAAAGAGAGAGTAGTTAGGAAAATAATAAACTAAAAGGAAGAGTGAGAAAATAAAATAAAAGCTGAGGGATGTGATTTGGTATTTCTTGGACTAGCATAATCCTAATCCTTTTATGATCTCATCCCTCTAAATGGTTTAAATTAATCTTAGCCATCAATTTTTATTATTTTTTAATGCTCATTTTGAAAATAAATATCTTAACTCTATTATTTCTAATCTTCCTTAAAAAATATATTTGTAATTAATAACTTGTTAAATTAAAAATCCAAAAATAATTATTTTAAATATCCATAATTTTCAAAAATAATTTATTAGAGACAAATAATTTGTTCTATAAATCCTTATACCTAAGCTCATTAAAATTATTCTCAATTTATGAGAATTTTCTTTTTAAAAAATATTTTAATTTTATCTTAAATCAATAATGACCATATACAAAAATAAACAAAATCCAAATATTATCATAGGCATTATTTTCAATATTTCAAAACTTTTTAAAAAAAGGAACTTAAAATCAAATATTCACCAAATAAACAAAATAAATTTTTACAAACATTAAAATTTTTGAAACTTTAAATATTGATTAAGGATATTACATTGTGTGTTGAAGGAAGCTTATTTGTTTTTCACATGTTGAAGTTCTCTTATAGATTCTAAAAGATTAATCATCTTGCTTTATAGAAGCATCCTATCTAGAATTCTAATGTCTCACACTCAATTTGTGCAGGGGACATTAGAGTCCTAGATAAGGTGCTTTCACAAGATTCAAACTAATTCAAAGGATTAACCTAAACATTATTACAAAAAAAGGCAAGAGTGAAATTTTAAACTAAGTGATAGAAACTAATGGAAGTCTGTTAGTAAAATAAACTAATGCCATATGGTTCATCCTTTCAAAGAATCAAACTAGTAGCTATAATTTTCAACTTTGATTCCTTCAAAAATTAATGTGTTAAAATTTTCAAATGCCTTTTTGGATGATAGTTGAAAAAATCAACATCTTAATTTTTCATATAGAAGTTTTAATGTCATCTATTTCTAAATTAATAAGATTTTCACTAATTTCAAAAATACCATTACATTAATATAAACATTAGTTATGTTCTTTATCCATCATCTTAAATTTTCATATAATTTTTAATATGTCACTGTATTAAAATAAACATTGGATATAATAAAATTGACATAAATTAATTGATGAAAATCAACAATTATGCAGTAATTGATATGTGACCTCTAAGATCCGCAAGTGCACGGTTAAGTCTAGTTATAGTATAAAAGATTATCATTCTCCACAGGGATTGTAGGTTGAGTACTAACTAAATCTCAAGCAAAATTATCTAGGCAGATCAATTGATAGTGGAATTCAAGATTAAAGTGCAAAAACAGAGATTAACTTGTCAAAATAAGGTTTGATTCAGTGGAGAAAAAGTGTACTTAGCTTAAGGATCTCTTGTACATTTCATTATGGAATGAATATAACTTTCTAACTTGGTTTACTGTTAATTATGATTGCTGGATCACCAAAATTAAGCTATACCTCATTGCAAGGCTACTAGCTACTAACCAAGAGATTAAGTGTCCAGAATTACTCTAGTAACCACTAATCAAGGTTGCATTAACTCTGTTCAGAATCCATTCTTGGACATTTCATCCTGTGCAAAAGAATTCAACCAGCTTAATTCCTAAGTCTAATTGATATTCCCAATGATCATGCAAGATCCAATTAATTGACTGGTCATTTCAACCTAGAATCAACTAATCCAAGACTCAAATCCAATATTCCGGATATATTGGCTTGTTCAAAACAAATCAGCAAGATCAAATCATAATTCAACAGTAAAACAAGCTAGATTATATAAAATTCAGTTCCATAACTCCATGAACAAGTTCACCTAAGCTAAGTACAGAGGTTTAGTGTGAGATCATCATAAGATCAGAAGAAAACAAGAAAACAGAGGAGGAAGCCAAACAATCCATGAAGATCTACAAATTTCTTGCTTGATTCTTCAATTTCTTGCTTGGATCCGTGTTAGAAGGCGCCTTTGATGAGCTCTTTGGTCTCTCCTAGGGCTTCTCCCAGCAACTCCCTTGTTAATTCTCAGAATTCTCTCCCTTCCCACTTTTTCTTCGCAGGATTTCGCGCGAAACTTATATTCTTTGATGTACACGGGGTCCAACACGGCCCGTGTTGTACCCCGTGTTTCTCAGCGAAAGTTTGAGCAGCAAGGAACACGTTGTGTGACACGCCCCGTGTTCTTCTACGAATTGTCAAGCAGCAATGTACACGGGGTAGTACACGTCCCGTGTTCTACCCTGTGTTTCTCAGCGAAGACTGATCAGCATACTACACGGGGTGTGACACCCTCCGTGTTCTTCAGAGGCGAATGGCAGTAATATACATGGGGTGTGACACGTCCCGTGTTCACACCCGTGTTCTTCTCTGAGTAGCCCAGTGAAGTCACGAAGTCATCCAAAAGGGAACACGGCCTTGAACACGGGGTTACCATTACCCCGTGTTCTTTACTGAGTAGACAATCTTGCTTCAATGCTTCATGATTTGAATGGTTTTGCCTCTAAATTCTTTTCTAATGCTCATATGTTTCATTTCATGCCCTGAAAACAAGATATAGAGCATCTAAGTATCTTTTTCAATCAATTTTTGCACAAAATACTAAGTAAATGAGTGATAAAACACATAGAATTTAGGTGTATTTGTGCACTTATCAATTCCCCCACACTTGAATCTTGCTCGTCCTCGAGCAAGGAAGTAAGCGAACAAGAAAATCTACTCCAATTTTATTCACTTCTCTTTTTTTTTTTTTATATATCATGCAATCATTCAACAAATCAAAGATTAGGATCAAGTCATGCCAAGCAACTCAATGAAAATAAAGCTACTAAACAAGTAAATCTTTAGCATAGAAGCAAAAGAGAAAAGCCTCACAGGTAAAGTGTTTACTCTCACTCTCAAAACAAGGCTAGTGTTTACTCTCAAGTCAATCATCTCATGGCTTAATGCTACCATATGCTTGCACAAACTCTAATCTCCACTACTATAATGTAAATTACATGCAAATCAGAGGACTTTATTAAGAAAAAGGTGAGGATAGGGGATAGGAACAACAAAGGGTGAGAAGTGATTGAACCCCTGAGTTTGAAGGAAAAAGACATAATGGTCATGAATTTGACCATTGTCAAGTTCCAATACTCAGCTTAACATAATTCCTTGCATCAACCCTTGCTTCAACCTCATTTCTTCTCCTCTTGATTTTCATGATCATTTTTTTTTATATACAGATAATTCAACAAACACAACACATTTTCTTCTTCTTCTCTTTTTTTTTTAATTATTCCCAACAAGCTTTTCTTCCCTTTTCTTCTTCCCAAATTATTTATTTGACACCATCTTTTTATGGTTTTTTTTATTTTTTTTATTTCAACAGTAAAACTTATCCAACTAGCAGTACTAAGTAAGGACCTCTAAAATAGCCAAACTCATATAATGTGTCTAAGCTCCCTCAAACTCTAAGGTTCAAGTTCACCTTGGGCAGTGGCTTGGGGTGTATATGGTATGGCTAGGCTAGAAATGAAGGTCTAAAGCTCAAAGTGGCTAACTAGGGAAAAGTTTTAGGGAAGATTAAAGAAAAGGATTCAAATAAGCCAAACAAGTAAAAAGAAGGGCAAAGAAACATGGCCTCATCATTTTTGACATGCAAAGCACATAAAATGTAGCCTCAAAAAGAGAAAATGCAAGTTCTAGAGCACAAAGACAAGAGTGATGACATAATTCTTCAAGAAGAAAAGAAATGAGCTTTAATTGTAATGAGTAAATAGCTCAAAAGGCTCAAATCTCACAAGGGTTAATCATGCTCATTTCTCTTAGCTTCAAGCTTTAGATTTTCCTTATCAAGTTGCAAAATATTCATTTAGGAAGCAGGGCATGAATCAATATCTTTATTCAATGAATTGTCTTACAAATTTTTTTTTATTTTTTATTTTTTTTTTATTAATGAAATTGGAGCGAATTTCAGTACTCAAAATTCTCTCAGTCAATCAAACAAGTTCAAGTGCAGAACATTGCAAGCACAGCTCCCCCACACTTAAAATTGGACATTGTCCTCAATGTGCACAAGAGTAAATGGGAAAAGAGATAGAAAACATATGGGGAACTGAAACTTCCCTGACATGCGGATGATGGCTGTCCAATATATCGCATGTAGATCCAGAAGGAGAGACGAGGTGGGAGAGAAAGAGAACCGGTACTTTAAAAGAAAGCAGATAAAATACTAGAAAAGAAATGCTGTTAGTATTTATAGAAATTTAACATCAAAAGTGCAAGAAAATAAAAGAGAAGAAAGCAATATAATAAAGAGTAAAATAAGTGCAAAGTCAATATATATACAGACCAGATAAATGGGGATAGATATGAAGAATAAGTAAAAAGAAAAACAGAATAGCTAATCAACAATGTAGTAATCAAACTAAACTACTGAGTAGGGGGATCCGGGTCAGCAGGGGAAGAAGAGTGGAATAGGTGGAACAGAGGTTCCACCATGCCCTCTATATGCCTGGAGCGCCTGTCCAAGTCATCATAGAGTCCCTCAATCCGCGTCTGACGCTCGGATACCAGATGGAGCTCCGCCAAGATCTGCTGCTGGCCAGAAAGGATGTCTCTGAAGTATGCTTCATGTGGAACTCTGCTCCCGGTGGAAGAAGAAGGACCAACATGAGGAGCTGTGTCATCATCTGGCATATGCTGCTGCTGCTGCTGCTCTGCCTGGGTCTGCTGTGGCTCTACCGGATGGATCCCCATGGCTATGAGAATGCCCCTTCGAAGGGGTGCCATGTGTGATACAATGGTAAGAGAACCATAAGGCCGGTCGAAGACTCCTAGCCGTCTGGCTAGTCGAGTAATGTAAGGGCCAGCAGCTATACTACCAACTCTCTTATCCGTGGCCTGAGCTGAGAAAAAGTGAGCGAATGCTCCTCCAATATTGATAGGCACTTTCTCAATCATGCTATAGAGGAACAGAATATCAGCGTTGCTCACAACGCCATGGCTGTGCCCTCGCCCACTCAGAGTATGATTGAAGATGGAGTGAAGGACCCTCCAGGAAATCTTCCTAAGGCTAGACGCCTTACTCTCGGCGGGATCATATGTATGCCCAGTAGCTATATCGATCCATACGCGCCACTCCTGGAGCCCGTGTGGCAGTCCGACCAGCATGTCCTTGTACTCCGGAGTGGTCACAAAATCCATAGAATAAAGTCCCAGGCGAACAGACAGCTGGGTGACACTCATAGAGTAAGTAATGCCGCCGAGCCTGAACTGAACTGTATCAGGGGAGTCCACCGTCCCAAAATACCTCTCTAAATAGAATGTACTGAGGAACTCCAAGGTGAGCTCCCTGTAGGTGGGCTCCCTAATCTCAAAGAAGGTCTCCCAGGCTCCCACACTTATAAGCTTGCGTATCTCTTCCTCTAGCCCAAATTCCCTCAGCACTCCCCAATCTAAGAATCTTCCTTCTACAATTGGCTTATCCTTGTGCCTATCGCAAGCTTGGATGTAAGCCTCTTCAGGAAACTCTAAGAAGGGATGCGTGGGTCCTCTAGAGGATGTCCCTCTAGATGAACTACCTTTAGTAGACTTTCTAGCTGTAGTCTTTTGCCTCTTTGACATTGTCTGTAAAAGGAATTTACAGGGTGAGAGAGTGTAGCAAGAGTATATCAGCCAGCAGCAACTCTAAGAACAAAAATTTATCAACAGTCAGCATCCAATTATTCAATATTCAATAAATGTCAAGTTTATCAACAATGTATCAGTCAGCAGATCAAAAGGTAATAGTTCAATGCCATATATACAATGGAGTGATCATGTCAATGAAGTAAAGCAGGGAATCAGAGAAATCCTCTAAAGCTTGCAATCCAAGTAATCAAAGCATTCCAATTCAAACAGGTAAAGAGTCAATACACATAAGCAAGCCATCAATCAACATCCAATCAGTAAAATGTAATGATCATTAAGGTCAGTTAATCAAACTCATCCATCAATTCAACAATACAAGACCTATGAATGAAAGATTCAAACTCAATTCATCAATCTAAGATTCTATTTTGATCAAATAAGCAACAAAGAAGCAGCTTCAATCAAGCAAACAAGTGAATTTCCATGTACAGTACGTTGTAAACTCATTCAATCAATCTATCAAACATCAATTTCAGAGTATTTCAACATTCCCATGAAGTCTAACATGTAATGGAAGTTAGTAATCATTAGAAATATCAATAAACTTCAAGGATTTCAAAGGAAATGCACTAACCTCTTGAGATGATGAACAAAAACCCTAGTTCGTATTGAAATGAGAAGAAGGATTCAAATCACAGCTTTTCAACCGATTAAATCACAAATCAATTAGCTAAACAAGCTTAAATGGCAAAATGAAGCACTTCGATCGGTGTATTTTGGCAGTATTGAGTGCGAAAATGCAAGGAAAAATGTTGGGGCAGCGAGGAAGAAGAAGAAAATGGGGGAAAATCTGGAAAAATCTGGTTTGGTGATGATTAAAAGCTCCTTCGCACAGGAACACGGGGTTGAACACGACCCGTGTTTGAACCCGTGTTCTTATGCGGATGAGCGCGCTGGATTTCAAAAATTTACACGGGGTCTGACATACCCCGTGTTCACCCCATGTTTCTCTCTGAAAGAAGATAACAATCCTCGCAATTGTACACGGGATAAAACACGTCCCGTGTTTTGTCCCGTGTTTCTCTCTGGATGGTAATAACAAAATGCGCGGAAGTACACGGGGTATAACACTACCCGTGTTGTACCCCATGTTTCCCTCTGGAAGTCTCAAGTTCAATAGCCCTCATCATCATAGGTTCAATCAGTAAGGTACACGGGGATGGACACGTCCCGTGTTCAACACCGTGTATCTCTCTGGACTTCCATGAGAATCACAAAGTTTTTACGCGAATCAGTCAGTGAGGAACACGGGGTTGTACACGGTCGTGTTGAACACCGTGTTTCTCACTGGACTACGTTGAAAATCACAAGTTCCCTAAAATTGGTGAGACAGTGGGAAACACGGGGTAGTACACGTCCCGTGTTTACACCGTGTTTCTCTCTGAACTTCATTTTAAGCTTTCTGCTCAAGAAAACAGACAACAATCATCAATTCATGCCTAATTTACCTCAAAGACAGAATCCACAAGCAAAAATGAGCATTTAACATCAACACTTAATGGCTTAAATTCCTCCACTACTTAAAAACTAAGATTAAAAAGTAGAAAACTAAGAATGAATAGGCAAGAGAACAAAGAAACAAACTTGGGTTGCCTCCCAAGAAGCGCTTGGTTAAGGTCATAAGCTCGACCCCTGTTTCTTTATTAGTCTGGTGCTTCCATCATTGGTGGGCCCGCAACGTAGTTCTTCAATCTTTGGCCATTTACTTTGAAGTTGCCGGTGCTTTCACTCCAAATTTCCACAGCTCCAAATGGATACACTTTCTTCACAAGGTATGGTCCAGTCCATCTGGTTTTTAGCTTTCCTGGAAATAATTTGAATCTCGAACTAAATAAGAGCACCAAGTCTCCTTCGTGAAATTCTCTTCTAAGAATTCGCTTGTCATGCCAAGCCTTTGTTCTTTCTTTATAGATCTTAGCATTATCATAAGCTTCATTCCTCAATTCTTCAAGCTCAAGAAGTTGGAACTTTCTCTTCTCTCCAGCAGATTGTAAGTCAAAATTGAGCAACTTGATTGCCCAATACGCCTTGTGTTCAACTTCCACTGGTAAGTGACAGTTCTTCCCATAGATGAGCCTAAATGGTGCCATTCCAATTGGAGTTTTAAAGGTAGTTCTATAGGCCCACAAAGCATCATCCAACTTAAGTGCCCAATTCTTCCTTGATCTAGACACCGTCTTCTCCAAGATGGACTTAATTTCTCTGTTGGAAAGCTCAACTTGCCCACTGGTTTGGGGGTGATATGGAGTAGAGATCTTATGGGTTACTCCATACCCCTTCAAGAGTGATTGAAATTGATGGGCAATAAAATGAGATCCTCCATCACTAATGACAGCTCTTGGTATGCCAAATCTAGGAAATAACACCTTCTTGAAGAAGCGAACCACAGCCTTGGCATCACAAGTCCGAGTTGCAATTGCCTCCACCCATTTGGAGACATAGTCAACTGCCACTAGTATAAATCTGTTGCTGCAAGAAGGTGGGAATGGTCCCATGAAGTCAATTCCCCAAACATCAAAGATTTCAACCTCAAGAATGTTATTCAAGGGCATCTCATGTCTCTTTGATATGCTGCCAACCCTTTAGCATTGATCACAAGAAGTGACATAATGATGAACATCTCTGAAAAGAGTCGGCCAATAAAATCCTACTTGAGCAATCTTGGCAGCAGTTCTTGAAGCACCAAAATGTCCCCCATATGGAGAGGAATGACAGTGGAACATGATACTTGCAATTTCCTCTTCTGGCACACATCTTCTAAATAGCCCATCAGCACATCTCCTAAAGAGAAGAGGCTCATCCCAAAAGTAATGTTTTGCCTCAGCTAGAAACTTCTTCTTCTTTTGATATCCCGCATCCGGAGGTAAAACTCCACTCACTATGTAGTTCACATAATCGGCAAACCAAGGGATGTCGGAAGAAGAGACAGCCAACAAATAATCATCAGGAAGGGCATCATTGATTGGTATATCCTTATCTTCCTCATCTCTTAATTCTTGCCTCAGCCTAGAGAGATGATCAGCTACAACATTCTCGGTACCCTTCTTATCTCGAATTTCCAGATCGAATTCTTGCAACAAAAGAATCCATCTGATGAGACGAGGTTTAGCTTCCTTCTTGCTTAGAAGGTACCGAATGGCTGCATGATCTGTGAAAACAATCACTTTAGAGTCCACCAAGTAAGATCTGAATTTGTCAACTGCATATACCACTGCAAGAAGCTCCTTTTCGGTTGTGGCATAATTCAATTGGGCTTCGTCAAGAGTCTTGCTTGCATAATAAATTGCATGAACCTTTCTGTCCCTTCTTTGGCCAAGCACAGCTCCTATTGCATAATCACTAGCATTGCACATCACCTCAAATGGCAAGTTCCAATCCGGTGCTTGCATGATAGGGGCAGAAATTAAGGCTTGCTTTAACCTGCAGAAGGCATCCAAACAATTTTGATCAAAATCAAAAGGAACATCTTTAGCTAGCAAGTTAGTCAAAGGTTTAGCTATTTTAGAGAAATCTTTAATGAAACGTCGGTAGAAGCCGGCGTGTCCTAGAAAACTCCTCACTCCCTTGACAGAATTTGGGGGAGGCAATTTCTCTATGATGTCCACTTTGGCTTTATCTACTTCAATGCCATGTTCAGATACTTGATGTCCAAGAACAATCCCTTCTTTTACCATAAAATGGCATTTCTCCCAGTTGAGAACCAGATTTACCTCCTCACATCTCTGCAACACTTGAGATAAATTGGTTAAACAGTTATCAAAGGAAGTGCCATACACAGAAAAGTCATCCATAAAGACTTCCATGATATTTTCAATGAAATCAGAAAAGATTGCCATCATACAACGCTAGAAAGTAGCTGGAGCATTGCACAGACCAAAAGGCATTCTTCTATATGCAAATGTGCCATAAGGACAAGTAAATGTGGTCTTTTCCTGATCATTTGGATGGATAGGGATTTGAAAGAAACCAGAATAGCCATCCAAATAACAGAAATGTGAATGCTTAGCTAACCTTTCTAGAGTTTGATCAATGAAGGGAAGAGGGAAGTGATCTTTCCGGGTTGTCTTATTCAATTTCCTATAATCAATACACATTCTCCAACCCGTGACAGTCCTAGTGGGAATTAGCTCATTGTTTTCATTTTTCACTACAGTTAGCCCCCCTTTCTTGGGCACAACATGAACCGGGCTAACCCATTGGCTATCGGAAATTGGGTAAATTACCCCTGCATCTAACAGTTTCATTATTTTTTTCTTCACAACTTCTTTCATATTAGGATTCAGCCTTCTTTGGTGTTCAATGGAGGATTTACTGTCATCCTCCAACAATATCTTATGCATACATATAGAAGGACTAATCCCTTTTAAATCAGAAATGGAATACCCCAAAGCTTTCCTATGAGATCTAAGCTGCCTAAGTAATTTTTCTATTTCCAAAGCAGTTAGATTGGCATTGACTATAACAGGATAAGTAGAATGGGGTCCTAGAAATTCATACCTTAGAGAAGATGGGAGAGGTTTCAACTCTACCTTAGGTGGTGTGTCTTCTTCAGTGTTGGTTTTGCTGGACTCCACCTCCAATGTTTCAATTGCTGCTTCAGGGAAAGGATATGCAGCAGTTTCTTCAGTTTCAACCACCTCTTTTGTAACCAGGCATGCTTCTAGAGGATCTTGGATGCTCTCCTTTAGAAGGTTTTCTTTGACAGCTTTTTCCAGCACATCTACCCTGCATATGAAGTCTTCACAAACAGGTAATTTGATAGATTCATTCAAATTAAATTCAACCTTCTCATCCCCAACAGATAATGACAGTCTACCATTTTTAACATCAATTAAAGCTCCAGCAGTAGCAAGAAATGGTCTACCTAAGATAATAGGGATTTGAGCATCCTCCTCCATCTCTAGAACAACAAAGTCTACTGGTATGAAAAACTTACCAACTTTAATAGGTATATCTTCAAGAATACCTACTGGATATTTGACTGACCGGTCGGCTAATTGAAGTGAAACCGTAGTAGGCTTCATCTCCTCAATGTTCAATCTCTTGGCAACCGTCAGTGGCATAAGACTCACACTCGCTCCTAGGTCACACAATGCCCGATCAATAGGGACATTTCCTATAACACAAGGTATAGAGAAGCCTCCGGGATCCTTTAGCTTAGGAGGTAGCTTATTTTGAATGATGGCACTACACTCCTCAGTCAAAGCCACAGTTTCATGCTCCTCTAGCTTCCTCTTGTTGGAGAGAATGTCCTTCAAAAATTTAGCATATGAAGGCATTTGTGAGAGTGCATCTGTGAAGGGGATATTGATGTATAGCTTTTTCAGCACCTCCAAGAACTTTCCAAACTGCTTATCCAGTTTAGCCTTGGCTAATCTTTGAGGATAAGGGATAAGCGGTTTGTAAGGTTCCGGAGGGATATATTTGGAATTTTCTGGTAGTTCCCCTTCATTCTCTACAGTATCAGTGGTATTTGAGGCCTTGTTGCTTTCCATTTGCTTCTCCCCCACACTTGTCTCTTTTTCACTTTCTTGAGTGGCAATAGGATCATTCAATAATCTTCCACTCCTAAGAGTTACTGCCTTGCAATGCTCCCTTGGATTTGATTCTGGTTGGGCAGGGAGTTGGCCAAAAGCTCTTGAAGAAGATGCGGAGGCTTGCTGGGCAATTTGAGTTTCCAGCATCTTTCCATGAGTGGCCAAGGTATCCACCTTAGAAGACAGTTGTCTGATTGAATCTTCCATGTGTCTTCCATGTTGTCTAAATTCCTCATTGGTCTTCTCTTGAGAAATAAGAAATTTCTCCAAGAGGCCTTCTAATTTGGCAGTAGAAGATTGTTGGGCAGATGGGTTGTATGATCTTTGACCTTGGAAACTAGGTGGTGGTGATCTATTGGTGCTGTTTTGTGTGTGATATGGCTGGGTAGGCTTGTAGGAGAAGTTTGGATGATTCCTCCATGATGGATTATAAGTATTTCCAAATGGCTCATTGGAGTTTCTCTGTCCAAACCCACTATTATTCACATTATTCATTTGCTCAGTAAAGTCTTGGCCCAAGGTGCATTCAGCTGCAACATGCCCTGTAACACCACAAATCTCACAGGAACTATCAGTAGCACCTGTTGTATTCACACTGTTAACATGAAATTTATCAAATTTAGCCATTAGAGCATCTACCTTGCTACCTAAATTTCCTAATGCATCTACTTTAGCAGATAAATGACTAAAGGCATCTAATTCATACTTCCCTGTTGGTTTCCTTGAAGATCCTCTCTCATTGGACCATTGATAGTGATTCAAGGCCATATCTTCAATCAGCTCATAGGCTTCATCCAGCCTTTTATTCATTAAGGCTCCTCCAGCAGCGGCATCTACAGTGAGTCTAGTGTTGTAATTCAAACCATTGTAGAAGGTGTGGAGAACAAGCCATTTTTCCAATCCATGGTGGGGATATAGCCTTAATAGCTCTTTAAATCTGTCCCAAGCATAAAAAAGGGATTCTCCTTCTCTTTGGGAGAAGGTAGTGATCTCATTCCTCAATTGGGCAGTCTTGCTTGGAGGAAAGTATTTTGATAGGAAAGCCCTCAGCAGCTCTTCCCATGTTGTAATTGACCCAGCTGGTAAGGAGTGCAACCAAGCTCTTGCTCTATCCCTCAAGGAGAATGGGAAAAGCCTAAGCTTGATGGCGTCAGCTTGTACCCCATTAATCTTTATTGTGTCACAATATTCCAGGAAAATCTGGATGTGGAGGTTAGGATCCTCCATTGGCAATCCACCAAATTGATTTTGCTGCACCATAGACAGCAAAGCTGGCTTCAATTCAAAGTTATTGGCCTCCACAGCAGGCCTCCTTATGCTGGATTGAAGACCAGTGGCATCGGGTGCGGCAAACTCTCTGAGCGATCTATTATCCATGTGTGCAGTTGCTGGTTCAATGCAGATTTCCTTTTGAAAGTGAACTGGCTTGTGTTCCCTCCTTCTCCTATGCAGTGTTCTTTCAATTTCCGGATCCAAGTCAAGAATTCCGTCAAGACTTCTCCATCGCATATAAAAGATGGTCGGCAGAAGGATTTAGTAACACTAAAACAGAACAAGGTGAGAAAGAGATGCTGTAAAAGTAAGAAAAAATCAAAACAAGATGAATTATGAAGTTAAGGAAAAAGAATTGCCTAGTCTAATTTACTTAAAATTTGCTGTTAATATCAACTAGAAACAATCCCCGGCAACGGCGCCAAAAACTTGACCTCTAAGATCCGCAAGTGCACGGTTAAGTCTAGTTATAGTATAAAAGATTATCGTTCTCCACAGGGATTGTAGGTTGAGTACTAACTAAATCTCAAGCAAAATTATCTAGGCAGATCAATTGATAGTGGAATTCAAGATTAAAGTGCAAAAACAGAGATTAACTTGTCAAAATAAGGTTTGATTCAGTGGAGAAAAAGTGTACTTAGCTTAAGGATCTCTTGTACATTTCATTATGGAATGAATATAACTTTCTAACTTGGTTTACTGTTAATTATGATTGCTGGATCACCAAAATTAAGCTATACCTCATTGCAAGGCTACTAGCTACTAACCAAGAGATTAAGTATCCAGAATTACTCTAGTAACCACTAATCAAGGTTGCATTAACTCTGTTCAGAATCCATTCTTGGACATTTCATCCTGTGCAAAAGAATTCAACCAGCTTAATTCCTAAGTCTAATTGATATTCCCAATGATCATGCAAGATCCAATTAATTGACTGGTCATTTCAACCTAGAATCAACTAATCCAAGACTCAAATCCAATATTCCGGATATATTGGCTTGTTCAAAACAAATCAGCAAGATCAAATCATAATTCAACAGTAAAACAAGCTAGATTATATAAAATTTAGTTCCATAACTCCATGAACAAGTTCACCTAAGCTAAGTACAGAGGTTTAGTGTGAGATCATCATAAGATCAGAAGAAAACAAGAAAACAGAGGAGGAAGCCAAACAATCCATGAAGATCTACAAATTTCTTGCTTGATTCTTCAATTTCTTGCTTGGATCCGTGTTAGAAGGCGCCTTTGATGAGCTCTTTGGTCTCTCCTAGGGCTTCTCCCAGCAACTCCCTTGTTAATTCTCAGAATTCTCTCCCTTCCCACTTTTTCTTTGCAGGATTTCGCGCGAAACTTATATTCTTTGATGTACACGGGGTCCAACACGGCCCGTGTTGTACCTCGTGTTTCTCAGCGAAAGTTTGAGCAGCAAGGAACACGTTGTGTGACACGCCCCGTGTTCTTCTACGAATTGTTAAGCAGCAATGTACACGGGGTAGTACACGTCCCGTGTTCTACCCCGTGTTTCTCAGCGAAGACTGATCAGCATACTACACGGGGTGTGACACCCTCCGTGTTCTTCAGAGGCGAATGGCAGTAATATACACGGGGTGTGACACGTCCCGTGTTCACACCCGTGTTCTTCTCTGAGTAGCCCAGTGAAGTCACAAAGCCATCCAGAAGGGAACACGGCCTTGAACACGGGGTTACCATTACCCCGTGTTCTTTACTGAGTAGACAATCTTGCTTCAATGCTTCATGATTTGAATGGTTTTGCCTCTAAATTCTTTTCTAATGCTCATATGTTTCATTTCATGCCCTGAAAACAAGATATAGAGCATCTAAGTATCTTTTTCAATCAATTTTTGCACAAAATACTAAGTAAATGAGTGATAAAATACATAGAATTTAGGTGTATTTGTGCACTTATCAATATGCTTATAAGTATCCCTGATGAATGGTTAAGTGCACTGTAGATATTAACAAATCATACTAATTAAACTAGGAATTAACAAATCATGCAAAGAAACTTTTTTCTTGTATTTGGACCAATAAGTTTTTTCTCTATTGTTATAAAATCAATGAGTTGAATGCTCTTTCTCAAGTGTTTCTGGTTTCCTTTTTAATTTATTTACTATTTCTTCTCTCACTTGTTGCCCACTATTAGGAGAAGTTATCTTACAAATACCTAGTATTTCCACATCTAACGATATAATTTCTTTCCAATTTGGTTCTTTTGAAAATACTACTACAAAGAAACTAATCAATGTTGACTATTTAATGCATTCGACATTAGTTTCAAATTGTCATTTTATCGAGCATTATTGTAAATATTTTATAATATCGGTTACAAAATTATCATGAATAATAAATATTACATCACCTTCTATAAAGTATCATCGTTTCTTGTAGCACACACAACTCAGTAACCAATCACATTTAAATATGTTAGTTTTTTCAGTAATCATCGTTGAAAATTGAAATTTAATGTTAGATTATTTTAATAACCAAGAATATTTCATATACCACATTGGTGATTCACTTAATTGACATTATATTACTTTCCTTCATAATTTTTTTTTTTAAAAAAACTTTGTTATATTCTTTCCATTCTATATAGCATCTTAGAACACTTTCTACTATACTACTTCTAACCTAAAATATATCTAGAAGTACTAAAAACATAATAGTCCAATATTATAATAGAATTTGGATATATGAGACTAGGGAATACCTAATGATTTGCATTGCTAAATGTCATATGTGTAGAGCATTTTCAAACTATGAGGAAATAAAGTAAGTAAATAAATATTTGAGTGTTATAACAATTATTAAAAAAAGGTTTGTTATGTTGAAAGAAAAGTTAAATCCTAATTTATTGTGAATATCCTTATCCCCTTTATTTTCCATGTTTAACCAACATGTCCATCGTGATTCCAATGTATTTATAGTAAAAAAAATTGAAAATGGTAAAAAGTTACTTTAGTTAGGAATGAGTGATTTGTTGCAGGCATTTATTGTTCAATATATGAGATTAGCACTCGCTGGAAAAAGTACATACTTGCAATTGCAAAGAGCAATATTCATTAAAATTTTATATATGATATTACATAGAATTGCAAATAAGATAAATGAAATTTAGTTTTTTACTTGAAAAATGAAAAAACATATAAAAGCTCTATCAAAGTGAAGGACAATATTATATGACTAATTATAAAATCAAAAACTAAATTATAAAAGTAAACATAAAATATAAAATAAATTTCTATATTTATATTTTGTACTTTTCAATAGAATACTAAACCTTACATATTTCACCATAAGTTAATAAAGCTCTAGTCCTGCAAATATATATATATATATATATATATATATATATATATATATATATATATATGTATATGTGTTAAGAGAGAATAATTGTTGAAGTCATGCTCTTACAAGAGGCTGACTTATCTATTTATAATAAAATATAAGGTTATAAGAGATAGGCCCATGACCTATCTATCTTAGTAAATAAAAAGCTAATAACCTAATTCACTAACACTTCCCCTCAAGTTGAAATATAAATATCAAACATGTCCAACTTGTTATAAATATCATTAACCTGTTTTCTTAGAAGGGTTTTAGTAAACAAATCAACCAATTGATCCTCAATTCTAATGTGTCTCAGATCAATAATCCTATCCTAAAATTTCTCCCTAATAAAATGACAATAAACTTTTATATATTTTGTAAGTTCATGAAAAACTAAATTTATAATAATATGTGTAGCTACTTGATTATCATACCATAGTTGCATAGTTTCATAAGGCTCAATTCCAAGTTAATGAAGAAGATAGGAAATCCACATAAGCTCTGATGTGGCATGGGCCATAACTTAATACTTAAACTTTGCATTTGAACACGATACCACTGCTTGTTTCTTACTTTTTCAAAACACAAAATTTTCACCAACAAACACACAATACCCAAAGGTAGACCTTTTATCTATAGGACATCTAACCTAATCTGTATCAGAGAAGCCTTCTATTTTACAATGACCATAATTTTTATACAAAATTCCATGAGCAAGTACCTTCTTGAGATATTTTAGAATGTGTAAGATTGCATCCCAATGAGACGTTTCTGGAGAGTTCATAAATTAATTTACTACACTACTGAAAAAGCAATATTAGGTCTAATTTTAATAAGGTAGTTCAATTTACTCACTAGTCATTTATACTGCTCTAGATCTTTTAACAACTCCCTATCTTCTCAGTTAAGTTTAACATTCGAAATTGTAGGAGTATCATAGGGCTTAGAGCCAAGCATCCTTATTTCTTTCAAGAGATCAAGAATGTATCTCCTCTAAGATAAGAAGATTTCTTTCCTTTCTCAAGCAATTTCAATCCCTACAAAATATCGAAATGCTCCTAACTCTTTAGTCTAAAACTTAGTTTAAAGAAAAAATTTTAATTTTGAAATACCTAATTGATCACTACTAGTGATCACAATGCCATCCACATAAATAGTCAGAAGGATATAGCCAAAATATGAACGTTTATAAAAAATTGAATGATCATGGTCACTTTTTTTCATCTTAAAATTTGTTTCCATATCACTAAATCTCCTAAACCAAGCTTGAAAATATTATTTCAAGTCATGCAAAGATTCTTTTAATCAATAAACCTTATTATACTCCTCATGAGTAACAATCCTGGGTGGTTGCTCCATATACACCCCTTCATATAATTCACCATGTAAAAATGTATTTTTAACATCAAGCTAATAGAGAGGCCAACTATGGGAGGCAGCAAGAGAGATAATCAACTGAACAAAAGTAATTTTAGCAATAGGGGAGAAAGTTTCTCAATAATTAACACCATAAGTTTACGCATACCTTTTAACCACTAGACGAGCTTTTAATCTAGCAATAGTACCATTAGGATTAACTTTCATAGTATACATCCATTTACACATAATGGATTGTTTTCCTTCTGGTAAAGAGACAATATCCTATGTTTGGTTTAAAGTAAGAGCTTGTATTTCTTCCTTTATAGTAGCACATTACCTAGAGTGAGATAGTGCTTCCATATTAGACTTAGGAATAGTAATGGAATCAAGTGAGGTAATAAATGATTAAGAGGATAAAGGTAAGGAAGTGTAGGATACATAGGTAGAATTAGAGTAAATGTGATTAGTGTTACCTTACTGAGTGCAAGTACATGTATCTTTCTAGTGGACAATAGGGATGTCAAGATCAGATGACAATGGAAGAGGATCTGATGAGGAAAAAGCCAGTAGAACGACAAAGCCAGTGATTCATCAATAATTAGTGCAACTTTAGTTTTATTAGCATTGTCAAGTAAGGGAGATGCTGTTATTGGTATCTGCTTCCTGTGAGAGTAAACATTTTTAAAAAGAGGACGAACCTAATTGTTATCTAGAGGGATCGAAGATGTTTGAGGAGCAAAATACACAAGAAAATATTCATTAACAAAAATAATCTTAATTATGGAGGATGAAAAGTCAGGAGAATTAAAAAAAGGAATGGACTAAAAAAATGTAACATCAGACAAAATAATATAACGACCCAGATTAAGAAAGTAACATTGATACCCTTTTTATGTACGAGAATAACCAAGAAAAATACACTTTGGAGACAGTGGATCAAGTTTAGATATTTAAGGATGATGATCTTGAATAAAATAAGTACACCTAAAAATACATGGAGATAAAAGAAACAAAGATTAAGAAGGAAATAAAATGGAGTAAGGTACCTAACCATCAAGAATTGAAGAAGGCATTCAATTAATTAAGAAACAAGTTGTGGAAACTGTATTTTCCTAAAAAATCTTAGACACTTTCATTTGAAATAATAAAGCATCCAAGACTTCCATTAAGTGATGATTTTTTCGTACAACTACCATATTTTACTATGGAGTAACTGCACAAGAAGATTGATGAATGATTCTATGCTAAGACAAATAAGATGCAAATGGAACAGAAAAGTATTCTTTAGCAATATCACTACAAAAATGACAAATATATATATTAAATTGATTTAAAATTTTAGCATGAAAAGTACAAAAAATCTTAAATAACATTAATTAATTCTTCATTAAATAAAGCCAAGTAACTCTTGAATAGTTATCTACCAAAGTAACAAAATGCTAGTAGAAACTACTAGGCAAAGACCTTAAACATCTGAATGTACTAATTCAAATGTGGATGCAACTCGTGTTAGTGTGTGTCCTAGGAGCCAATTATAGAGATGATTGCAATATTACATAATGTATTACGTTTCATTTTGGCAATATAATTACTATATTTTATTTTATTTTATTTTACGTAAATTATAACTTAAATATAATAATTATCCTTGGAATAACTTTGCTATTCCTAAAATGTTCCTAGTTAAGTATTATTATGAAAATGATAGTAATAATACATTGAGACTAACATGTATAGTGATTGATGATTATGAATTATAGATATGTAATATCAAGTCAATACATGAGTATATTGTTAGTGAATAATGTACTGGATTGACCCACTATGAGAATACTGTATGGATAAATGTGTCATTAGTTATTCTCATATGATCACAAATGTGCATAGTCTTTTGACTTGTAGTCACTACGGTTCCCTATATGAGGAGTTACTCACTTTGATGTCGTCCTATGTCACCATTAATCGAGATGACGAGGAGGACATTGATTAGGTGTGTCACAAATCATGCAGAGGAAAGTAAGTGATATAGATGAGATTTTGTTACTTTTGTATAAAAAAGAAATATCCTTGGGCCTTTTGATTGAGTGAGACTTAGAAATGCATGGCCATGCTCAATTAGATCAATATGTGATATAGATAATTTATTTTAAGTCTACTTAGTATCAAGAAATATAAATTGAATATTGACGAGGATGACACACTCCATGCCTCCAATTTGATTTAGATATTGTTACAAAAGGGATTATGATGCAAAATGTTGATCATATATTATGAGATAATATTATTATTATTTAATATTAGATAATTAATAGATAAAGTCTATCTCTCCTCACTCTCTCTAGGATAAGGATAAGGTGATAGTTATTTAGTATGATTAAGATTTTTGAAGTATTATCTTAGTGGGACTAGGATCATGATATGCCTTAATTCTATAAAAGGACTTAAAGGCAGCACATTATATAACACACATTGGCTCCAATTAAACCCTAAATCACTTTAGAAAACGTCCAAACCCAATCCTAATGAGAGAAACAAATCCTAGCAGCTTCATGGATGGGATAAGTCGTCGTTCATTTCATGTGGATACCGTAGAGACGTTATATCTTCCAGCCAGCGTTTGATTCATCTTGGTCTCTTAAGGATTCATTCAAAAAGAACATGAGCACAAATAAGGTAAAACCTTCATATTGGTTTATGACTTTTGCATGGATCCTATGAAAATTTTGGATCAAAATTTTAAAATTTTGTTGCATATGTTGATTCGAATCCTAACAGTGGTATCAGAGCTTCTTGCAAAAACATAAATTCGATTATGTGTTTTACTATTTTTTTGAATGTTTATATGATAAATATTCTATTTCGGTTTAAATCAGAATTGCGTGTTTTGATGAATATTTATGTGATAAATAAAATTAAATTAGTTTCTGTTTAAACCATATATATATATGATATATATAAACTCAGGTTTGGTTCTGATATATATGTATGATATATATAATTTGTATTTTGATTTTGATTAGGAATTAATGAGATTAATTAAACAAATCTGATTATGTGTTTACTGGTTCATATTTAAATCTGTTTCATGTATAATTCTGGGTTTTATTTTGATAAGAACAAATAGGATTAATTATGTGTACATGATTTAATATATGAAAATTATTTTATGAAATAAGAAATTTTTGTTATGAATTGGAATTAATCATATTTATTCCTTAAATTAATTTTTGTATATATGATATACTCTGTGTTTACGAATACAATCTATTTTGCACAGAATTAATGTGATTAGTCCTGAGTTTGTCTTCGTATATAGATCAGTTTAAATTTGTTTAATGTGATTAAATAAATTTGGGCTCATGTATAAAGCATATGCGTGAATGGTTTAATGTATTTGAACTTCGTTGGATCTATTTGATATAATGAAATTTATCCACTTTGTTTTGATGTAAATACTACTTTGAAACTGTGATTTGAATATCAAATAAGGTTGAATTGTTCGATTAAGAGTTAGCGGGACCGTCGTACTAACTCTACGTAACGTTCAAAAATTATTTTTGTTCTTAAGCCGCTGTTTTAAAACATGATTTTTTATGATGATTATGTTATGAAATATATATGTCAATCATCATGCTTATCTTGGTTACATATATTTGTTAACAATTATTACATATGATGCATGAATGTGTTGCATAGTATGGCCCTTGGAGTTTTTATGGATGGATTTTAAATACGACCTGCGTGTCATGTCTTCCTTTATTTTTCTAATGTATATTATCTTCTCATCTCACTCCCCCCGAATGTAACTTGGGGTTTCTATTACAAAATTGTAATCATAATGCAGCAACCTTTGCTTGGAATGAGGAGAAGCTAAGGAGCTATGAGACAAGAAGAAGTTAAGAAGTTAGTTTAGGAATATTATTAGAAAATAGAATTCTGGGCCATACAATGTGACATTTTGATTTCTTTATTATGTGATGATATTGATGAGCATGCATTTACTATATGATAGCATATGTTCCTGCTATATGATAGTTTTATCCATTGCTTGATATGTGATATGCAATAGTTTATTTTATTCATTTACTTTATATGATGTATGAGATATGCTAGATATATTGCATGAACAAATAGACTAGTTATGGTGAGATCTGATAATGATTAAGTTAAAATCCCTCATCTGAAATATTGAGTTAGTAATAATTAAACGATGCCTTCCAATGCTTGGCACTCGTCAAGGCTTTAATCGACATAAGGTAGGTTTGCTAAAGCAAAGTACCTCATTTATCTTGGTGAGACGCGACTGGATAATAGTGATATCCGAATGTTAAGTATTGGGTCTGACTTAATTACGATATATCGGTAAGATTGAGACCTAGAGGCATAGATTTAGGTTTTAGTTCATAAGATAGACTAGAACAAGTGTTGTTCACCCAACTATTCAAGAGTTGTACATGATACAATTGGCAAGTGTTGCCTACCTAAATAACTAAGTTTTAAGTGATTAGCCAAAGCTAACTTAAGGCTTAGTGAAATGTGGATCTTGGCCCATTAGAAAGCCTAGACAATTTGACTTTCCGAATTAATAGTGAGGGTTATTAATTTGAATAAAATAGTAGGATGTACATTTAATAAAAGACCTTATTAAATGTTTGAAACTTAATACTTACTTTGCATATTTCTGTTATAGAAAACCAATGGCTAATACATCAAATAATCTATCACTGCGATTAGTCCTTGAGAAAGACAAATTGAATGGGACAAACTTCCTGGACTGGTACAGGAATTTAAGGATAATCTTCAAATATGAGCAAAAAATGTATGTCCTAGAGGAACTTGTTTCTTAAGAACCTAAAGCTAGTGCCCTTCGGGCTCAAAAGGATGCTTATAAGAAGCATCATGATGATGCATTAGACGTTAGTTGTCTCATGTTAGCTACCATGGACTCTGAGCTTCAGAAGCAACATGAGAACATGAAAGCTTATGACATGCTAGAGCATTTTAAAAAGCTTTATGAAAGCCAAGCTTGGCATGAAAGGTTTGAGGTGACAAAAGCATTGTTTTAGTGCAAACTAGTAGAAGGAAATCCTATTGGGCCTCATGTACTCAAAATGATTAGGTAGTTGAGAACCTTAAGAGATTGGGTGCTCTACTAGGCCAAGAGTTGGCCATTGACTTAATTCTATAATCATTGCCATAGAGTTATGGTCAATTCATCATGAATTATAATATGAATGAAATTGACAAACCACTGCTAAAATTGTTAAGCATGTTAAGAACTGTTGAACAAAATTTGCAAAAGACTAAACCCAATATCATAATGATGGTTCAAAAGGGCAAAGGCAAAGGTAAAAATAAGAAGGATTTCAAATCCAAAGGCAAGCCTAAGTCTAAGTCTTTTGCATTGAAACCAAAATGAGGTGTGGCTAAGGAAAGGACATGCTTCCATTGGGGTCAGACTGAACATTGGAAGAGAAACTGCAAAGTCTATTTGGAAGATTTGAAAAAGAAGAAAGGAAGTGAGACTTCCGCTTCAGTTATCTATGTTATAAAAATTAATGTTTTTGCTTCTACATCTTGGGTATTAAATACTGGATATGATTCTCACATTTGTACAAATGTACAGGAACTATAAAAGAGTAGGACTCTGGCTAAAGGTGAGGTAGACCTACGAGTTAGCAATGGAGCAAAAGTTGCTGCCTTAGCTGTAGGAACATATCATTTATCTTTACCTTCTAGTTTAGTAATTGAATTAGAGGATTGTTATTTTGTGCCTGCTATTAGTAGGAATATTATTTTTGTTTCTTGTTTGGCCAAGAAAGGTTTTTCATTTATAATAAAGAACAAAAGTTATTGAATTTATTTAAATGAAATATTTTACTACAGTGCACAAATGTTCAATGGACTTTATATTCTTGATCTTCAAATGTCTATCTATAACATAAACACCAAGCGATTTAAATCAAATGATTTAAATCCAACCTATCTCTGGTATTGTCGTTTGGGCCATATAAATGAGAAATGCATATCCAAGCTTCATAAAGATAGATTCTTGGATTCATTTGATTTTGAATCATATGAAGCATGCAAATCTTGTTTATTAGGTAAGATGACTAAAGCTCCATTCACTGGACACAGTGAAAGGGCTCATGATCTATTAAGTCTCATACATACTGATGTATGTAGGCCTATTAGTTCACCTGTTAGAGGAGGTTTCCAGTACTTCATCACATTTACTGATGACTTCAGTAGATATGGATATGTGTATCTTATGAAACACAAATCAAAATCTTTTGAAAAGTTCAAGGAATTTAAGAATGAAGTGCAAAACTAACTTGGCAAAAGTATTAAAACACTTTGATTAGATTGAGGTGGAGAATACTTAAGTTAAGAATTTGATGACTATATAAAGGAATGTGGTATAGTATCACAACTCACTCCACCTAGAACACCACAATGGAATGGTGTTTTAGAAAGGAGGAATTATACCTTATTAGACATGGTACGATCTATGATGAGTCATATGGATTTTCCAATTTCCTTTTAGGGACATTCTTTAAAAATTGTTGCTTTTATGCTTAATCATGTTCCCTCTAAAATAGTTCAAAAGACTTCATATGAGATATGGATTGGGAAACATCCTAACTTATCTTTTATGAAGATTTGGGGTTGCGAGGCTTATGTAAAATGTCAAGTTTCTGATAAACTTGAACCCAAATCAGATAAATGTTACTTTGTAGGGTATCCTAAAGAAATTAAAGGATACTATTTCTACAATCCTAGTGAAGGCAAAGTGTTTGTCGCACAAAATGGTATTTTTCTTGAAAGAGAATTTATCTTTAAGAAAAATAGTGAGAGGAAAGTAGAAATTAAAGAAGTGCAAGACTTACAAAGTAATATTGAACCTGTAATAGAGCTTGAACAGAGACCACAAAATGTTGTGGCTCAGGAACTAGCCCAAGTAGCACAAGGCCCATGTAGGTTTGGTAGGATACATTATGACACTAAGAAATATAGATTTCTTGTGACTTAAAATGGCGATGTTTTACTCATAGATCAAAATAAGCCCACAACCTACCAAGAAGCTATTAAAAGGCCAGACTCTGAGAAGTGGCTTGAGGCCATGAGATCTGAAATAGATTCCATGTATACTAACTAAGTATGGACTTTGGTTAATCCACCTGAAGGGGTAAAACCCATTAGGTGCAAGTGGATTTTCAAGAAGAAAACTAACATGGATAGTAACGTGCAAACCTTTAAAGGGCGACTAGTCACAAAAGGTTATAGGTAAGTTCATGGTATAGATTATGATGAGACCTATTCCCCAGTTGCAATACTTAAATCCATTCGAATTTTGCTTCTCGAGGATGTGTACATAACACAGCTTAAGGGTTTTGTCATTCTTGAAAATGCTGGAAAGGTATGTAAGCTATAACAATCTATTTATGGATTAAAGCAAGCTTCACGGAGTTAGAATCTTTATTTTGATAAAACAATCAAAGATTTTGGTTTCATAAAAAATGAAGATGAATCTTGTGTTTACAAAAGGTTTAGTGGGAGCATAATTATTTTTCCTATTGTCACGACCCACTTTTGATCATGACCGGCGTGGATCCCGTTATCGATTTCTGTAATGTCCCGAATTTTTAATTCTATTATTTGAATCTCTAAATTCTAAGGTCGTAGAAGCAAAGAGCACGTTTGAATTAACTTGGTGGGTGAATCTTAAGTTGAAAGGATTTAAGTGTAAAGGTAAACGAAATTTTGAAGGAAAAAAGGATAGTAGGAAAAGAATTGATTTCCATAAGTAGTATAGATGATCAGAGGAGGTTAGAAAATCCTAAAAAAGGAAGTTGTCTAAGTCTGAAAGTGTAAGGAATTTTAAACAGACAGAAACCCTATGGACTAAATTGCAAAAGTGCAGAATCAGGTGTGGTTAAAGTGAAATGACCAAGAATTTGAGGTGTGATATGTGATTTTATTTAGTGTGAACAATAGACTTATGACAAGTGTCATTATTAGAAAAATAATGGCAAGGATAGCCTTACTAATTAGTGAAAAAAGGCTAAAATACCCTTGAAAATTTTAAAAAGGACCAAAATGCCCCTAGAAGCTTCATGAAAACTCTACCTTCTTCTCCATTTCTCCAAAAGCTGCAGAAATCCCCATGAAAGCAAGCTTGGATGTGTGAGATAGAGAAGGAAGAGTGAGAAAGTTTCTCTTAGCTTTTTCACCCAAAAATACCAAGATTTAAGCTAAGGTGTAGAAGGGAAAGTTGCTCTTCTCATCAAGCTTTATCCATTGGTGTGCTTAGATTGAAGAAAAGCTCAAGTTTGATTAAGTTTGGGGAGCTCCAAGTGAGGATTTTCAAGTTGCACCAAGAGGTAAAAATGTTCTCCTCCAAGAGCTCTTTAATGTATTCTTTGTAGTTTCTTAAAATCTTGAGGTTGGTGTGGTCAAGGGTGATTGAACATGGAGTTTAGGATGATTTGAATATGTTTAATGATGTTTTGGATGTTGTTATGTTAATCTATGGCTTTGGTTTGGTGTAAAAATAGCAAGAAACCATGATGTACACACTTGGGTTTTAGAGGCATAATGGTGCATGTGTAGAATTGGCATGATATGTTTGGAACTTGGTTAAATTGATGAAGTTAGAATAATTTTTATGAATTATAAAGCCTATGGAAGATGAAACCTTGAATTGTGAAAGTGTTTGTGTGCATTTTCCTTTTGAGAAGCCAAAACCATGAATATGGAAAAGAAGGAAGGAAGTAGTTTTAGCTGTTTAATGTGTTTTTGGAGGATCAGTATTGTACACGGGGTAGAACACGGCCCATGTTGTACCTCGTGTACTTCGTCGAAGGCTGATCAGTGTGCTACACGGGGTGCAACACTCCCCGTGTTTACTTCAGAACTGAAGGGCAGTAAGGTACACGGGGTAGAACACGGCCCGTGTTCACCCCCGTGTTCTTCTCTGAATAAACCAGTGAAGCCTCGAAGCCATCCAGTAAGAAACACGGCCCTGAACACGGGGTATGGGACCCCCGTGTTCTTTGTCAAGGGAGCATTTTGGCTTTGATTCTTCAAGATTTGCATGGTTTTGCCTTTGGACCTTTTTCTAATGCTCATATATGTCATTTCAAAGTTTGAAAACAAAGTATAGAGCATCTAAGTATGCATGTGTGCATCCATCAATGTGGAGGAAGTAAAGCATATATGAGATTTAAGGAAAATGATGATGTTCTAATAAGAACTATGATATGTATTTATGTAGACTAAGGAGTGACAATTGGAAAGGCAAGGGGAGTTATAAAGGAGTTTTAGTGAGGGCAAAGGAAACATCACATTGGAAGCTTGTAAAAGGTAGCTAGCTTTATCCTTAAGCTGTTTTCTATTTACATGATTTTCTATATTTTATGCCATTGTATGGAATGTGTATGCAATTGTTGTAGCACAACCTAGGAAGACAGTAAAATGCTGTGTTTGGCCTATGGCTCGAGATCCTTGGGGATAATAGTGCAATTGTTGTGTGCGGTACCTATGGCCAGAAACCTCGGGAAGACAGTGTGATACTGTGTTAGGCCTTTGGCTCGAGTACCCTGGGCAGACAGTGACTTGCTGTGTGAGGCCTAGGTACGATTATCTGTGATGGCCATCTAGATATTGATATAAGTCCTTAAATGGGCTTGATGATTGCTGTATGCAGTGCATATTTCTTACAATGGTATGGTATTGAATATGATGATAAATGATTAATTGATTTCAAAACGTATGTTTTAATTGCTTAAGGATCTGGAATGGCTTGATGTATTTTTATGGCAATAGCTAGCTACTGAGAAACTTTGTTTCTTATGTTTTTCTGTATTGTTACTAACCATTCCAGGTGATGCTTCCAAAGACTCTCATGATAAAGGACAATGATGTTTTGAGAGTGTATTAAAATGTTCACATAGTTGGTGATATTGTATATGATAGATGTACAATTTGTAAGTTGAACTCTTTTTGTATAATTATATGACTCTTGCTCATGTTGTATGAAATACAGAAATTTGAGATATTCTGAATTGGTTTAGAGCAGATGGAAAATTAGTATGTAATAATTATCTATTAAATGAGGAATAAGGCATTGATAAGTAAGGGAGTTACAGTTTCCACAAACCTTAACTATTATTACTCTTTCAAACTAATGAGAATATTCAAATATGATAAGATCAACATACATATAGAACAATCTAATTTCACACTTGTACACATACAATTAATTCATCACATTATATAATTTATCAAAATTCTATTTGACTATTAACTCTAATCCCAACTGTCAAATCCCTTACTAAGGCAGTCTTTAATCCTTCATGGGTGCTAACCTGAAAATATTGAATTAAAATAGAGTGAGTTCTACGAACCCAATGAGCATATAACTACCACTATCTTGCAAGTGATCAGCTTAATTATATTAAAAAGTAATAGCAAACTATCAACTGTTTTCCGAAGATATATGAAACCATATCCCGAAACAGAAGTTTTATGGCACAATCATAGGAGTCCCAATTTTCTATCAACATTTGAACCATATATTACCTATTCCGGATAGGCATCATACACAAACAACCGTTAAAGTTCAAATGCAAGCTAATCATCACAATTACATCATTAGAAAAAGTCAATCACAAATAATCATCTTATGTCACATATTTAAATATAATGAACACACATATAACTATTCTATGGTATCTAAATCAATTCTATATTCTTTAGCTATTAGCTAAAGATTTCTCGTCTGACTCTCAAATACTTCTTACAATCTTCTAAATTGTTAGTCAGGAATTTCTCAACCGGCTTTCAAATTGATTATATATATATTCCATCTCTGTGTACCGGGAATTTCTCATCCGGATATCACAACGTCCCTTCATCATAGATCATGATATTCAATATCATTGCTCTAGTACATTTCACCATTTTCCATATGCCTCATAAGGCTCAATTCATAATGTAGCAATTTCGTTAAAGTTTCAATCTAGTCTTCTCACTAAATTCAATATAAGTTCACATAAATAACTATTCAACCATCATGAGCCATTAAAGCATGTAACATAATCATTACAATTCTTTCACAATTAATTAATTAATGGCTACTAATGACATAACCGTACTTTCGCTACGCACTCTGACCCACTATCAATTATCATCAACTAATTATTCTTATATCATAAAACTAATTTCAAATAATAAGAATAAAATCGACATTACTAATTACAATAATACCAATAAATCATTTTATGTTAAGATAAAGTTAATGGTGAGATATATACTCACTTGGGGATATCGATACACCGTTGGAGGTTTCGAAGCGGACATAGTCATCTTTTTATATTTTCCTCCAATATTAAGGCGTCCTATGACTGGTCATCGACAAATTGAAGCAAACAGCGGTCCTCAAAGATTTCGTGTAGCTCCCTGTGCGTCATTTGTTCTTCTCATAACGTAGGGTGCGATCACGACCAGAAGTAGTGGCGAGCTGGGCTACAATTTAGCATTGTGCCCGTAGTAGCCAAACAGAATCACCAGCAACAGAGGAGAAGAGGGATGCCACCAGCACTTAGTCGCCAGAAAACATGGAGCCGAAGTTTTGAGAAGTAGCAGAAGAAGGAACACGAAGAAGGACCAAGAGAAGAAGAAAACCATAACTCCTCTGTTCCACACAACTAAGCATCACACGGTGGAGCTGCTTCACGCTTCATGCGGTGTTGAAGATTCAGCAAACAAACTAACTAGAAGTGGCAGCAACTACGGAGCCCACCACAAAACCCAGAGCAGCAACGGTGATGGAAGAGAAAGCTGCTTTGGTCCTATTCAATTCTTGTTGGCAACGTTCCTAAGCTGCTGGAGGTTGGTACCGACTGGAAAACTAATGCCAAGCCTCATCGGGAGTAGCAGCAGGGGGAGGAAAAAGGAGAACACAGCAGAGATAGGCAGTAAGTTTTTTCTCTTACTGAGAGAACAAGATAGCAGCAGCTGGTCTTAAAAGAAGGAAACTAATGGCGATGCATAACCAGCCGAGAAGAGAAATAAAAGTAGGGAAGATGAAGGCTTGCTGGCATGGCTGTTAAACCAAGAGAGAGACGAAAGACATGAGAGAGAGATGCATGAGAAATGTAGCCAGACGGAGAAGCAGTGACAACCGGTCAAAAGAAAGAATCCAGGAAGAAGGAGGAAGGCGATGAAACAGAGACCGGGGAGAAAGAAGCTGTGATATCAGGAAAGATGTAGAAAAACAGCTATATTGTACTCAGAATATACATATATATATATATAAAGAGAGATATGGTGGTGCAATAGTAACAAGGGAGACAGCAACAATTTCTTAAAAAAATTTGTAGAGACTATATTCACGTGTGCATCAGGAATATTGCAGAAAAGTAAGAAAAGAAAGCATCCAACAGATGAAGAACCCGAGAAAAAGCTGCAGTCATGGGTTTTTATCCCATGGTCCTCGCACAAGTGAGCTCACACCTTCCTTTTTTTTTTTTTTAAATCTCAATCATTCATTTGATTAAAATTGCATCACAACCATTCATTTATTTTAACAATTCATTTTCATAAAATTATTTTTATAAATCTATACACTTTTATTCTTTAGAATTTATTTCTTGACTCATAAGAAATTTTCTATGAAATTATTTTAAATGAAATCTTGAATCAATAATTATCATAAAATAAATATACTTTAAACTCATTATCAACATTACTTCAATACCCCAAAACCTTTAAAAGAAAAGAAATTCAAATTCAATTATTAATTAATTAAATAAATATTCATAAATATAGAAATTCATGAAACTAAAATTTGAGATATTACACCTATATTGTATGTGGATGACATACTACTCATCCAAAATGATATCCCTACACTGCAAACAGTGAAGACTTAGTTAAGGAATTATTTCTCAGTAAAAGACTTAGGTGAAGCTATCTATATATTAGGTATTAAAATCTATAAAGATAGATCAAGAAAATTGCTTGGCCTAAGTCAGAGTACATACATAGATAAAGTATTAAAAGGATTTAATATGCAAGAATCCAAAAGAGGATTTTTGCCTATGTCATATGGCATAAATTTGTCCAAAGCTCAGTGTCCTTCAACTTAAGATGAGAAGGACCACATAAATAACATACCATATGCATCAGCAATTGGATCTATCATATATGCCATGATATGTACTCGTCCTAATGTCTCGTATGCTTTGAGCATAACGAGTCAGTATTAGTCAAATCCAGGTGAACATTATTGGACTACCATTAAGAATATCCTTAAATACTTGCGAAGGACTAAGGATTCATTCTTAATATATAGATGAGAGGAAGAACTTGTTATAAAAAGTTACACTGATGCCAGTTTCCAATCTGACAAAGATGACTTTAGATCACAATCAGGTTATGTATTTAGCCTAAATAGTGGTGTTATATACTGGAAGAGTTCAAAGTAGGAAATAGTGGCCGATTCTACTACAGAGGCCAAGTATATTGCTACATCTGATGCGTCAAAAGAGGCTGTTTGAATTAAAAAGTTCATTACTGAACTTGGCGTTGTTCCTAACATTGCAAACCTAGTGGATCTCTATTGTGATAATAATGGGGCCATTGCACAAGCTAAGGAACCTGGATCTCACCAACGTTCCAAACATATACTTAGGCGCTTCCATCTTATTTGTGAAATCATTGATAGAGGAGATGTGAAGATATGTAAAGTGCTAACTGATGATAATATCGCTAACCCATTAACAAAGCTTTTAGTGTAGAAAAATCATGATGGTCATACTATGTCACTTGGTATTAAATACATGAGTGATTGGCTCTAGTCCAAGTTGATGTATGTTTTAGGAGCCAATCATAGAGATGATTGCAATATTACATAATGTATTATGTTTCGTTTTGGCAATATAATTATTATATTATATTTTATTTTATTTTACACAAATTATAACTTAAATATAATAATTATCCTTGAAATAGCTTTACTATTCCTAAAATGTTCCTAGTCAAGTATTATTACGAAAAAGATAGTAATAATACATCGAGACTAGCATGTATAGAGACTAATGATTATGAATCATAGATATGTGATATCAAGTCAATACATGAGTATATTATTAGTGAACAATGTACTGGACTAACCCACTATGAGAATATTACATGGATAAACGTATCATTAGTTATTCTCGTATGATCACAAATGCGCATAGTCTTTTGACCTGAAGTCACTACGGTTCCTTACATGGGAGTTACTCACTTTGATGTCATCCTATATCACCTTTAATCAGGATGACAAGTAGGATGTTAATTGAGTGTGTCACAAATCATGCAGAGGAAAGTAAATAATGTAGATGGAATTTTGTTACTCTTGTATAAAAGAGAAATATCTTTGGGCCCTTTGATTGAGTGAGACTTAGAAATGCATGGCCATGCTCAATTGGATCAATATGTGATATTGATCATTTGTTTTAAGTTTACTCAGTATCAAAAAATATAAATTGAACATTGATGAGGATGACACACTCCATGCCTCCAATTCGATTTAGATATTGTTACAAAAGGGATTATGATGCAAAATGTTAATCATATATTAGGTAGATGTTGAACCATAGACATTCTTATTACTTGAGTGGTAGTGATGTATTGTTAGATACTGCTCACTGTTTATGGCCTAAAATGAGTCATTATCAACGTAGTAAGAACCTATAGGGTCACACAAAAGGAGTAGGAATGAGATAATAATTAATTGAGTTTTATTGTACTAAAATTCAATTGATTGGACTTATTTTCGTGTATATATATATTATTAAGATAATATATATTTATTCACGTAGTATATATATTATATATTATGTAATATTATTTGATATTAAAGTAATATCAGATAATTACATTATTAGGTATTAGATAATTATATTATGAGATATTATTATTATTATTATTATCTAATATTAGATAATTAATAGATAAGTTTTATCTCTCCTCACTCTTTCTAGGATAAGGATAAAGTATTAGTTATTTAGTGTGATTAGAATTTTTGAAGCATTATTCTAATGGGAATAGGATTATGATATGTCTTAATTCTATAAAAGGACTTGAAGACAGCACATTACATAACACACATTGGCTTCAATCAAACCTTAAATCACTTTAGAAAACGTCCACACCAATCCTAGTAAGAGAAATGAATCCTAGCAACTTTATGGAGGGGAGAAGTCGTTGTTTACTCCGTGTGAATATCATAGAGATGCTGTATCTTTCGGCTGACGTTTGATTCATTTCGGTCTCTCAAGGATTCATTTAGAAAGAATACGAGCACAAATAAGGTAAAACCCTAATACTGGTTTATGACTTTTGTATGGATCCTAGGAAGGTTTTGGATCAAAATTTTAAAATTCTGTTGCGTATGTTGATCCGAATCCTAATAACTTACATATTGACTCGAGAATCATAAGACTGACATGTTATTCAGCAAACTTACATGACTCATAATCCGAACTAAACAAAGAATTAAAACTAGGAAATAATTTTTGTAAAGTTGATAAGGATGGATGGCCTAAGTGATAATGAAGTTGGTGTGGAGTAATAGTAGCAACAGTAGTAGCAACTAGCCGGGGAACTCTTTCTTCATGAACATACAAGCCACCGAATTCATACCCCTACTAAAAATCTTTTTTTTCGTAAGATCCTGAAAAACACAATAGTTAGGAAAAAAGAAGACACCAGAATTATAGGTACATGTTATTTAACTAACTAAAAGTAGATTAAATGGGAAGTTTGAAAGACACAATACATCAAACAAGGATATATCAAAGGTAACATCCACCACACCATAACCAATAACAGATGCTTTAGACCCATTAGTTGAAGAAGAAGAAGAGGGTCGAGAAAAAGATATAATACTTATCTGACTCATCATATGATTAGTAGCATCAAAATCAATGATCCATCTAGAATTAGTATAAGAAAAGCATGCAGTAGGATTACTTATCTATGTTAATATAGCAGCGGACTGAGTAGGTGGCTGTTGTCAGGATGCTTAGAATTGTAAATACTCAATATACTCACTTTTTGACAAACTTATAGTACTATTATCATCAATATCTTGTGCCTAATTATTTGTGGTAACATGCGCAAACCAAAATAATGGTATATTTTTCTCAAGTAACTTAGGGCAAAATTTTTTTATATGTCCAGGCTCTTTGTAGCAGTAGCAAGAAATAATACCACACCTACTAAAATCATCATGCCCATCAAAGTCACCTTGTCCTCTACCTCCTTTCCCTTTACCACCTCGAGTACTACCATGACCACCACAACTACCAAAATTAACCAAGGTAGATGACTCATTTATATGTGCAGAAGAAGAAGATGGCTAGTACTAAGTTTTGAGGGCAATGCCATAAGAAAATACATAACTCCAAATTGTTCTCATTAAGAATGCATTGCATCAATATTAGTAGTAATAGATAAAAAAGAATACCGTTGTTGAAAGGTTTGGTAAAAATTGGTATAGATTTGAGATGAGGTCTTACTAGTTACATCAGGATGAATCAATGACCGAGTCTAATAATAAATTTGGTGTATATTGTCCTTTGCAAAATAAAGTGATCCAAGAGTGTCCTATAATTCTTTAACTATTTCACAGTACACAGTATTATCGTTAACCTCAAATGTTAAAGTATTACATATTAATCAAAGCAATCGTCGGTCATCCACAATCCACTTTTCCTTTGTATCATTTATGGGTGGATCTTTGGTGAAGTGATTAGTCATATGAACTTCATCAAGATAATACTAAATAGCCCTCTTCCACCCTATATATTGTTTACTATCTATATCTAATTTTCATTTAATTATTCATCCCCCAATTAGAAGTAAATAAAAAAGATCTAGCTTTAGTTCTATTTTTCCTTCACCATTATTATTTATAAATGTGTTATGTTATAAAAATTAGAAATTTCACTGACCATGAGAATAAACTTGCAGAAAATATAAAAAATATCCAAAAACTACCCAAGAAATTAGAAAAATCATACCAGAGTTGTTGGATTGCTTGAAGAACCACACAAATGAATGTAGAGGAAGCCAAAGTGCCATTAGTCAAAATATGGCTACCAGATGATGTCACATGTGCCTACATGCATTGAAAAGGTTTCTACGCGTGGTGCTCATATGCCTCCTAGAAAGTTGCATGTGGTGCCCATGTGTTGATCGGTTGTGATCTTTGGTTGCTAATCTGCCCTACCGTTAACCTAGATCTCTAGAAAATGCATTGAAACTCCATCAACTGCTGCAAACAGCAACTCTACTATTTTGCAACATTGCACACTACATAGCTTGATTTAGGTTTTCATGTTGTTAAATTCTCTATGACTTAGGGTTTAGTCACGCATAAAAAGCTAAAGAATAAGAAAGAGAAAAAAAGGAGGGGAAGAAGAAAGTAGGATTCTCTAACTTTTTTTCTTCTTTTTTTTTTTAGTTTGAGAAAGATATCTATAAAGAGGCTCTAAATACCATATTAAAAGAGAATAATTCTTGAAGTCATGCTCTTACAAGAAGTTGATATGTCTATTTATAAAAAAATATAGGATTATAAGATATAGGCCCATGACCCATATATCTTAGTAAATAAGAAACTAATAACCTAATTCACTATGTATGTGTTAGCTCTTTCCACTTATCCCTTATTTATATGCATCAGGTAAGCAAATTTTACCTTTCTGAACTTCTTCATCCCTCCCACTCTTTATGCTTTCCTTCTTTTCTTTCTGATTTAAGCGTTGTAATGTTTACGGCGGAAACCAACACCTGTAAACTTACTTGCAGGACACGTACAAATAAGCATTCAGTTGATGCCGCGAATGACCTACCAGCCGTCAACTAGAAAACAGTATTTTTAGTATAATGCATATGCAGACTATTATAATATACAACGTTGCTTACATGAATAAGAGAAAAATAATTACTTTCTTTAATATCTTAAAAATTAAAAGATATAATTCTTAATATATCTGATTTATTCAAAATATGAATAATAAAAGTAATAACTAAATTATATTTATTAAAGAGTAAATGAAGACAGACGCCAAAATTGTTAGAGAGAATGAAAGAATTATCTTGGATTCCACCTAACTCTCTGGTACCAAACTAAATTCTGAATTCCACTTCTCGAGATCCACGGAAAAAGAGAGCTCAGCATAGTTTCAATATCATTTACTTCCGTCTTTTACTACACCAACTGTCCTCCTCCTCTTCTACACCTTATATAAGAGCCCATTTGCATGCAATCAAATTAACTCACTCATCCTTAGACAAAATCTTGGAGAGAGAAGAGAGAGATGGATAAATGGAGTTCCCTAGTTGTGCTCATACTAGCTGCGGTTCATGCAAGTGCCCGGGAAGTGCCTAATGATGGTGGCCAATTTGAACAAACCCTTATTCATGCAAGTGTAACAACGGAGGAGACGCCAAGTGGTGTTAATGACAAGAAGACCTTTGTCTATGGTGGTGTTGGCGGCTTTGCCGGCATGGGTGGCTATGCCGGTGTAGGCGGCATTGGCAAGTTTGTTGGAATCGGTGGCGCTGCAGGAATCGGTGGCTTCCACGGGATCGGCAGTGGTTTAGGTGGGATTGGCAAGTTCGGTGGGATTGGAGGGGCTGCGGGAATTGGTGGCTACCCTCGCATTGGTGGTCTTGGAGGTTTAGGTGGTGTGGGTGGCGGAGCTGGGGGGCTGGGTGGTTTGGGGGGCGGAGCTGGGGGGTTAGATGGAGCTGGTGGTGTCGGAGGCTTAGGTGGAGCCGGTGGTGCCGGTGGCCTGGGCGGTGGAGTTGGTGGTTTAGGCGGTGGTTGTCACCCATGTGGTTTAGGTGGCGCCTGTCAACCATGTTTGGATCCTTGACTTCCTACCAGTGTTGCATGCTGAGGACTTCTTTCTTATTCATGGAATAAGAGAAAATCTCTAAATTCGGAAGCAGAGAATTGACTGATGCATTCCCAAATCACGATTATTGCATTAGCAATAAATGTAGTTATAAATTATGGTTGCAGTGAGGTTAAAATTAGTAAAAATTTGAATAAATATGAGAATGCGATTGTTATTTATCATGCAGAAAATTGCATTGCCAACGGTACTGCTAATGCAATGCTACGGGTGCAACGTCAGATTCGAGTTTGCGTTTTACAATTTAAAACTTTCCAGTTTCTTTGGCAAATGGAGTTTACTTATATTCATGAATAAGTATTAAATTGTAGTTTTTGTTTCACTGTTTAGGGTGTCTGATTGACCGAGTTGCTGTTGTTCGTTTAGGTCTCAGTGGTGTATGTAATGGAACTAAATTTCAATATTTCAGTTATAATTGTAGCTTCATTTCAAGTTCTCCTATCGTAGGATTGTAATTTCGATATTTAAATTTACATATTCATTTATTTTATTTGTCACTAATTAATGGAACTTGTGGTGCTTTAAACAATTATATTGTTATCGTTATTATGAATAATATTTTAGTTTGTATGTCACAAAATTCCAATTCATACGTATATTTTTTTTATATAAGTTTTGTGAATTTTTTTAAATATTTCGGATTAAAATTTGTAATTTTTTTATGCTAGTTTAAATGATAAAATTGTAATTTCTTGTGGACTTGTTACATTTGTAAACCCTTTAAAATCTTATTAACAGTAAGGAGTCATGTCACATATATATTTCCTGATTAAAATGTATTCCATTAATTCCATTTTTATTGTCATTTTAAAAAATAATTTTTTGTTCCCACTTATTTGTCATTTTAAGAAATCAAGAATACATTTATTGTCTTCTTTCAAATATTACTTCTATTGTCTAAATAAATATTTAATAAATTTATATATTAGTTAACTTTTGATAGATGATATATCAATAAATTACAATTCATCGCTCCTAAAATTAAATCTATTTATTATCGTCCTTAATCATTATACATTCAACCTTAAATAATACTTAAAAAGAATGGAATAAGTAATATATATAATATTATTATAGTGAAAGAAAATAACATCTTTTGAAATAGCAATGCTACATGCTTGCACCAAAAATGATATTTTGAATGTAAATTAAAAATTATTATTAAATACGGGATATTAAGATAAATTTGTAAAATTTAACTTGATGAATATGAAAATTTAAAACTCAGTTTAGATTCCATTTTTAATACTTAGGTATTTTTGTTTTTGAAATAAAGTTTATTGTTTTTTACCAAAATTTTTATATATAGTATTAAATAAATAAAATATTTTTACTTTACTATTTTATAAATATAAATACAAATAAACGAGATTATTCTCATAAAAGACGTCTTTCATTCAAATAAGCAAATTCTTAATATTACAACTGTTATAATATTTATGTTAAATTTATATCAAAACTAGTTAAATTTCCCATTACTGGATCGCAAAGCATAACTAAATATTTATTTATCTTTCATTAATACTGAAATCTAAAGATGTTCGCAAAACATAGCAGGAGGGCATCTAATATTATATATTTAGCCTAATTCTGAAAGGACGTAAGAGAGATACAACTCTTGGCTAGATTGCAAACTAATTATCCACTCAAGTGTGACCTAACTAGACCCATAATTTACCTAAAATAAGGGTTCGTTTCATATGTATTTTTTTAGAATTAATTTCATTTTATTTCAATAAAAATAAAAAAAAATTTAATTCATTTATAAATAAATTTTATTATTTAGATATTTTGTTAAAATAATGATTTTAATTATTATAAATAAATTATTTTATTTGTAATATATTGAAAAATATATAAAAATTAATTAAAAATATATTTTGATAATATCATGGTAAATATAATGTTTGAAAAAGAGAAAATCATTCATATAATGTGTGTTTTAAGTAAAATGAAATAAATTCTAATAAAATTCTTATAAAATTAGATAGATTTCATAATGATAAAAATATAATTAAAATAAAAATTATAAATGAAATGAAATAAAATAAAATATTTTTTATTTAAAATCAAGCATCATATTAAAAAAATATTTAAAAATTAAATTAAAATTTATTTTTAATTATGCCAAATAAGGGTAAATGTCCCACATACGTACTGCCCAAATGTCCATGCATTACCACTGCATATCAACAATCAACAAATTCCGGGGTATTCCGATTACGATAGAAATTATTTTTATTTAATAAAAATAATTATCAATTTTATTATTCTTATACAAGTTTTGTGAGATTAATATGCACAAAAAAGTTGTGCAGTATAATTCATAAAATATTAAAAATATAATTATCCGATGACTAAAGATAAAGTTCATAGTTAGAATATTTAAAATATTGGGAGATAACTCGTGTGTGGAACCGCACTTAACACTGTAAAATCTGAATATAATATTTTTTAAGATATGCATAAAAAATTAAGTGTTTCATAATCATTTTTTTTTGTCTCGCATCATCATCATTCATAAAAGAAATTAAGTGAATTATTACAATTTTGAAATTTATTTTTTAGATTACTTATTATTTAATTATCATATATGAATGTGAATTAATTTTTTATTTTAGCACAGAAGTGGTCTAATCAAGAATTAGTAACTAATAAAAAAAATATAGAATCTTCAAAAAAATATCCAATATTACTAGATCAAATATTTTCGTCAAACGATTGAATTTTTAATCAACGATCACAATGCAGAACTTTGCTTTCTAAAGGTGCGCTTACGGCTTGAAAGACTCAGACGCGGAAAACCTAGTCATAATAAATTTTTTACCTGCCGTCGGCTGACATGGTAATTATTGAGTTCTGAACCTCCTCTCTGCACAGCCGCCGCCGCCATCTGTACGGCCTCACCTCGGAGCAGATTTGGTTTGGAATGTCCTGGCTGTCATACAACCAGCGATCGATATATGTGTGTGTACGTACACACACATATATAATTATTGTGAGTTAAAAGAGAAAAAGTAATTAAGAAAATTAGAAAAGGAAAGATTTCCCGTCACCTATTTTTAATTGAGATTTTGGTATAATAGTAATATATCAATGAATGATCAGATCTGATTATATATCAAATTTATTATTTTATAGTATCAGATTTGGCATTTCACATAATAAAAAAAATTAAAAATTTAATTTAATAATTTATAAATATATTATTACGCATTAATGTATAATAAATTTTTTCTTTTTAATTATTCAAAATATTATGCTAAATCCCCATATTGAAAAAGCTTAAAATAGTAAATAATGCATTTCTCCTAACGAAATACAACCTTATTTACAACTTTTGGAGAGCGATGAACCCTTCCTCTGGAAACAACGACCATGATAGTGAGGCTCTGACAATGAAGGAAGCCGATAACCTCCATCATAGCACCAAAAAGTTTAAACAAAATGGAACAGGATTCTCTAAATCTTCTACTTGGACCCCACTACATAAAGACTGGATGGCAGATGAAATCTAAGATCCATGAACCAAAAAACTAGGTATTGGCTCCTATCAAGATACTCTAATCTCTAATGATAGAAATGTTTTCTCTAAAGATAAGTGGTGGTTATTGAAAATTCTACTAATACAGAACTCAATTTTGAAGACATGAATGGGATTACTATTTTTGAATTAGGAGCTTATCCTAATTTACTGATTTCTGAATCTAAGAATACCTGAATGCGCAACCCTTGGCAGCATACTTTGATTGTTAAACTTTTAGGCAAGTGAATAGGGTATAATGCACTCAAACATAAACTTGATCAATTTTTGCATCCGAACTAGTAAACTCTCACTCATTGATATAGGAAATGAATTTTTCATTGTTTGGTTTGAAGCCATGGAGGATTACCAATTTGCTTTATGGGGTGGGCCTTGGATCATTTTTTACCATTACCTCACTAAACGACATTGGTAACCTCGCTTCGATCCCTTTTCTACTAAAATTGATAAAGTCATAGCATGGATTAAAATCCTTGATTTACCTACTAAACTATTTAATTGAAAATTTTTACAAAGTGTTGGCAGCCTTATAGGAAAAAACCTTTAAGGTTGATTTCAACACAGTTATAGTTCATAAGGGGCATTATGCTAGACTATGTGTTGAACTTGATCTTACCAAACCTCTTTTACCAAAGTTTTTTATAAAAGGTATGCCTATGTAGATTGAATATGAAGGGATCCATCTTATCTGTTTTGGATGTGGAAAGTATGGGCATAACCATGATTATTGTCCTAATAATGAAACTAATCCTACCCCTAAAACAGAGATGAATGCCTAAATGCTGGAACTAGAAAAAAACTCATGAAACTAATGTTTTTGGTCCATGGATGGTAGTTCAAAGAATAGAAAGGGCTAGAACGGTAAAACTAATGCTGGAATTTCTTAGAAAATAAGAAGGAATGCCCTTGACAACAAGGCAAGCTCCTCTTAAAAAAACACGTTGGCAGACAAATCTCACTTTGAGATTTTGGAGGACATCATTGAGGAGACCACACAGGAGCATGATCAATGTTAACACCAAAATGCACATGTAGGATGCAAACTGGATGAACTTACCAATTGGAAAAGTAAAACATCTCCCTCATATAAGCAGGCTTAGTCTTTATGGAATACCAAATACAACCAACCACTTAAAACCTTACACAATGCCATAAAAACTTGCTCCCCAACCTTAAAAGATGCTACCCATTTCCCTTGAAGCCATGAAACTACCAAAATCCCGCTTCAGGTGATAAACATTAATCATCTTGCAGTATAAGGCTCCACCCAAAAGGCAACTAAAACACACTCCTCTCCTACTAAAATGCAAAATTTTATTGAAAAGACACATGCTAAACCACCAAACCTAGTTAGGAATGATGGTGTTTCTAAAAACATGAATGTAGATTTTTTAAGTTTGTTCTAGATGATAGTGACCTATTATCCCAAGATAACAATGAGGCTATGTTGATTGCTTAATATACCGATATTTTTCCATCTCAATAAAGATTTTAATTTGGAATGTTAAAGAAGCCATTGGTAGCAACTTTGCTAAGGCTCTCAGAGAAATTTAAAAAATCAACAAACCTGATTTGGTAGCTCTCTTTCAACCTAGAATCAGTAGTCCACGAGCCAAAGGAACTATTTAACACTTTAGCTTCAAGTTTTCTAAACTGATTGAAGCATATGGATTTAGTAGGGGAATTTGGTTACTATGGTCCAACCCAGATCTCAAAATAGAAGTGATCATGGCCCACACTTAACTCCCACATGTCAATATCTTATTTAGTAATAGAGATCCTTGGCTATTTATAACAATTTATGCAAGTCCCTGGAAAACTAAAGAAATGCCTTTTGGGAACAAATCAAATCAATTACAGAAACCACCTTTCTACCTTAGCTAGTTGTAGGTGACTTCAATGAAATTGCATTTTGTTTTGAGAAGAAAGGTAAGGCTCCTATTAATGCATTGAAATGTTCAAAATTTCTTTAATGGATTAACTCTTGTAACCTAATTGATATGAGGGCCGTTGGAGTGAAGTTTACTTGGCGAGGGCTTAAATGGAACTACTATGAGCATGAATTTAAAAGGCTTGATTGAGCATTATATAATGTTGAATGGTAGACTAAATTTCCTTTAGCTTATGTCAAAATCCTCCCTTAGATCCAATCTGACCATCATCTTCTATTGATATGTAATAATATTGATCCTCAAAGACAACTTGACAAGCCTTTTAGATTTCTAGCCTCGTGGCTCAACCATCCTAGTTTCAATACTTTCCTGCAAGATAATTAAAGGCAAGGTCACCATGTTCCATATACCCTTTTCGACCTATCTTCAAGACTTTTATCCTAGAACAAAGAAGTTTTTAGATATATCATTAAACGAAAAAATCAAATTCTAGCTAGACTAAATGGCATACAAATTTCACTTCAAATGGGCCCTAACAGGTTTCTGGAGAACCTTGAACATACACTCTATAAGGAGCTTGACACCATTCTCGACCAACAAGAAATACTCTATTTTTAGAAGTCTCGTAGTGCTTGGATCAATTTTAGCTATACAAATACTCATTATTACTAGGTTAAAACGGTATTCAGGGGAAAAAGAATCATATTGTAATGCTTAAAAATTCTGAAGGAGAATGGATTGATGATCAAAATGAACTCAAGAACATGGCTATCTTTTTCTATGAGGCTCTTTACAAAGAATTCACAAACCACTATAGTTGGTTTTAAACCCAACATAAATGGCCAAATTTAAGTAGAAGAACCAAGAGACAATTAGATTAAATAGTCATTGACCAAGAAATCCACTCTACTTTCACTACTATGGGAGCCTTTAAGGCCCCAAGGGAGAATAGTTACCTTGCTATTTTTTGCCAAAGAAATTAGGACTTGATTAGCAAAGACATTAGTGATTTTATCAAGAATGTATGGTCTAACCATTCTCTGATCAACAAGGTGAATTCCACACTTCTCTATCTCATCACAAAAGTAGATAAACTAGAACACATTACCCAATTCCATCCTATTGCTTTGTGCAATATGATCTATAAGGCCATTACAAAGATTATTGTCAACCATTTGAAAAAATCACTCCAAAAACTTATATCTCCATATCAAGCTAGTTTTATTCCATCTCATAATATTCATGATAATATCATCATAGTAGAAGAACCCCTTCTCTATGTGCAGAAGATGAAAGGCAAAAAGTGTTCCATGACAATCAAAATAAATTTGGAGAAAGCTTATGACAAACTAAGTTGGGAGTTCATCCAGAAAGTACTTATGGAGATGGTGTGCCTTCAAATCTCTTTCATTTAATAATGACCTATATTACTTCCTCTTCCTTCAAAGTTTTATGGATTGACTCTAAATTTACTCACTTCAATCCTACAAGAGGCATTTAGCAAGGGGGCCCCTTATCCCCATATATCTTTGTTTTTTGTGCAAATAAATTATCCCGTCTATTTGTGGATGAAGTTGATACTTGAATGTAGATTCTTTTACGTGCAAGCTGAATGGGACCTGAAATTTCTCACCTCCTTTTTGTTAATGATTTACTTTTTTTTTGCTAAAGCTAACTCAACTTAAATAAGCACTATTCTTAGATGTTTAAAAATAGTCAGTGATATGTCTAGCTATGCTAGAAAATCACGCATCATACATGCACAACGAAATAAAAATTTTGCACGATTTCCACCAAGGATCCATGCAAATTTAGGACGCCATAGATTAGGGATTAGGGTTTATACCTTTTGGCAAAAATCTTCTGTCCGCTACACAGCAAATCCGATCTGCTTCTGTTCGTTTTCCAATCCAATCTGCTCTCCAAATCATGAACTGGAATAAAAACTAGAAGATCATATCACCAGTGCAGCGTTTAATGTGGCTGCACCTCTATGGTATCCACACAGAATGATCTCAAAATTTCCAGCCAAATGATAGGTTGGATGGAATTTCTCTCCTCTCAAGTTTGTGCTAGCAAACTAAGGTGTTTAGGGTCTCCTATTTTCTTTTTTCTCAAAACGCCTCCTAGATTATCTATATATACATATGAGCGTGAATAGCATCTTATATATATATAGACACCCATTAAAACCTTAATGAGAGGTGAGTATTATGGGCTGATTATTAATTAAGTCTAATATTATGACTTAATTAATAATTGGCCTTTAAGCAATATAACATTAACAAAAGGGCCCAATCTAATTGGTCCTTTCATTAATTAGAAATTATAGTCCAAGTAGAATTTCTAATTATGTTGCTCCAATTCCAATTTTGATTCGTTCTTTGTGTGCGACCCAATAGGTTCCCATCACGTTGGCAATGATCCTAAAATCATATTTTAGAATCATAAACAATAAGCAGTATCTAGCAATGCATCATTGCTACCTAAGTAATGAGAATGTCAGTGATCTGATATAACCTTTCAGTGACTATGCAATCAAGTCCCCTTTTATCCTAGATATCTAGATCGAACTCAAGGCATGGAAAGTGTCATCCCCTTTATAATTCAATCTCTGTGTTTCTTGATTCATGAGTTGACTAAAAAAAGAAGCAAATGAGATCAACATCACATGTTGACTCATTTGAGCATGGCCATGCATTTCATAGTCGAACTCAATCAAGGGGCCCACAGATATCGCTCCTTTAGAAGGAGGGATAAAAACTCATCTACATCACTCATATTCCTCTACATAATTAGTAGTATACTCAATCACTGTCTTCAAGTCAACCCGTTAAAGTTAACGTTAGACAATGTTAAAGCATATAATTAACTATGTTGGAAACCATGGTGACTTCAAGTTAAAAGACCATATGTGTCATTGTCACTATGAGAGTTGCTTATGACACTCATAAGATGATCCATGTAGCAATCTCATGGCAGGTCAGTCCAGTATAATTGTTCTCTAACATGTACCTATGTGTTGATTTAATATCTCATATCAATCAACCAACATACTAGTCTCTATGCATCATTGTTATCCCTTTCACAATGATACTTGACTAGGGATATTTAAGAGTATTATTTAAGAAATGATTACTCTAAGGACAAATTACTATATCTATTTATTTAATGCAGAGAAATAATAATCTGAAAGTGCCTCATATAAATAATGAAAATATAATACAATGTATGCTTATACAATCATCCTATGATTGGCTCTCAGGGCATACACCAATAAGCTAAACCATCAATATGCAAAAAACTAGCATTTTCTTCTCCAGTAATACACCTCTAATTGTATGTGATTAACTTATTTAGCAAAGCAAGTTCACTCATGTAAAGGAATTGGTCCGTTATTTAGGAACTTCTTTACAATACGAATGAACTCTAAATGGATCATTTCATCATATTATTGATTGAGTTGAAGAAAAATTAAGTGGTTGGAAGTCTTAATGCCTCTCAAAGGTAGGGTAAATTACTCTGGCTAAATCAGTTATTTCTTTTATCTCTTCATTTCAAATGCAACATACAAGAATTCTTAGAGATATTTGTAATACTACTAAGAGGAAACAATGCCAATTTATTGGGGGAGATACTGACCAATCTAGGAAAATACATTAGATCTCTTAGAATAATATATGCTTGCTTAACGAAAATGAAGGGCTAGGTTTTAGGCACTTAGTAGAAATGAATAGTGCATTTTTTATGAAACTAGGATGAAATCTTATATCCCATCCCCAAAGCTTGTGGTGCTAAGTCTTGAGAGGTAAATATCAATAAAATATTGAGTTAAGTCAACCTTTACTTGTCAAGAATAATGCTTCCTAACTGTAGAAGGAATTAACTAAATTTTGGCCTCATATTTCTAACTCATCTCAATGGGAAATTGGTAATATCAAAGACATTTATTTTTGGACTTCTAATTGGCTAGATATCATATGTCCTCTTATGGAATTAACCAACAATTCAATCCCAACAGAGACTCTCCAAGCAAAGGTGATTAATTATGTTAACAGTCTTGGCCACTAGGATATACAAAAACTGTAACCTTTGCTTCCAATTGCTGTTCTTAACTGAATACAAGTTGTCCTTCCCCTTTATATCTTTAATGGCCCTGACTACTTAATTTGGAATAGTGACTAGAGTGGAAAATTCTCTATTAAATCTACATATGCAGTTATCACAAACTAAACCTCATTAATATCCTTGCTTCTTTGGAAATTAATATGGTCTTGGCCAATATTAAATTGAATTTAGGTATTTCTTTGGCAGGCTACATATAACAAGCTCCCTATTAACTTTAAATGAGTAAAATAGGCTGGTCTTAATGGCCTATGCACTAATATGGATTACAAGAGGGATCTACCCTCTATGTACTTCAGGAATGCCTTACTTCTACTATACTGTGGAAAAACCTTCTCACACCTGAAATTTACCAAAAAATATTCTCTGGGGATTTAATTCTTGGTTGTACCAAAACTTGAAGTCAAACTATGATGACATCCTTGGGTCATATTAACATATTATGTTTGGTGTCTCATGCTAGCTTCTTCGATCTTGGAAGAATAGAAGCTTATTTAAGGATGATTTCTGCCTTCCAAACAACCCTATTCATCTAGTGTTTAGCTAGACACATAATATAATTAATGCCACATTAACCCAATTTGGAGCATTCCTAACTTTACAATATCGAGTAATAAATGTCAAGTGAACATGTAAAAGATAGGTGTGGGTGCTTATTACAAAACTCTACTACATAATGGTGAAGAGGATTTATCTTGAATATTGGAACTTGTCACTTTTTCATTGTTGAACTATAGAGCATTCTCATAGGTTTAGAATCTTCCTGGAGCAAAGACTATAGAAAAGTCCTCAATGAAACCGACTCCCTGACTATAGTAAATATCCTTAATTCAAAGGAATATCATCATAAGCATTATCTTTACCTAATTAGGAAAATCTTAAGATGGTGTGCTCAAGATTGGCAAATCTTTTTCATCTCAAGATTGGTATCCTTAATTCAAAGGAATATCATCATAAGCATTATCTTCACTTAATTAGGAAAATCTTAAGATAGTGCGCTCAAGATTGGGAAATCTTTTTCATCTCAAGATTGGTATCCTTAATTCAAAGGAATATCATTGTAAGCATTATCTTCACTTAATTAGGAAAATCTTAAAATGGTGTGCTCAAGATTGGGAAATCTCTATCATCTGCCAATACACAGAGGGAAACTAATATGTAGACTAGCTAGCAGAATATAGTTTTAAATCTAGTTTTGGATTCCATGAGATTACTTCTATTCTCGCAGATTTCTATGTGCTTCTCCTAGCTAATATTGTTAGGGCTATTATACCTTGCTTTATTCTTCTTTAGTTTGAACCTTTTTCTTTTTTCTTTGGGTTGATGCCCTATTTTGCAATAGAAAAAAAGAGTTGGGAAGATAGAATTTTAAAAAGTTACTCATATATGGTTTCAATTTCTTCCCTTTTCTTAAATCAAAATTCTTAAGCAAAAAAAAGATAGTAACATAACTTTTCCTTTTCATTCTCCCTTTTTTCAATTATCTTCCTTTCAAAAATAACATTATATGCACTTTTTTCAAAAAAAAAAACCTATTTTATGCTTACTATTTTAAAATACTAAATTTTAATATTTTTAAAATTTCAATTTATATTCCATTTATTCAAAAAACATTAAAAACAAAATTCATTATTATTTCTACATAGTTTTAGTCAAGTATATTATTTTTTAATTCAATAGTCTAATCTAATAAGAAATTAATTATTTTCAATAAAAATTATATTTTTGAGTTAAAAAGTAATTATTTTAATAGAAAAATTATATGGGAGTAAAATAATACAGTGTTAATGTAGCGATGGAATTTCTTTATGCATTAAACTTCCATTGAATTGTTAATAACAAGGTTTTAACATAAAATTCCAATTTCTTTTTTTTTAAATATCAAATAAGATAAGATTTTTATGTCCTAATTTATGCATACACATTAATTATGGTCTTCTTTATTCCTCAAATTAATGCATTTCTATTTTAGTTATATTATATGCAATGAAAGTGATATTTGAAATTAAAGTTTGAATGAAAATCAAATACTATCATTAAATATTAATAAATCTATAAAGCTCAATCTAGTGAATACAAAAGATTCAAAATTCAATTTTGGTATCCAATTTTGATTCTTATAGTGTTTTCCTTTCTTTTTTATATATTTAATAACATAATAGCTCCTCCATTTTTAATATGCATATGTAATTTAAATTATATGTATGGATTATTTATATGGATAGTGTCATGACATGATTTTTGGGTATTATGATTAACGTAAAGACACCTGACTAGTATTAATATACTTACAAGCTATCCTTATAAGCTTTTAAGATATATCTGACTCATCTACTTTCAAAACTTTACTAAAAATATAGATAACTACTTATGGAAAATAGATTTTACTTACACATGCATAAAAGTTCAAAATATAAGTTACATATACCAAATAATATTTATATAAGAGTATACAATTTTTTTTTTGAAAAACATAACTCTATACATAATACTTTTAGAAGATAAAACTTCTAACTCAAATGCAATGAAAATATTGTAAGGAAGATTCCCAATAGCGAAAATATTGAGGAAGGTTCATGCACAAATTTCAATCTTCTTTGTAAAATCCAGGCTCCATATCTATAAATAAAAATTCAATATAAAAAGTGTGTGTATTAAAATATTCAGTGAATGGCTACTCTTTTCCTTTTTTTCTAGAGAGTTTTTACCATAATGGATTAGATATATATAATAGTATAAAATAAAATTTGATTGAAGCTCTTATCTATAATATTTTCAAAGTTTATTAAAGAGAATGATAATAGTTAATACATAAGTTTTTACTTATATCTTCAGTCCAACATTATATCTCACCATCCTTACTACTCCTCTCCTTCTCTTTGAAGGATGCATATCTCCCCCCACAAATTAGATTTAAAGATGCATATCCTTACTACTCTTCTCCTTCTCTTTGGCACATTAAGCACCCCTATACTTGAAACATTTATTAATAAGAAATAGCAAATATCATACATGCTGGGTTTCCATGGTTTGATGCCTTTTGGTCTCCTAAATCAATTCAAATTTCAAAATAGGATAACATATAAGTAATTGGAATAAAAGTCTCTTTCCAAAACCCAAATTAGTTCAAATAATCACCAAATTGTGACAAAACATGCCTAACATGTTAAATGATGAAAAATTCAATTATTTCACAAAAATTTCAAGTGGGTACTATTCATATAGAAACAAAAACTCAAAATTGTTAATTTTGGATAGTTGGGCCTTCTTGGCATTCAATTCAATTCCAATTACTACTAACTTTTTATACAAAGTTACTAACATGCTAATAATCAAGTGCCATTAATTACTTGAATTTTTGTTAATAAAATTATGGCACAAACAACACCAAACTTTGATATGCAAAATCCATAATTATGTTTTAAGTTATTATAACTAAAATCCATAGAAATTTATCATAACTCTAAATTTTTTTTGAAAATTTCTAATTTTTTTATACCTATAATAATACTATTTGTAACATTAAAACATCAAAAAATTGAAATTTAAATAATTTTTAATCTCAATTTCTATAAGGTAACCGAAATATTCCATAATCCTCATTTGAAAGTTTTACTTCTAAATTTAATATGAACCTATTGTTATCTCTTAAAAGGAAACTTAATGAATATTCTTCTATCAATCTTACCACTATTATATTAGCATCATACTATCATATTAATATTTATACAATACTAAAACTAGATCATACGGCACCACAACTCATTAAATACCTATAATAGCATATATTACTATAATCTTCTCTTTTCATGAGAAAACTTATGGAAACAAGAGATAATTGTCACTCTCCTTAAATTCTTGATTCTTTAACCTCTCAAATTTCTTTTAGAATAGAAAAAGAGTAACTTCACTAAAATAAATCAAATTTTAAAAAATTTAGAAAAGAGATTACCATGAAAACTTGAAGAAGATAAAAGAAAACCAATGTTACCTTACAAGAATTTGATAAAACTAGATAGAGAATCTCTTGAGATTTTTTTAATAGTTGAAAACCTTAGAGAATCATGGCTTTAAGCTGAGAAATGAACTCAAAAATGAGCAAAATTTTCTCAAAAAGGCTTTAAATAAAACTTTAATTTCTAAGGCTTCCATCATAAGCTATTATTACTTTTTATAAGAAATTTGTTGATAAATCTAGCACATAGGGCACAATTTTTTTGGCTTAAATTTAGAATATTTTCTTCTCCAATCCACTAAAATTTTAGCTTAAAAATGTCTAGAAATAATTATTAACAAATGCCTCTAATTTTTTATTTATTTACCTAATTGCCATAAGCCTCTTATATAAGATTAGGTTTTGGTTAGGCCTTATTTTTTTCTTACTTTTGGGATTAGATTTAGGCCAAAAAAATTGAGCTATATTAGCCTAAATAAGTCAAAATGGTTTATTTCAATTTTGAGTCCACTTTTAAAATTTTTAGATTACCTAATTTATTTTTAAGCTACCCGAGCCCTTAATTTTCTATTGAGTCAACATAATTTTTCCTAAACTTTGTATTGGATTTTTAATTCTATTTTGACTCATATTATTGTCCAATATAGGTTTTATAAAAATTCTAACTAGACGTTGCTCTAAATTGCCTTTTATAACATGTGTTATGTTTCATGAATATTTACAAAAAGTTAATTTTAAATAATATAATTATTTATTAAGTATCATATTTATTTGGATTAGTTTGAATAAATAAAATATAAATTTAATTTAGTGAATTATCATGAAAATATCACAAGCACAATATCTACATAATTATTTTCTCATGTATTTATTCTCTTAACATGTTTATATGTATAATTGAGTTAATTATATATTACTTTAAGATCAATTATGATTTTGAAATGTGAAAGATTTAGTTAACTAATACCAAGAATTTTAATAATATTCAAAATTTTTAACTATATCTGAAGTTCTAGACATTCAATTAGAGTGAACTTTTATCATAGGAAATACGAATGGCAATAAGGAGGGTATAAGTATGGGATAAAGATTCCCACACTTGCTATTCCAAAATATTCTATCTTTCCCTATTCCCATACCTGTATAGGTAAAATTTTGAATACTTATCATTATCCCTATCAAATATCTAAAGCCTACTATCCATCCTTATTTTTTCATTTTATTTAAATGATATATATTTATTAATATTTTTATTATAATTTTTTAATGAAAATTAAAGATATTCAATTATATTTTGCCCTATTTATCCAATCATAATTTTTTATATTATATTTATCATATTTATCTATATCTTATTATTTTTTTAATAAAAATAGTTACTTAATAATTTTAATAATACTAATATAATAAAGAATAATATGAATTCTTTTGTTAAAGTCTATTTTAAAAAAAATTATATTTAAATTTAATAATTAAATACATAATTTTATTTTTTATTATATAATAGAATTTACATATAAATATATTATATATTTTTAAATTATATATTACATAATATGAGTAAGGAGAGGGTTAAGTCGTATAATCTCCATACTTGTACCTATACCAAATAAAATCTCTAAAAACAATTTCGTTACCTATGTCCATATTCATTTTCAAGACCTTACACCTATACTCAAGTGGGTAAAAATTAAAGACACCCATTAGGTATGGATCAAATTTGCATTCTTAATAGGAAAGCTAAGGCAAAGAGTTATAAATGTTATGAGGCATACAAATCTAATTTGAACATTTGGTGGTTTAAAATTGGCTAAGAATTTAATGCAAGATTGTGTTGTTGTTTGATTGGACCATTTATCTCTTTTAGGATATATCTAGTGCTCCGAACCTTAAATGTAGTTGAATCTATACCTATTAAATAGCCAAGGTCCATAGCTACAACTTTTATGAAGAAAGTTTAATGAAATTACATTGTTTTGATGATAAAAAGAGCTATAAAGTTAACTTAGGGGTTTGGACTTCACTAAAGTTATTTTGGATTTTGGCAAATAACTTGAACTCTGGGCCTCTAATTTATGCAATGCTTCGCCTATTGGAATCCGAAAAGTTAGGGACATAATTTTGCAAAAGGAAAAAAAACCTTAAAGTGTAAAAAAGAAAAAAAATCAATACACCAAGAGTGAGCAAATTAGATTTTTCTCCTCTTTTAAATAGAAAAAAAAATAAAGTTTCATAAAATTAAAATGATTTGAAACAAAAGGAATCCACTTAAACAATTTCCACTTGAAAAAAATTCATATCTCAGAAATCAATATCGAGATGAACCAAAGTAAGCATATGAAAAAAATAGTAAAATTGCATAAATTAAAAAAAATAAAGGTAAAAAAAGATGTAATCAATATATAATGGTTCCATCAAGAAGAAATGTCAATCCTAATGTATATATACTCTTTGGAATTGAACAATCTTCAATTCTAAAGCTATGGCATATCCTTCTAGGTTAGTGGTCTTAGAAAAGCCTTAAATATATGAGTAGCCTCTTAACCTTCCCTTGTGGCACATCACACAAGAATAGATACTTCCTTAGATCTAACACATACTACTAAGCATATGATTTGTCACTTAAGTAGAAAACCTAAAATAAATTGTTCTTATGATTGAATAAAGAATAAAGATGAGTTATCTTTACAAAGTAAACCCTAAATAATGAAGTTCTTAAAGGTTTTGGCCTAAATGAAGATTTTGTTTTCAAGGAATGATAGAACAGTGTAAATTACATTTTTTGTATGTCTCTCTATATTAGAAATGAAATTGGAGGTCTTATATAGGAGTTAGTAAGAGGAAATGTCCATTACACTCACTAATACAATTGTAATTTTGAAATTATATACACAAGTAATCAATTATAGCATCTTTAGTGATATTCTGGACTAGCTAAATCGATTGATACATAATGAATTTAGCATAGGAAGATCAAAGTTTGGAGACATTCTGGGAAATAATAATCGATTACGTATTTGATTACTAACCCTAAAATTGGTTTTCAAATAAAAAATTGATTTTTAACAAAGTCTTCAACCTAAAATCAAACTCAAATATTTCCAACTCCTATGAAAATGATTTTAACATATAAAAGACACCTTTCTAAAACCTTTTAAGATAAAAGATCATGTACATCTATAAAAATTCCTAAAGTCATATTCTAAAGATTTTCAAATAATCTTGATGATCTTTTTAATTTCATTGCCATCAATTGAATTCTTCACGTTACAAATTAGTTCAAAATATTTTGTTATCATAAAAAATTAACAATTAAAATACTTAAGTTAGCAAGTTGAGCAAAATTCATATTTAGCTTCCAACAATAGAAAACACAATTTTGTTTTGTTTTGTTTTCATTTATTTTTTGTTTTCATAAAAGCGATGAGTGGCAAAAGATTTGAAATCAGTTTAGGAAATTTTTACTTCAATTCAATTTAATTTTGAGACCTAGCTTTTGTAACTTATTCATATTTAGGTTAGATTCTATTTATAAGTTCTTCATTACCAATGACTGCTTAAGTGATTATCTAAAAAATGTTCATTAATTAACAATCTGCTATAATCTATGTCTTAACAATCAATTACAGATGATTTTCATTTGTAAAATTATTATAATTGATTGTTGTGTATAGAACTTATGTTTTAAAGATTTGAGCTTGAGTGCTTAATATATAAACTAAATTGAATTACATGATTTAGGTTGGCTTAAAAAGGACTTATTTACTTTTAGTTGTGTCTTGAGTGCTTAATATTATTATTTAAGTGATAGGCTTGAATAATAAGGGTTTAATTTCAGTGTTGGCCTTGAATTAATTAACATAAAAAATGAGGATTACTACAAGGCTTCTAGGTAATTCTTGGCTAAGTAATCAAATCAAGGTCAATTTATCATTAGGAGTTTATGATATGTCAATCAGTTGAAAAATTAAATATCTCTTGAACTGAATCTTTTATTACTATAATATTTCTTTGTTTAAATTTTATCTTTGTTCATTTTAATTTCCATTTTGCATTACAATTTATACAAACCCACTACTTCTATTCTGCAATTAGAATTAATCAATTAATCTTTAGGGTTCAACTTGAACTCGCTAATGCTACATGTTCTTACTTGAATAGAATAATTAATTTTGGTATTTTTTACGTACATCAAATTTTTGGTGTCATTGTTGGAAATTAGTTCAATCAATTTCTTTTATTTTTGCTAACCTTTTTATTTTATTTTATTTTATTTTGATGATTTCCAGGCTTTGCTAGTGAAATTCAATGGCAAAAAATTTTGTGGACTACAAGGACATGATGCACATTATTTTACACTAAAATTAAATACCAAACTTGATAAAAAAAAATATAGTAAAAGGCCAATCCAAGTTGCATCTAAGGGAGTGGAAGCCAATTAGTAAAACAAAATCATAAAAATAAAGGGTTTTCAAAAGTATATTTAAATACAAAATGAAATAGAATTAAAATAGAGTAAAATAGGATATAAAAGCTTAGTTAAAGGAATCTTACACTTCAATTATATATTAATTATTGATATCAATAAGATTCATTTTAATTTAACTACTTAGCTATGGATAACCTAGACATCCTATAGTAACCCTTAAAAAATATTCCAAATTAACCACCTAATACTAATTTACTCAAGATTAATGTCAATCCCTCATTGATTAACAAAAGCAATCAATTCGTGAATAGTTGAGATTGAATCAACAATCCTATTAGCAAGAAATTGCTAATTTATCCTCTAATTCTCCTAAGCAATTATAATTTTACTTAGAAAAATTTTAAAAACTAATCGCTACTAATTATGACTAAAATAATTAACCTACAAGTAAGAATTAAAAAAAAATAAAACAAAGAAATAAGAGATAGATGAATTAAGAGTAAATTAAATTAAATCAAAATCTCAAAATCTAAACTAAGATTGGAGTGTTCATCCCTTGAACTAATAAAAAGAATCAATCACTCATGATGATTACAAAATAAAACAAAGAGAATAATGTTTGTTGTCTAGCATAGAATGAATACCTTTAGAGGCATAAAACTTTCTTAACTCTGACCTCCTAAGCTAAAAAATCTAATAAGCTAAATAAATATGCTTCTTAAGGTTACAAAGAATAAAGCCTTGCGTAAATTAAAAGCCTATAGCTTGATTTACAAATCAAATTACTAACAATGTTAATTTTAATATATTTTCATAGTTCAGATTCTAACCCAAGTTTGACCACTAAAATCAAGTGTTTTGTTAAACCTTAAACATGAAATTTGTTAGGCTATGTCTATCTAACTTTGAGCACTTGTTTTACCTTAATAGAACTCTTGGAACTTTAGAAATGGCTTAGAAATCATGGTAGGTCAGGTAGGATAGAAAACAAAGCTTTATCCTAATGACCAAATTTGACCCTCAATCCATTTGAACTAGGCTTTACCCATGATATGAAGGTTTTATAGCTTCCCATTAAATTTTCAACAGTGTAAAAATCACCTAATTTGAACCTTTAAAACTCAAGTTATAGCTAAAAACTTAAAATATTGTTAAAATATAGCATTAACCAAATAAAGGGAAATAATATAGATAATATCTTTTATATTAAATTTTTTTCACACTTAGCCCTTGCATGGCCTCAAGAAAACATAACTTTATTTAATAATCTCTTGCAACTACAACTTATTGGAAACAAAAGACTAACCTTTCAATGACTTCAAAATCATAAAATTCACAAGTAAAAATACAATTAAAGCTATAAAAAATCATGACACTTCATGAATAAAAGTCATGACAAACTCAAAATTAATTAACATAGTAACTTTATTCAAAAAGGATAGATCAAATTGGTAGACTATCTCATAATTCATTTTCCATCTCTCAAGTGTTTAAAGCTAGTGTTTCACTTAAATTTACTCTAAGAAATTGCTCTTCAATAAGCCTACTTACCATCCAATTTCTACTATTTAAATCACATGCATAACACAAATCAAAATAATTTTATTAAAGGTTGTAATAGGGTTAAGGAGCAAAGGAAGGAAAAATAAATACATGAAAATATAAAAAAAAAACTAAAGAAATTAATAGAGCACTTGAAATACAAACATATGGGCAAATCAAGAATAATTATAAATCAACATAACAATCTAACTTTTAATTTTTAATACGCAACAATTCCTTTCTTTTTCCTTTCTTCCACATTTTTCTTTTATCTTTTTTTTCTTTTTCATTTTTTTTTCTTTTCATTGTTTTTCCTTTTTGTCTTTTTTCTTTTATTTTTTCTTTCAATTAAACCTTGAAATTGAAGTTAATGAACTCATGAACATATACACTTCCATACTTATTCAAGAACTTATCTCATAAAAATTTCAAATACTTTACTAATCCTAAAGTTAGATAAAGAAACTTGTTTTTTATTGAAAAATATTTTATTGGGCTAAATAACAAAGAAAAGGTAATTAGGCTTAAAAGGCTTATCAAAGATAAATTTTCAAGATTGACTATTTGGCTAGTTCAAATAAAGAATTCTTTTATCATTTTTGTGCATACAGGTACAAATGCAATCTAAAAAAAATCAAAGTATGTTCTAGGTAAACAAATCATGAAAAAATATCACACACAAGAAAGAAAGAGAATAGCATATATTTTCAATCAAAGGCTAAAATCTCATAAGATAAGACATATTACTAAAAATTCAATCTACCATTTTAAAATCCATCATTACATTAATTAATTTCAAGAAGAAAAATAATTCATTCAATTGTGTTATAAACCCATAAAAACTCAATTGATTCCTACTTATAAAAAATGTAAAATCTCTATAATTGAAAAACAACTTAAATGAGTTAAAAGATTTTAAAAAAAAGTTAAAAGCACACTTTTTTTAAGTTTTTAATTTTTTTTCATTTTTTTCAAAAACTTAAAAATAAAAGGAAATATGAAAAGTCAAAACTTAAAAATCTTAGAATTATCTTCCCCTCTATAGTTAAAATTTACATTGTCTTTAATATAAAGCATATTAATATTAAGAAAACTCACATATAAGTAAGAAAAAAGAAAAAGGTAAAAGAATACAAATTTGAATGCTTGCATTACCTCCTAAGAAATGTCTTTCTTTAACATCTTTAGCTAGATTTAGCTGTTCATCCTTAAATGAGGTAAACTACATCCTATAGTTAAATTTCTTCAACTTATTGCTCCTAAAGATCTTTATGGAATGACTTCAACCTCTGCCCATTAATCTTGATCAACTTGCTTATTTCTAAGCTTTTAATCTTCACTATACCATAGGGAAACATATTAGCAACAATATAAGGACCATCCTAATGAGACAGAAGCTCACTAGGGATTAACTTAAGCCTCAATCGGTATAGTAAAAGTTTTTTACTAACCACAAACTTCTTTCTAGATATCATTTTGTCATAGAAGGCTTTGGTTTTTTCCTTATAAATGTGTAGTTTCATAAGCTTCAAGTTTTAATTTTTCTAATTCTTGCAATCATATTTTTTATTTTTCACTAACTTCATTGGAATCTATGTTATAGCACTTTATTACCTAATGTACTTTGTGCTCAAGTTCAACAAGATGATGAAATGTTTTACCAATTACTAACCTATATAGGGACATCCTAATTATAGTGTTGTATGCTATCCTATAAGCCCAAAGTGTATCATCTAGCCAAAGACTTCAATATTTCCTTTTGGTTTCATAGTTTCTCCAAGATGGATTTAATATCTCCATTGGAAACTTCAATTTGCCCATTTGTTTAAGGATGATATGGTGTAGAAATCTTATGAAAAACCTAATATTTCTTTAGTAAAGCTTCAACTGACCAATTGCAAAAGTATGTATCTTGATCACTAATCAATGCTTGAGGAACTCCAAACTTATTAAAAATGTTAGATTAGATAAAATCTATAACATTTGAATCATCAATCCTGGTGACCTTTGCTTCCACCTACTTTGAAATATAATTAATAAAAAATAAAATGTAAACAAAATCAAATGATAAAAGGAAATGACCCATGAAATTAATACCCTATATAGAAAAAATCTTATAAAAAAGTAAAGCAAAAAATTTTAAATTGAAACCAAATTAAAGATGGGAAGCAATGTTAAACCAAAGATGCTAAAAAAAGCATTGCTTGGGTGGCAACCCATAGATGGCTACAAACCACTATTAGATTTGGTTTCTTTCTCCTTTCTCTTAAAATTTTACATGTACATTGTCTCTTGATATTTATGTATTTTACATTAAGGATAACATAATATTTAAGTGTAAGGGTGGGGAATTTAGCATTTAACTATGCTTGTTTTCATTGATTTTTTTTTTAATTTAGGATTTAAAATTTTCAATTATTTTGAGTCATATTTTATGGTTTACAATGATTAAAGATTTGCATATGTCATGAGTCGAAATTAAGTGCGTTTGAAGATTTTATAACATGATTAAATAAAATGTCTTATTACTTTATACTTTTTAATATGGTAATTAATTTTAGAATTTTGGTAAATTAAATTTGGCAAATATTTAGCTTATAGGGTTTTAAGCTTATTTGCAAAATATTTTCATACTTATCTTCTCATATTTTCTATCTCTTAAGGTGAACATATGATTAGAGCATGAATTTAGAATGAAATTAAATTATTTAGTTAATGGTGGAAATTTGACATTATTTCAAGTTATTAGTCATAACTTGAGTTTTAAAGGTTATATTGGGATAATTTTTATATATTTAGAAAGCTAAGAAAAATAATATACAAATATTATGTTAGAAGAGTGACCCAATTTAGATGTTTGGATGTTTGAGTTTGGTTAGGAAGTTAATGTAATATTACTGTCCCACCTAACCTAATCATTTTTTTTTAGGGCATACCGTAGGCTTTAGAGGTTAAAAAGTGCAAACCAAAAGCTATATGTTAACTAAAGTCCAACCTAACAACTTTTATATTCAAGGATTAGTGAAATAACATAATTTTAAATGTAAAAAATGGGCTGGAACTAAGTTACATGATTTTTCAACACTTATTTATATTAGTATTTTGGGTCATAAGTAGCGTTCCAAATCTCTAATTCATGCAAGGCCTTAACATTTTAGCCCTAGTATTTAGCCCTAACTATCCCAAATGAGAGAAAATTCTAGAACTCTAAGATATCAAGGGTTTTAAACCTTTAAATGCAACATTGCACTCATCATCAATCATAGAACAAGAATAACAAATAATCTACCATGACTAATTATGACTTTAGAACACCATCAACTACTAAACATATGTACATCACATACATAAAGGATCTTCTTGAAAGAAAACTAAAAGGAAAAAAGGTAGATCTTCACTCACTTAGATGAGTTTGTGTAATATCCCAAATTTTCAATTCTATTATTTGAATGTTTAATCTCTGAGGCTGTAGAAACGAAGAGCATGTTTGAGTTAGCCTGGTGGGTGAATCTCAAGTTGAAAGGAATTAAGTGTAAGGGTAAATGAAATTTTGAAGGAAAAGGATAGTAGGGAAAGAATTAATTTTCCTAAATAGTATGAATGATCAGAGGAGGTTGGAAAACCCTAAAAGGGGAGGTTGTCTAAGTCTGATAGTGTAAGGAATTTTAAATGTACAGAAACCCTATGGACTATTTTGCAAAAGTGCAGAATCGGGTGTGGTTAAAGTGAAATAACTAAGGAATTGGGACCTAATATGAATAACCAAGAGTTTTGGGGTGCAATATATGATTTTTATTAGTGTGACCAATGGATTTATGACAAGTGTCATTGTTAGAAAAAATAATGGCAAGAATAGCCTTACTTTTAGTGAAAAAAGGACTAAAATACCCTTGAGAATTTCAAAAATAACCAAAATACCCCTAGAGCTTCATGAAAACTCTACTACCTTCTCCATTCACCAAAAAAAAGCTGCAGAAAATCCTCCATGAAAGCAAGCTGGACGTGTGAGAGAGAGAAGGAAGAGAGAGAAAGTTTCTTTTGAGTTTTTCACCCCAAAATACCAAGATTCAAGCCAAGGTGTAGAAGGGAAAATTGCTCCTCTCATCAAGCTCTATCCATTGATGTCCCTAGATTGAAGAAAATCCCAAGTTTGATCAAGTTTGGGAAGCTCCAAGTGAGGATTTTCAAGTTGCACCAAGAGACTAAAGAGTGACAACTTGCAAAGGCAAGACGAAGTATAAAGGAGTTTTTAAGTGAGAGCAAAGGGAACATCACGTTGGAAGCTTGTAAAAGGTAGCTAGCTTTATCCTTAAGCTGTTTTCTATTACATGATTTTCTGTGTTTTGTGCCATTGTATGGAATGTGTATGAGATTGTATGGAATGTGTATGAGATTGTTATGGAATGTGTATGAGATTGTTTATGCACAACCCGGGAAGACAGTGTGATACTGTGTTAGGCCTATGGCTCGAGTTCCTCGGGGATAATAGTGCAATTGCTGTGTGCGGTACCTATCGCTAGATACCTCGGGAAGACAGTATGATACTGTATTAGGCCTTTGGGCTTGAGTTTACCCCGGGGAAGACAGCGTGATGCTGTGTGAGGCCTAGGTACGATTGTTTGAGATGGCCATCTAGATATTGAGATAAGTCCTTGAATAAGCTTGATGATTGCTGTATGCTACGCATGTTTCTTACAATGGCATAGTATTGAACATTGATGATAAATGATTACCTGATTTTGAAATGTTTGGTTTTATCTGCTTAAGGATTTGGAATGGCTTGAAATGTTTTTATGGCATTAGCTAGCTACTGGGAAACTTTGTTCCTTATGTTTTCTGTATTGTGACTAACCATTCCAGGTGATGCTTCCAAAGGCTCTCATGATAAAGGGCAATGATGTTTGAAGTTGTAAATAATGATATAGTTAGTGATATTGTATATGATGGGATGTATATTTTGTAAACTTGAACTTATGCATAATTATATGACTCTTAATCATGTTGTATGAAATATGCAAGCTTGAGATATTCCGAGTAGTTTGGAGTAAAAGGCAAAGTAGTACGCGTTAATTACCTTAAAAATGAGGGTTAAGGTGTTGATAAGTTAGGGTGTTACAGTTTGCTTGTTTAGTTATCCCTCACCTATGATTCAAGTTGTGTTATCCAAAATGACATGAAATTAGTGAGGAATTCATAAGAGAATAATGAAAAAAAAAAGAATCTATTAGAATTATACAATTTTACCTTCTACTAAATGATCACAAGAGTTAAAACTCTAACAATCCTTCAAGGATTTCTCCAAAGCTATCATTATATCTCTTAGAAATGTAGAAAAGGATGAAGATATTCAAGCATTCATTCTCCTTCCTACTTTCTCCCTCTTAATGTCCCTTTCTCTCTCTCTAGCTCATTTGGAATATTGTAGAAATGAACTAAGGTTTTGGCATTTATAGTAAAAGAGTGGATAATCTTATGAATTTCTTACATCATGCTTGCATTATCATAGAAAATATTCTTAGAATATTCATTACTTTCTCCACAAGTTTTGCTCTTAGGCTCACTAATTATGCCAAAAATTCCCTTTTTTTTTCTATGTTTTGCTTAAATAGCCTTTAATTAAGCCTAATTTTTTCCTTTCTCCTTGTAACTTAACAAAAAAATTTTCCCACACCCATATGATCATGTTATACCCTTTAGAATGAGGGGAAATTTTTTGTATTTTTACCACTTTGGGTTAATTTTGAGATGTTCTTGTGTAGAAATATGAACATCACTCCTAACTTTATTAAACTTAGATCTTCAATACTTCTAATTTTCCTAAGTTTTTGTAAATAACTCTTATAGATTTCTCTATCTACTAATAGATACTTCTAACAACATAAATGAGCAATACTAATTGCCCACTATCAAACACTATTTAACTTAATTCTATTAGTTTTTAACTATTTGGCTTTTATTAGGTGTTATAGGATTGTAATTACTCAAAGATATAAGAAGGGAAATTTTGAAGAAAGCACTTGAATCATTACACATAGTACATCTTATGCAATAAAGATGTACCAAGATTTAAAAAATGTCTAGTGGTGGAAAGGAATGAAGAGGGATAAAGTAGATTATATGATCAAGTGTCTACCTTACTAGTAGGTTAAAGTAGAGCATTAACATCCAGCAAGACTTCATCAAAACATCTATATCCCTTAGTAAAAGTGGGAAAGCATTATGATGGACTATATTAGAAAACTACCAAGGACTAGCAAAAGGAATAATTCCATATAGGTTATTATGGATCATTTATGAAGATAATGTATTTCTTGTTAATTAGGATAACATTTTTGGTATATCAATATGTATGTATTTTTCTAGATAGAATTATATCAGAGCATGGCATACCAACTATAATTATTTTTAATTGTGGGATGCAGTTTACATCACATTTTTAGCAAGGTTTCAAGAAGCACAAGGAGTATAGCTACAATTTAATATAACATGCACCCATAAATAGATAAGAAATTTAAAAGATAATTTAAACATTAGAAGACATGCTTAAAGCTTGTGCAATTAAGTTCAAAGGAAGTTAGGTCACACACTTGGCTCTAATTCAATTACCTATAATGACAATTATCAAGCAAGCTCCAATTGTCCCATTTAAAGCCTTATATAGCAAGAAGTGTAGATTACTAATAGGATGGTTTGAATCTGGACCAGCAAAAAATAATTTGGCCAAATTTGGTGGAAGATATAATGAATATAGTCAAGGTTGTCAGGGGAAAAACTTTAGGCAGCATGGGATATATAGAAAGCTTATGCTAATATGCACAAGACAATAGTTAGAATTTTAGAAAGGAAAGCATGTTTTTTTAAAGGTTTCACTAATGAAAGAAGTAATGAGATTTGGTAAAAGAAGGAAACTAGCATCAAGATATGTTGGACCATATCTAATAATAAAGAGAATTGGTAAAATAGCTTATCAATTAGATTTACCATAAAGCATGAATGCAATATATCTCATATTCCATGTTTCTGTTAGCCATAAGGCTTCATGTAATGAGTTTTGATGATGACAAATGAATGTTACAATAGCATTATATATCTTGTACTAAAGTGATCTATATTATACAAGCTTTAATAGATACACTATGCTATGGCTGATGCATATACTTGATTATATGCTAAAGAGCTATATTTTATACAAGCATCATTAAGCATATGATTAATCAAGATAATGACAAATGAATGTTACAATAGTATTGTATGTCTTATACTAAAGTGATATATTGTATAAGCTTTAATAGACATACTATATTATAGTTTATGCATATATGATATAATGAATATGCTTGTTCTTGTATATGCATGATGAGAATTAAGTGTTTACAATAACATTGCATGTCTTTATACTAAAATGTTATAAAATCTTCAATAGACATACTATAGTATGGTTGAAATAGAAATGCTTGATTATATGCTAAAAGAGCTATATTGTAGACAAGCATTACTAAGCATACGATTAATCAAGATCTATAAAAGGATGATTATGCATGAACTTGGGATAATTTGTTTTATATATGAATCATACATCAATGTCTTGATATATTAGATTGGACTAACTATATTATTTGCAAGATTGATAAACTTATATATAGGAAAGTCCAAGATGAAGAAAAGTGAGCATTGAAGCAAAGAAATAGAAGATTATATCATACTTAACTCAAGAACAAGAAAGAAAGACAAGAAAGGAGAGGTGATCCAAGTATTGAAGATTAAGAAGATCAAAAGCTTGGAAGCATCAAGAAAAGTCAAGGAACTTCATTAGTATATTCTTTTCTTTTTAGGCTTAGACTTTCTTATGAAATAGAGTATTTTATGATATAGAGCTCAAATATGTTTTTCATGTTCTTAGCTTGATCAAAATATTTTAAAAGATACCCCATAATCATGTTTTTATAAGATAGCCTATGGGGACATTTCTAAAACAAATGAGATATGAGTTTTTGATGTTTTCAGTTTTGATCTTTGATCATTCTCTCAATCATATCTCATAAAATACTCATGTTTTTATTGTCAAACTTTTTCCATATGAAAATAGACTCAAAGATCTTTACATGGACATATCATTTTCTTAAAATGATTGATATATGAAAGAGTTATGATCTCTTCAAATTGAGTTTAAAAAAACTAGCTTTTTGCATAATAGTCATTTCTGACGTGTGCTCATTATTTTGATCATATCTTAAAAAATACAAGTTATATGAGCATGAATTTTTTTTATGTGAAAATATACTCAAATGGATTTCCATGCTTAAAATGACTAAGATATGAAAGAGTTATAATTTTTACAAGTTGAGTCTTAAAATTAAATTTTCACAGATTCACTGTTTATGACCTTTGCTCATTGTTTTGAACATATCTTAAAAATGACATCAGATATGAGAATGAAACTAGTCCCATTTGAAATTAGACTCAATTAGCTTTTCAATGATAGGTTATTTTCTCAAACTAAACTTAAAATAAAGAAGTTATGACCTTTTAAAATTAAGGCTACATTTCTATTTGGGTGAATCGATTCGGCAATCGATTCTAAAAATCCAGAGAGCACCCTCAATGTCCTGAATTGATTCACAAATCGATTATAGCTGCTCTAGTACGTGAATAATGGCTAGTAATGGGTAGTTTTCATTTCTAACAACCCCAAATGGATATAATACTTCATGGGCTTCATATATAAGCTAAGAAGCACGAAATACAATACAGAGAGAGCTTGAACTTCAATTGAAAACATCATTTTACATCCTTCTTCATCCAAATCATGATTTGAGCTTTAAATTGTGAAATTCTTCTACTCTAGAGCTTCATTTGTTTCATCTACTCTATAAGAGAGTTTGTTTAAGTTGTTATTCATCTTTTATCATTTCCATATTGTAAAAGGTGAGGTATCTCTTAGAAAAACTTAGAAAGGGTTAGGAATCCCTTGTAAGAGAGATTTTGCTCAAGGAAGAGCAAGGATTGTAAGGCTTCTTCAAGTGCCATTGAAACTTGAAGGGATAATGGATTGATATACAAGCTTGGAAAACTTGGAGAGTGGATGTACACCTTGGTAAGGATATCTAAGGGAGGAACCATTATAAATCCTTGTTTTTTTATCTCTCTTCCTTATCTCTTTATTTTTCTACAACATTGCTCTGTTTTCTGCTGTGTACACCTTGTTTTGCTATTGCTATTTGTTGGATATATTTATGTTGTAATGTTTATGTTGATTGCTTAGATATTTGAATGATTGAAAGAGAAATTCATCTCCATTCTACTATTGCTGTTTGTTAAGATATTGTGCTGAATGCTTTATTCTTGTTATTGATAATTGTTAAATACATTATGCATCAATGATCTTGATCTTTAAATTATTGAAAGATTTAATTAAATGATTGAAAAAGAAATTCATCTATGCATATGCTTTTTTATTATTCATCTATGCATAGTTGAATAAGTGACTTTGCACAAGAGTATTGAATTGTTATATGTTGTGTGCAAACCTCTTCATTAAACTATCTTCTTGATGTTTTGTTTATACATATAGTTAAATAAGTTAGTTTGCACTAATTCCTTAATTTATCATATCTTGAGTGCAACAAACATCCGTATAAAACTTTCTTGGAATCATTTAAATCAAAATTATCCTCATGACTTCCCAAAATCAAAAGGCTTTCAAAAGGAATTCCAAAAAGAAGAAGAGTTTTAGAAACACCCAATTCACCCCCCTTTTGGGTATGGGTTGCCAAGGCCAACAGTTTCTATATTCCATGTTTCTATGTTATGATAGTACATCTTAAATGAATCTCATATTCTAAAGGAAGCATGGATAGCATTAGTTCAAAAGCCAACCTATATAGAAAGACTAACAAACAAATTAGGAAGTTTAGATCTAAGGAAATACCTATAGTTAAAGTGGTTTGGAAGAAACATGGTGACTATAAAATAACTTAGGAAGTAGAAATGGCTATATATGAAAAATACCCAAAATTATTTAGTAAGACTCTTTAAAGCTTTTATATAAACTGTACATAATTTTATTTTTTCTCTATCTTATCAACAAATTTAGTGATGAATTTTCTCTAAAAGGAAAAATTGTAATACTTAAAAAAAATCTAGTAGATAGAAATAGTCAAAATTAAATTAAATTATGTCTAATGGTGGATAACAAGTAGAAATATTTATTATTATTTATAGAATCATTTATTAATTTTAATGGATTAAAATCTATTAGAAATTATTTAAGAAAGATATTAGGAAATTAGGAGTATTTAAAATCCAAGTTGATAGGATTTTGAAGTGACTTGGTTTTTTCATAAAAAAATATCCTAAAATAATCCTATTGTAGCAAAAAATGTAAATTTTCCCTTATTTTAAAAGGGTATAGGCATTGATAAGGGGAAAAATAAAGAATTTGGCTTAGTTAAATGGTACTTGAGCAAAACTAAGAGAGGAAGAAAGAAATTTAGCATAATTGAAAGGCATTTTAGCAATACTTGGAGGCAAAGTAATAGAATATTTCAAGATTAAGAATATTTCTAGGTATTATGCTAAGATAATGCAAGTATGATGTCATCATTACTTGGAGAGCACACTTTCTAAAAACTATAAATAGGAGAATTTAACACAAATTCTCCTCACACAAGAAAAGAGTGCAAAGGTAGGGAGAAAAAAGAGAGAAAGAGTGAATTCTTGAGTGTTTTTGAAAATTTATAGTGAGATTCTATAATTTTTAGAGACAGTTGGAGAAATAAGCCTTATTGACCTTCTAGTAGAGGTATAAGCTCATAACTCTTATGAATTCTTCTTCTTTTCATAGTTTTTTCTTTGAATTCTTTTCTAATTCTATGTTATCTTAGATGCTACACTTTAGATTTAAGGTGAATGAAATAAGCTCTACAAACTTTTCTGAGTGAGTAGAGATCCACACTTTTTCTTCTTAGTTTTCTTTCTTAAGGATGTTTATATATGAGATATATATTAGTTCAATGGTTGATGATGTGTTGAAGTCATGATTATTCATGGTAATTAATTTCTATTCTTGTTTTGTGGTTAATTGATATGCTGAAGACATGATTATCACAATGGTTAGTGGAAAGGTTTTCTTAAAATGTTTTGGGATGAAATATTGAAAGTATTAATTTGAAAATGATCTCCTTAAAATAGAAAAGTTTTCAAAAACATGAATTTTCATGGAAATGAAAGAAAATTTTTGGAAAGGAATAATTTCAACTTTCTAATTTCTTAAAAAAGGAAAAAATATGTTTTTATTATTCAAAAGATGTTATATTATATTATAATTTAAAATAAAGATAATAGAATGCAAGAATACTAAGTTTTGAAAACAAGAGTGGGTTAGTTTCACATAAGGAGGACTATTAGATTTACCTTTGGTTTTATTAGGAAAATTTTTGTTTTCATGAGTAAATAGTAAACTACACCCTATTATAAGTTTTTAGAATGTTTACATTAAAATTTTTAAGAAAAAATTAGTTTGAAACAAGCACAAGCTTGTATAGCTCATAGATTTCATGTAGTTTCACAATAGAAAATTTTTGTTTGTATGTGAAAAACTTGTTGCACTATATTCTAAATTATTCTAATAATGATTATAAAAATTACATGAAGAGTATGTACCAAGAATATGTTTAAAAATATATTTAAAAACTTAAGGAATAGCACAAAAAAACTATTTTTAGAATTATATTTTCAAGTGATAAAGTTCTTTAATAAAGTGCTTTCAATGGTAATTGTTTTGTATAATCTTTGCAATTTATATCATGACTAAAAATGAATGAAAAATTTTATTTTATGTTTAAATATTAAATATATAAATTTTTATAAGATTTTATTAAAGATTGATATTTTAAAGAATTTCAAAGTTAAATGTGCCAATTTTGAGAAATTTTGATAATTGCCTAAAGTTGTAATTAGTGTAATATGTTTTAGGCATAAAAATGGTTTTAAATTGACATTTAAACACTTTTTTTAACTCTAGAAATTTCCATAAATTTTAAAGGAAATATTGTACCTTATTTGGTATTTTCAAGTTTGAGATGTTTACTATAACCCAGTAAAGCTTGGTACTTATTTTCTTAACTAGTTAGTATTAGTGTAGGGTAGCTTTGGATAGTTTTTATATTGCTAAGAAAACATGATATTAATCTTATTTCAACAATGAAAAATAGTTTTCCTACTTATTAGAATATTATATAAGAAATAAAATTGAATTTGCATGAATTTAGTAGTTATGGAACTTGAAAAATTCATGTTGTAAATCCCCATTTTTTTTAATAAAACCTAGAGGGTATATTTAGTGTAATATTTTGACTGATTGATGATAAATTACTATTTACAATAATTTTCTTCAAAATATTATGTGAAAAATATAAAAACTATTCCATAGGAAACATAGTGAACTATAAGCCTACTGTATAACTAGTACAAAAATTATGGCATGAACTACTATGTAACTTGAAATACAATAATAAGGTTATATGCAAGAGTATTTCTGAATGATAGTATATTCTTGCATGAATATATAACTTGGTAATCCAACATATAGAAATAGAAGTTTAAATGCTTTGTATGGTCACTAGAAAAGCAACAAGGTAATTGTATATTGTATATTATGTTATATTTAGTTACAACTTTAGATTGCATTTTGATCTTGCCTTATTATATGTGAAATTCGCTTTGCGCCATATGTGAAATTGTGGCTATATGTTGAATATGAATTTTAATGTCATATCTAACATTATTGGCTTGAATGCCATATGACTTATGATAAATTTATTTAATATGAGACCTTGTGGAGGGTTTTAGGAATAGCCCAATGCCTTGACTTTCGATTCACATGAAAGCTCAAGTAGGATAAGCTTGATTCTAAAGGAATAAGGTCAAGATATGAATTAGATAAAGTTGACCCAAAATAACAAAGAGGAACCTTTATGCCTCCAAGTCATTAATTACGTAATAATATCTTATACAAATATCTAAATTATATTTTATTCATATGTCTAACACTAAACCTTCTAATATTTTATGGGATAAAGGAAAGGGAAAAAATATTTTGAATCTATGTTTTCTATGTGAATGTTGTTTGAAAAAATTGATAGGAAAGTTATATGATAGCAATGTCATTGAGTAATTTTATTACTTACTTTACTTATAAATATATTTTCAGATACTTTGGACTTGGATCGTATCCTCTAAGATCTTCAACATATGTCAGTACCCACATGAAGCTACATTTGATTGGTATAATCTTGAGTTTTATTTGGACATGGCCATAAATTATAATAATAGTTTCTGATGAGTTGCCACCATTTTCTCTAGTGTTTAAGTCTAACAGTTGACAATTAGTTTAGATTAATAACTATCATTTTTATCTATTTTAAATTATCTTCTTTTTAAACTTTTACTATATAATTATAATCTAACTTTCTTAATCTATGTAATTAACTTTAGACTTTAACAACTAGATTAATGTATGACCCGAGTAACTTTATCATATAATTAATATGATATATATGTTTAATTGTACTAATATGTATATAATGTACATTATTGTATCTTTGATATATTTCCATTCATATATGATCTATTTAAAGGTTGTTACAAAAAATAACAAGGGATCTTATGAAAATTGTTAACGAAACATAACAAAAAGAGTTTTCCCCTAACATTAAAGGTAAATACACATCCTTTCTAAATATTTTCTAAGTGTTTCCAAGGTATTTTTTCAAATATTATTCACATAGTTCAAATTTTAAAACATTTTTTATATGTCTCTAAAGAAAAGAAATTAATTTTTGAACTTAATGTTATCTCCAAAGTTTTTTTAAAGGAGTAGGATCTGTTGATTTTTTTGAGTTTTATAAACTTAGTCTTATTCTATTATGTTTGAATGATGCAAAATACAAATATACATACATACATATACATACATACATATACATACATACATATATATATATATACATATATATATATACATATATATATACATACATATATATATATATACATATATATATATATATATATATATATAAGACTGATTTTTAGAAAGTTTTCTTATAAAGTATCTTTCTACTTTCTTGAGAATTTTCAAAGAAATAACATTCCAACAAGTGTTATAAATATATTTCCATCTGTATTTTTTGAAAAAGTTATCCTTTTTGAAAAAGTTATCCTTTTTGAAAATTTGTTTGTTTGAGAACTCACTAGAAGGAATGACCTTTGAATAGATAAATATTTTTCTAATATCACAAAAAGTTTCTATTTTTTAAGGTCCTTATGATTTAAATATTTCCAAAGTAGAAAAGAAAATATCTTCTTTTTGACTTGGATTTTGACTTTGAGAAATTTTGGACATATTTAATTTTCTAAAATGTATCTAAAAAATTGAACCTCATTATAATACCCCAAGTTAGTATTTAAAGTCTTATAAAATTTAATGCTTATGAAATTTTATTTGATGAATATCTAAATTTCTTTTCTTTTTAAAAGTTCTAGAATATTAAAAATGATATTGATGATAATATTCAAAAAATATATTTAATTTTATATTACTATTATGGGTGCACGAATTTATGAAATAATTTATTTATATTTGATAAATTATTTTTGTAATTGTGGAAGTTTAAAATAATTATTTTAGAACTTCCTAAATATATATATATATTAGGAGAAGCTTGGAAATAATTGATTTAAGATTTTAAACAAAATTAACTTTTTAAAAATAAGTTTTTAATAAATCAATGATTAGATTATTTTTATTTAAAATGAATGGCTAGGATTGAATTAAATAATAGATTGATGGATGAGATTAAAAGAGGACTTGGGTTTTGGTGCATTGAGAAGTGCCATATCATTACTCATAGCTCATTCCTTACGCATTTTCTCTCTCCTCCCTTTTCTTTTTATCAAAGTTAGTGCTCTTTCTCTCTCTTTTTTTTTTTTTACTTTTTAACTCGGCTCTTTGTCTTTCCACACATTTCACGGGTTTTCTCTTTCACAATCCTTTTTTCTTTCCTCTCCTTCATAGTGTTGTTCCCTCTCTTTTGTGTTTTCTCTTTTAGTCTTGCTCTCTTTTCTCTTTTGCTTGGTAGCATTTCTTTTTTTTCCTATCCATGGCGTTGCTATTACAAGGCATCTTTGTTGCACATGCCTCTTACTGAACTATTAATTGTTGGCATCCCATGGAGCTATGAATCGTGGTGGATTACTATAGTAAAAGGAGTTGAAACCTTCTTAACCTTTAGCGATTTTCTCTTTTCACATTCATTCTCTAGTTGCTGCTCACCATTCTATCCTCTATGTTAGCTCAGTGCTAGCTTGTGGATGCTATGAATGGAAGCTAGGCTTCACCTTTACCCTTCCTATAGTGATGCCATTATATCACTGTTGCCTCTTCCTTCGCTAGCTGACCACCATAACTAGTGGTTAGAAGAGACCACAAAATAAGGCCTAGACTTTGCAACGTTGTCTCCCTTCTCATCTCCTAGTAATCTAGCAGGTCTTCACCACTGGTAGAGCTTTGGCAAGCCATCATAAAGCATAATGAGTTGGTTTTATTTTGAATCTCCAATATTTTGCTATTTTAAGCTTAGACTAAACTATTATAATAATGTATGAAACTATATATATATATTTAGAAAAAGTTATGGATGCACAATCATATTTTCAGAAAATGTATATATATGGGATTTGAGTTGTAAAATGTCAATATGATATGATTAATGCAATGTTAGAATATCGTATTTTAAGATTTTAAAATGACTAAGGGTTAATTCAGAAGATCTCTCTATATTGTATAGATATTTAAAAGTTCTTAATGAAGGTTATGAACATAACTTTTTTATGTTATAAATTGTTAAAGGGAAGTGATTAAGGCATATATAGAATATTACATTCCAATATTTGAATAAATTGCTAATGGTTCAAGAAAGCCCCTAATGATATAAAATGTAATTTTGATTATCTTGAACCAAAGTTAAGGGTATTATGGCTATAGTAATGTAAATGGGATTTTCTAAGATTATTGAGTATTAATCATTCTACATGTGTATATTTGAATAAAATGACATATTTTAATTCCACTAACTAGTATTATAAAGCATAGGAAGTAATGATATAGAATAATAGAATGAAGTGAATAGATAATTTTTACAGTATTAAGTTCTAATATTTTATTTCTGTGGGTTAATTTAACATTCTTCACATTATGATATATTCTTAATTTCTTAAGGTTAACTTAAGACAATAAGATGCATTACAGAAGGTTAAAATGTTATAATTAGACCTCAAAATAACAATTTAGGAAGGAAGATGAGTAAGTCCACTGTATTTATAAGTTATCCTTGTAATTTATGAAATGGGAAGAAGATAAGATAAGTATAGATGCTTTGGAGCTTCTTGAAATGGATAGAAAATATCACCAAATGAGTATATATCTCACCACAAATTAAAATCTTAATAAAGATAATTTAAAAGTTATGAATTATATTCTTTTTATTCATAGCATAGATTTCATATATATATATATATATATATATATATATATATATATATATATATATATATATATATATATATATATATATTCATTTGTAAACCTAATTTTGTGTTATATGTTAAGTGAATGTTAATTGATCAAAGTGCGTAATGAAAGCATAGAGGTGTCATTATTAGCTACTAATTGATTGATTGTGATAGAATTATAATAATTCATATTATGATTGAGTTATATCATTATAGGCACGCTAGAAAGCATAATGCAATCTATATCCAAACATGAAAGAATATTGTGGCCATACAACAGGGGATGGTAATGTTGCTATATAAATACCACTATATGTTGATGTTTGTCTCATGTTAGTGAGCAACTATCTATTTGGCATTTAAACTATGATTTGTAGAGTTGAACTCTATTAAACTTATTACATTATGACTTATGCCATAAGTGGTATTGAGATAATGTAACAGGCTAATGATGTGATAGCTAGAAGGGAAATTCCCAACAAACAATTGTAAAGGGCATACGATTGATTTGAATTAGATGGAAAATTCTTGATGAATAGTTAAGAAAAATATAGTATTGACTTGAAAACCATAAAGCACCTACATATATGTTTACTATAATTAGATGTGTGATATTGAAAATTATCTATGATTAGATATTACTGTTAGTGTGATTAAGATGATTTATTTACGTTTAAGCATTAATGGTTATTTATGATTATGATGTCTATCCAGAATAGGTTGCATATGATGTGATAATGATATTGTGTGTTAACGGATTGTTAAGATTTCTATGAATAGTGATATGAGATACAGAGTTTAAGTCATGTGCAAGTGAACTCCCATTTTGAGGCATGGTTTTGATATATTTCAAGAACTTAGGAAATGGATCTGCTAATACTTTCGAATTTAGTACTTGATTAACTTATGATTGTTATTTACAAGATTGATCTTCTATAAGGTGGTGGTAAATATATGCTTATTAAGTTCTTATAACTTAGTCCATTTTATTTCAATATTTTTAGGTTAAGATAGTTTATTTGAGTTGTGCCTCATGCATGGAGAATGAAAGATTCCTTGGATTGGATGATTTGATAGTTAGAACTCTCTTTAGATTAAGATCAGAATTTGAGATAGAGAGGCTATTGATTTAACATTAGATGTGTTGAATTGTAATTGTATAGTATTATGTGTATGTATGATGCTATCATATCTAGAAAAATTCATAGGTTTCATGGTATAAGGTGTGTGGTTCTTGAGAAGTGTTTAAAAATAAAGGAAGCTTTATCCAATTTTCCATAAAAATTTTAAAGTGAATTTCAAGTACCCTTAGAATTACAAAGACTTCCATTGGATAGATTAGAGGAATCAATGTTAAAGTTTGTGGAAACTGGTATTGGGATCCATGTTGACTTGTAAAAAGAAAACTTATTAGTAAATCTTATGTCTCTATATCTTAAAAATTTTAGAGAACAATAATTTTTTCATAAACTAGTTGGTTTAAAAAGATTTGTAAAGATATCTGATTAATATCTTTATGCTAGTCATAATAGTCCAAAAATTGGGTCTTGTTAGTGAATCTTGTGTTTGTAGGTCATGCAAATTTTTGAAAATAGTAAATTTTTTATAAGTTAATTTGTTTAGAAAGGCTTGTAAAGATATCTGGTTGAAATATTTACACCAATTATGATGATCCAAAAATGAGGTTGTGATAGTAAGTTTTAGATCTAAATGCTTTTCTTGAGGAGTGCTAACCTTATGTATTGAGAAACAAGTTCTTACAATGAAGTGCCCATCTCTAATTAAGGCAACCTTTCATTATTTTCAAACTTTTTTAGTTAAAATTGTTGAAATTGAAATAGAGATGTTTCTTATCACCTAATCTTATTGACCATTGCAATTAGTATAAAGATATTGGTTGGAGATCTTTACAAGCCTTTCTCAACAAAACCTTTACTACATTGCTATGCTTATAGAAGTTCAGACAAATTGAGTAATAAGTCAATCACATGCAGAAAATGACATAATCATACAATATAAATGGCAAGAAGGCATGCAAGGTTCTACTTTGTTACTCTGAACTAACCTTAACATGTGTATCCTAACCTTACTCCAATCATACTACATTCCATTTATTCTTTTGTGTGACTTAAAAGTCCTAAGTGTTGAGTTAAATCTCAATACTATCTACAAAGTTCTTATAATAGATGATCACATATAATCATGTTGCATCATTGTATAGGCATTCAAGCCACAAAATCACATTGGCACTCTAGCCTTTTTCACATAGGCATAAAGCCTCAATTTCATATATCACAAAATAGGGTAAGGTTAAAATGTCATTCTTTTCCATGCAAATCAAATGATATAAGCACAATATAATAATCTAGCAAGAAGGTACCTATTTATCTTGTCACATTTTAAATGGCCTTAATAAGAAGCATTCATGCTTTTCAATTCCATATTCTAAATCATAATAAGATTTTATTGACTCTATCATTCATAAGTACACTTGCATAAAAATTCATTAATGCATTCATAGAATAATTCACTACACAATTTTTGCATTGAGAGCAAATCATGCATATGATTTTATTATGAAAACCATGAAATAGCTTTCATGATTTCACAAGCATTCTTTAATCACTAGTTTCATATATTTTCAAAAGTTTATTTACTTTTTGCTATCATACATATATTACTAGTACATAGACAATTCACTTTGCTATTTCATAGCATAAAATGATCACTAGGGTCAACATTTGCTTATGGTTTCTTAGTTTAAACTATGCAACATTATTCCATTTTTCACATTTATTCTTTACATAATTAAGCACAACTCTATACAACCCTCTGATTAACATTGAATAATAATTTAACTAAGGACAAAAATATATCACACAATTTATTTTCAACAAACTATGAAGAATAACTTGCATTTTTCCAATTTGTTTTACTCTCTAATTGCACATAATCAAAGCCTATGCTTTGTATACTAAATTAACTAATAAAAATGAATTTCTAATTCACTAATGGGAGCCTTAATATCCATGGCACAGCAATGGGAAATTCACCATCTTTCGTCATCATCATCTCTCTCTCTCTCTCTCTCTCTCTATATATATATATCAAAACTTAACCATTCCAAATCCACTTTTTTGCTAGATTTTTACCAAACAATCCTTATTTGAAAAGCCCAATTAAAATACAAAAATTTATTATTACTTTTCAAAACTTTTCAAAATTATTTTTAAATGTTTGAAGTTCAAATTTCAACATTTTTTAAGTTCAAAATAAGTTACAAAGAGTACTCACTTATCATATTACCAAAACACCTCAAAAAGGGCATACTTGACCTTTGAAAATCCACTTTAATATACCAATCTTTATGAAACTTTTTAAAACTTTCTAGAATTAAATATTAAATATCATTTCTCAAATATTTTAATGTTCAATATATGTTATATAGATTCCTTATACACTTTTTTTTATCAAAACAGTTTGGAAAGGAAACTCTTCGACCTTTGAAAATCCCATTTTCTTTTAAAAATTGGAGAAATATTTTTCATATTTTCTAGTAATAATTTGATTTATTTAAACACCATTTTACAAGTATTTTCAAACCTAAAACACAATAATTTAATTATCCAAAAAAATTTCTTTCAAAACCAATTTGTATAAGCTTAACTCTTTTTTTGAAAATAGATTTTTTTCAGTGCTATTTGGATAGCATTAAAACTAAAATTTTTATGTCACTTTTCTAAATTATTTTTCTTTAAAAAACTTAATATAAAAGTGTATTATTATCTTAAAATAATTTTATAATAAATTGAAGCAAGTTTTTGTAAGAAAAATAGAAACTTTCTTTCTTGAAAACCATGAAATTCGAGAGCTCCATAAGTGAGTTTCAAAAGAATTTTTGCTTTAAAAATTTTATGTAATAATTGTATATTAGTTGTAATTGATTCAAAAACAACATATACTAGGTTTTGGTAAGATAATCAAAGTTTCTTTTTCCTTAAAATACATAAGGGGCCCAAAAGTCCCTAAGTTTCCATTTTAACAAAATTTTTGTCTTTCTTTCTAAATTGCAAGGCATTTTTTGAATGTCATTTTTACAAAATCATTTTGTGAAGATTTTATTTGAAAAAACTTCAACCATAAATGTTAGATATTTAATATCATGTTTATCTTGTTTCCTTGTCCACAAAATAGTACATAATTTATCAAGCTTTTATTTATAAAATAAATTTATACGAAACAAGTTTTGTAAGAAAAACAACTTTTAGGGAAATCATTTATAGAAATACCCATGAACTTTGTGCTCTTATTTCAAAATATTTTTCCTCAAAACCTCTTAATGTAAAAGTTTTCTTAAAGATTTGTAGATAAATTTTCCAAGATGATTTCTTACGAAAATACTTTGTAAAAGGTAGTTTGAATATTGAAACTTGAAAGATTGTTTATATTTTCACCAAACTTTTACTTAAAAGCCTTTCTTGAAAGTATCATGTTACACTTATGCTTAGGTTTACAAACAAAATACTTTTAGATTTGTTTCAAAACATTGAACTTTGCCCATGGTTCTTAGTGAGCTTGTGAGCCTTGTTGCTCTTTTTCACAAAAATCCTTACTTAAAATTCTTACTTGAAAATACCATATAGTATATGTATATTTAGGTTCTAAATACTATACTTTTAAATTTCAAAACTTAAAATTTGCTGATGATCCACAAGGAACTCATGAGCTAGCTTTCTCTATTCCACAAAATTTTGTTTTCTTTTTCAAATAAAGCCATGCAATCACTTTATGATTTTTGAAGAATTTTTTTCCATATATATTCATATTCATGCTCATTTTCTTTTATTTTACACTTTTTTTGCAAATCTTCTCTTTATTTATTTCATTTAACAAGAAAAAAATGGATTTCAAAATGATGTCTTAGTTAATCCTCAAGCATAGGATTGGTCAAGACATCCTTTCTTGATAACCTTTTTTGAAAACATATCTTGTCTCTTTTATTAAAATATGGACTTTAGAAGACAATTTAAAACAATCCCTTGTTTCTCTAGGTGACAACCTTTTTTAGAAACCTTTTTCCTTTCAAATAAAGAAACCGTAACATCATCTTTTAAGTTTTTTCTTTTCACATGGATGACATGGCATCATTTAATTGGTCCTTTAATCCACCTCATAATCTTCTAGAATTGTCTTTTATTATCCAACAATATCTTTAATAAAATCTACAATATCTAAAAGTAATATTCTTTGCATTTAATGAACTCACATGGCTTAGTCTCCCTTCTTTTATGAACCATGGCCTTTTCCCTTCCATTTTTTTTGCCATGTCTTTCTAACTTTTAATAAAATAATACTTCTCTTATCCATGTCAACAATGCTTATAGAATTCTTTGTTTGTTTAATTAGTTTTTTTATCAAAATATTATTTCAAATGCTAATATTCTCTTTTGATTTACCACACCCAAATTGTCTCTAATTTTCCAATATATCATACTTAGGAAAAATACTAGAAAAATACTTAGAATTCAATCTAACTTCCAAAAATCAATTTATTTCCTCAATATTTAGCTTTAGAATTAATAATTATAATTTTAAAATATAGTCTTCAATTTTCTTGATAATATTTTCAAATACTTGAATTCATAATGCTAATTAAGCTTAATCAAGGAACATTAGTGAGTGTTACACTCTTTCTCTTCAATAATCACTTTTTTTCTATTTCCTTAGAAAATTTACAAAAATATTTTTTTTATGTTATAAGAATCATAATTTAGGCTGTTCATAGCTTATTAGTCATAAAAATCATTTTACATAGTTATTGGTCATCTCTTAACTAGCTTTACTATAAATTTTGAAATTTAAATACTTCCAATTTTATTGAAACTGAGCATATTACCATCATTTTGTCAAATTTTCACAAAATTTGACTTTGAGTTTTCATAGAATGCTTTTAGGTAAAAATTCTAAGTTACTCCAAGATAATATCATCTTTAGGCTATGACTACATTTAAAGTTTTGTAGATTCTCTATTTATTTTCAAATGGATTTTTCATTTATTAAATTTTATGGATATTTATACTAATTAACCACTAATATCATTCTCTAATTGTACTATATTATTCTTAATCTGATGGGTCACTACAAGGTACTATAATGTTGGTCTAGTTAGGATGTGAGAAATATAAGGAAGAGGGAGAACAGGATGATGGTAGGGGTTGAGGATTTAGGGGGAAAGGTTGTGTGTGTGTTGGGGGGCAGGAGGGGGATGGCATACCATAGTTATTTTTATCAACCATAGTAGTATATTAAATATGACATCAATTGTCTATAAAAAATTGATATTTAATGTTATTAAATATCTGTCTTATATTTCCTATGAAGAAATAATGATGGTTTTATACATATAAAAATTGATATTATTTTATTTTTTTAACATCAGTTATAAATCCAATGTAGAATTGTCTAACATATAACAATGCTTGTATATATATCGAGTAATAATTAATGTTAAATCTATTAATCAATTGAAATTAAAAGACAATTCTATAATAGTGGCATTTAGATCCTGAAAATTGTACACGTCATGAAAGTCTAGTACACTTGCATATGAAATATTATATTTGATATGTTGTAGGAAAGATTGGTAGGTTGTTGCACACAACAACTTCTTACACTAGTCATTGTTTTAGGGATGGATTGTGATACATGAAAACTTCATGATAATGGCCTATTGATGTGAATCAGGTGAAAACCTATTTGTATGAGTCATGTGAAAGTGGGCTTGAATTTGCCATTTGAATCACGAACAAGCCATTTGGATAGTACGCTTACGATTGGGCTTAAAGCGAATTGGGAAATTTTGCCTAAAGAGATAGAAGCTTCATAAATTGCTTTTAGGATGATATTTGCGTTTAAACATGCCGATTAAGCCAAAGTGTGCTATATGGGCTTAAGTATGCTGTTCAAATATAAATATGTATATGTTCTAATTGTCCATATAGACTAAAATTATAGTACATGAGCCACGATTAAGTTAAATAAGGAGGCCTTAAATGTGAAAATGGGGCTTTAAGTATATGGATATGATGCCTACTAAATGAATCTCATGTACGTTAAATGGGCTTATGGTACAATTAAATGGGCTATAGGTTTTTATTATGGGTTTTGTATGTTACATGAACTAAATGTCTAATTTGTTTGATATATTGATGAAATTCTTATATTATACTAAGATACTCTCAAACTGGAGCTTTTGATTAGAAATAAATGTAATGAGGATGAAACAGGAAATAATGTGTTAAATGCAACCATAACCAATGAAAATGAATAAAATAATAACAATAAAAGCCTATTCCGTAGAAAAGAGACGCTGTGGAGATTATGCCGATCTGGCATAACCATGCGTGCTAATTAATTGATTGTAAATTTTCTATCCACAAGTGACAAGAGAACGGAAAATGGCTAAACACAATGGTGTTGAATGCGAATGTTGATATTCTGGCATGGTTGCGTATGTGTGTGCCGTATATTCATCCGTGACATGTTTAATATGAATTATCTAGATAAATTCTTTTGTGTATCAAATTTATGTATATATTAAATATTTAATGACTCACATTGAATTTTATAATTTTAAAATAAAAAAAATTAATTTAATAGCTCACGAATTGGCCAACTAAATCAATTCATGCACTCATTGAATTTTAAGTATTAACCCATATTTTATTACCTGAAAAAGATATTTACATGTAAATGATGTGACTTAGAAGCCAATTTGTGGATGAATGACAGAAAATAGTGTTGTGAACATAAGAAACCGCTGTGAAACTGAAAAAGTGCCCTGAGAATACATATTTGAACGGATAAAATACCCGATTACGCAAATTTTCAAAACAATTTACCGTTTTACGGCAGGTTAGAAACATATTACCAAAATATGCAGGGCGCCATTCAATTTGGCGCCCGTGGAGGTCGGAGGCGCCATTCAAAGTGGCGCCCTCCACGCGGGAGGCGCCGTTTGGGGTGGCGCCCTCCATGCGGGAGGCGCCAGTTTGAATGGCGCCCTCCGTATGGAAGGCGCCAGATAGAATGGCGCCCCTGGGCGCCTTTAATTTTGAATTTCGAAATTCAAACGGGAGGCGCTATTTCATCAGGCGCCTCCCCCCTATTTATAGCCTCCTCCCCTTCTCCTTCCTTCCAAACCCTCACGCAGCCATCTCCTCTCTCACTTAAAATCCATTTCGCAGTTCTGCCTCTCTCAAACCCTCTCTCACTCAGAAGCCATTTCGCAGTTTTACTTCTCTTTTTTGTTCGTAAAAGTTGTAGCTACAGTCGTTCATCATTCGTTCTTATTTTTGTACATTGCGTTTGGAAGTATTTTTTGCTTTGGAGCAAATCTGATCCCAGTCAACTCTTGTTTGGTTAGTATATTTGTAATTTTATTATTATGTTATATTTTTTTAAATGAATTATTATGATTTATGATCTGATGTGATGATTAAAGAGTTAGAGAGAAATTTCTGTTATAATTTATAAATTTTATTTATTTAAGTTTTAATATTTTTTGTATTTATTTTATGTTAATATTATGATTTATAATATGAAATGGTGATCTTGGATTTAGAAAAGATTTATACAAATTTATATGATATGTGATAGTTTATATTTTTTACTGATTAGTATTTTTATATAATTTTTGTATGTATATTATAATGTATATTTTCACATTGATTATTATGATTTACGATGGGAAATAATGATCTACGATTTAGAAAAAAATTATATAAATATATGTGATCTGTGATAATTTTTGTCATGATTTATAAATTTTATTTGCTTAAATTTGATAATTTCTGTATTTATATTATAATATTTATTTTATGTTAATTATTATGATATATGATGTGAAGTGGTGATCTAAGAATTTTGAAAAAATTTATACAAATTTATATGATATGTGATAGTTTATGTTTTTCATTGGATAGTATTTTTGTAATTTCTGTATGTATATTATAATTTATATTTCATGTTGATTATTATAATTTATGATGGGAAATGATGATCTAGGCTTTAGGAAAGAATTTTATAAACATATGTGATCTATGATAATTTGTGATTTTTATTGGTTAGTGTTTGTAGAATTTTGACATTTATATTATAATTTTTAATTTATTTTGATTATTATGGCTTATAATGTGAAGTGATGATTTAGGATTTAGAAAAATTGAAACTTGAACATATTATATTTGTTAGAAAACTAACATGTTATTGACAATATTTTTTTTACAATAATTAATTATATTTTATAATTTATGACAATATTTTAAGTTTTTGTTAATGATATTTTTTTAAATAGTATATTTTAAATTTAAAATACATCAACTGAAAGTTCTCGGAGGGTTTATAGTTCGCGCATAATTTATTTTTCATTTCATGTCCCTTGCAGATGATTTTTTTTTGTTTCTTCAATCATTGAAATTATTAAATTATCTAACAAATTTTTCTTTCATGCAGAGCATTTTTTCTGTTTGCTTCTCCGAATACTCACCGGTTAGTAGTTTCAGGAATTTTACGCTTATACTATAATTTTTATATAGTCGTAGTGAAAATATTTTTTATATCGGTAGAGAAATTTATTTAAATATAATGATATTAATAATATAGAATTATTTATTTTATATTAATTGTTATGATTTATGTTGCGAAATTATGATTTAAGATGTGAATTTATGATTTATGAAAATGTCGTAGGACTTTATATGTAATGTGATAGGGTGTGCTATTAAAATAATAACCAACCAGATAAAGAAGGATGTCCTAATATAAGTCTTACGACCTAGGTGAAAGCCATATTTAGAGAACTGGATCATGTGAGATCTTAATGTATCATAAGAGAGGTACTAAAAAAGATCTTGGGAAATGTGAATGTAATCAAGAGCATTGAAAAAGTAGGATATTGTTATTACAAATTTGAACTTTTTTGCATTTAAATAGTAGATATTGTAGATAATGTATTTCACAGTTCTTATATTTGATGTGATATTTAAGTAGGTAAAATTATATAGTCAGATTTTATATTAGTTTTGGAAAAGAAATAATCTTAGATTGGTCGAAGAAAATAAACCTGTTATTTCATACAATTAATAGAATACCTTGCAAAATAGTTATACATCGCGTTCATTTTTAATTATAGTATTAAATACTAGTATACTCATTTATGATAACAAAATTTGTATATGAGACTACTTCTCCATGTGGGGGTGCAACGAGTATTGTGCAGCTAAATATCAGAAGATGAAGAAAAGTTTAATTGCGTTTATATATTCAAACGGTACAATTGTTGAGGGAACAGAGGGGATAATGTACGATGGACCTCCTCCAAAGGCATTGAAAGTAAGAGGATGCAGCAGTATGGATGTTTTGCGGGCTAGAATTCATGCCCGACTGAAGCTTCACGAAGGTCAAGCTATGGGGAAGATTGTTTACAGGTTTCCACAGCATCAAACAGAGGCTCAGTACATGGCATACGAATTGGATGACGATGAAGACTTGGCATGCGCGATAGCAAGCTACGAACAACATCCGACGATGACAGCCATGGAATTGTACGTGGACGTGATCACATCCGAATTGCGCGCTGCCAAACCTTGGTTTTGGTGAAAGAGGTTACAAGCATTGCACCACCCGTGGATCCAGCGGTTTATGTTAACACTGGTTGTTCGATGGTGGGGGAAGGCCGTCCTTACACAGGTGGGATTTGAGTTCCACATTTCTGATAGTCATACTCCTGCGCTGGACTCATCTGTTGCAGGTGTTACCCCACCGATAAATGCACCCCAAACCTTGGTAGGTTCATCACGTGCCTTGCCGATCGTACAAGAAGAATCTATCGATCCCCTATTAGTGGATGCCCACCTAGAGTCTGGTTTTGAAGACGATGAGGTGTCCTGCAGTAGCAGTGACGATCATGACACAGATGACGAAGAACGTGCAGCAACACATGCAGACAGTGTACCAACGCGGTGTGTGAGGGGTGGTAATGCTGCACAAACATCATATGGTGTTCCCCAGGCTGCTGTCTTCTCTGACATTGATTGGGATGCGATACGGAAGCCAAATGAATTTCCGAAATAATGAAGCCAACCTATGATTACGACATGGAGGACTTGGAGGTTAGGCAAGAGTTCGATTGCAAGGAGGCTTTAATCGCTGCAACCAAGCATTACCACATCAGAAGGCACCACAGTTATTACGTGGAGGAGTCGGATACCAGAAGATTATCATTGAAGTGTGATAAATTTGGGGACCAATGCAATTTCCACCTCAGAGCGGTGAAACTGAAGAATTGTAACACTTGGACCATAACTAGATTTTCAGGGCCCCACACATGTGTTAATGCTAGTTTGACACAGGACCACAAGTCTCTGGATTCCGAGTATATCAGTTCCCTGATCCTGGAGATGATTAAAATGAAGCAAGACGTTCCCATCTCGCTTATACAAGAGAGGGTGGAAGGCATGTACGGATACAAGATTTCGTACAGAAAAGCATGGAAGGCGAAACAAAAGGCAATTGTGAAGGTGCACGGTGATTGGGACAAATCGTATGAAGTGCTCCCCAAATGGTTGGACATTTTAGGCTACTGTGACCAGGCGCTGTTCAAGTTGGAGTCCCACGAATTTGTCACAGCTGATAATCGTGTCGATCCGCAGAAACATGTTTTCAACCGAGTTTTCTGGGCATTCAAGCCATGCATTGCCGCGTTTCCTTACTGCAAGCAATTCATACAAGTTGATGGCACGCATCTATATGGCAAGTTCAGGGGCGTGCTACTGATTGCTGCGACTCAGGACGGTAACAAATGCCCCGTTCCTCTTGCCTTTGCCATTGTTGACAGGGAGAACTATGAGAATTGGAGTTGGTTTTTGGCATTACTGCGGGTCAATGTCACGAACAAGCAAGGAATATGCTTGATATCAGATCGACACCGAGCTATAAAGGATGCTGTAGCCACCGAAGGCCTGGGATGGCAGCCTCCTTATGCTTATCACCGGTATTGTATCAGACACATTGCCAGCAACGTTCGCAAGAAGTGCAGAGATGACAGTGTGAGGAAAGCTGTCCTCAAGATTGGTATGTGTTAATGCAGGCATTTCTTTATTGAGCGTTTCATTTATAAATTTGTGCACCCGGTTGTTCATTTTAGTTAACCTATTTGTCTCCTTCTATTCAGCGTACGAGCCCAGTTGGGGAAAGGCCATGGAGAGATTGGACAATCTTAGCAAAGTCAATGAGGAGATCCATAAGAAGTTGACCGGTATTCCGAACGAGAAGTGGATGCTTGCTTATGACGAAGGCAGAAGATATGGTCATATGACGACTAACATTGTAGAGTGCATCAATGGCCTCTTCAAAGGACTAAGGAAGCTGCCAATCACAGGCCTTGTCCAACAAACATATTATAGATGCGTCAAGTACTTTGTGGAAAGGGCAAAAGAAGCGCACGCTGACCTACAACAAGGACACAGATACGCAAGCAGATTCAGACAGGAGCTTGCGACTATCCAGTTCCACGTTCGTGCTTACAATAGAGAAGGGACTAGGTTTGAGGTGGTGGAGGGCCCTGATATGGCTAGTGGGTCATGTGGAAAGGTCGTCCAGGTGTTATTAGACAAAGGGCAATGTGAATGTGGACAATTCCAAGCATATAGGTATCCCTGCGCTCATATTATTGCTGCTTGTGCCTCAATCAACATATCGTGGGAACCATATGTCGATGCTGTATACAGGCTTGACACGCTGCTCAATTGTTACAAATCTGAGTGGTGGCCTATTGGGGATTGGTCGCAGTGGAATAACCTACCACCATTCCCTGTCCTAGTTCCAAATTATGGAAGATTACGTGCAAGGGGACGACCAAAGGCGACCAGAATCAGAAATGAGATGGATTGGCCTCAGGAGAGCGGTGTAAAGCAAAAATGTAGTCATTGTAAGATGGAAGGACATAATCGTAGGCGTTGCCCACTGCTTCATGGGGACGAAGGCCCTTCTACACCGTGATTTTTACTATTTACTTTCGCATGTATGCTTTAAAGTCTGTTAACCAATGTCATAAGTGTAGCGGTTGCACACTATATTTTATTTTTTACGGTTGTAAATTTGCACATCATTATGTATATAAGGGTTACCCCATTACTAGTAATGTGAAATTTTTTATCACCTGACATCTTATGATATTATTTATATATATTGCACCTTAAATTTAAGACAGTTTATGATATTATTTTTTAATACCTTAAGGTTGTGCTTAAATTGGACAACACCTTTAAGCTTGTGTGTGTTTAAATTTCATTCCTATGCAATGCTTGTCGTGGCAGATGGCATCCACATCCCGACGCGTTGATCCTGGACCACGCGATCCTTCTCTGCTGACCGCTCAGGCCTCACACATATCCCAGTCGGTTTGGACAGGCCATGTATGGAAATAGCTACACCTTAATTAACCTGAGTATTTACTGTTTCTGAATTGTCAGACGTTATAGTTGGTGTTATTTTTTCTTTTGCAGCCTGACCGTGTGCTTAGGATTCGCCGAGCTCATCACTACCATCACCAGCCGCCGCCGGAGTTGATTGTCCCCTTTCTGCGAGAGGCAGGCTTTTACGGCTTGGCGATGTGTGAGTTTGTGTCGATCGACCATCAGTTGATCAGTGCTCTTGTGGAGAGGTGGAGGCCGGAGACGCACACCTTTCACATGCCGCAGGGAGAGACGACTATTACCCTGCAGGATGTTGCCTTTCAGCTCGGCCTACCCATTGACGGTCGAGTAGTGACGGGGCCCACTGTGTGGGGGTGGGGAGGCCTGATAGAGGAGTACTTGGGACTCCAGTTACCGGTGGATGAGAATGTCATCCGAGGGGGGCGACTGAGGATGAGTTGGTTGGAGAGGCATTTCACTCATCTTCCAGATGATGCGGATGAGGTGACAGTGCAGAGATTCGCCCGAGCTTACATTTTACGACTCATTGGTGGGACGTTATTTCCGGACCATTCCGGCACATACGTCCACCTCATGCACTTACCCTTGATCGCACACCTACACGAGGCTGGGACGTACAGTTGGGGGTCAGCTTGCCTGGCATACCTGTACAGAGAGCTCTGCAAGGCCACCGCACCGGATTACAGAGAGATAGGAGGTTGTTGCCTACTACTGCAGCTCTGGGCTTGGGATAGATTTCCCACTATCGCTCCCGCGATAGCTATTTCAGACATACCAGAGGGGGATGCAGGGATTGGCCCCTTAGCGCGCAGGTTAGAAAATATTTCAACTTTCACTTATAATTAAGTTTGCTACGCAGTTGCCTAACTTTGTTATTGAACCTGGCAGGTGGCACTATCAGAAGACGTTCCAGGATAGTCCGGCACACAGCCTACCCCATTACAGATACGTGCTGGACCGGCTTCGACTTGACCAGGTACGCAGGGGGTTTTTACAATCATTAATTTCAAGGCTTTGTCCAATCCACAATCGTATTTAAATCACATGATAAAATTGTAACTTCAGATCGTCTGGATCCCGTACACTGAGGAGGTCATCGCATCACTGCCTCAGTACTGCTTTGACGGGAGCGACACCTGGACAGCAGTGGTGCCGCTCATTCACTTCCAGATTGTCGAGTGGCACCAGCCTGATAGGGTTTTGCGGCAGTTTGGACTACGCCAGGCCATTCCAGAGCCACCGAAGCAGGTGGCGGAGGTCCACTGCCTTCACTTGTCCGGTCGGCATGACGAGGAGTGGCACATCCGCCATCAGCCGTATATTGCACTCTGGGATATCCGGCGAGACTTGTGCGTTACCGCCGAGCCGACGACACGCCTAGTTCTGGGACCACGTTCCGATTACATGACATGGTACAGACGGGTTACCAGACGGTGTATTACACCTGTCGGGGGAGCGCTTGACCTTGTGGTAATTTTGCGTGCTAGTTTTTTGTATCTGATTTTCTTTAAATGCATTAGTATTATAACTAACTTTAATGTCAAAAATTTGCACAGGTAGATGAGGTTTCTTCACTACAGGACTTCACTACCCCTGAGGGGCAGACTATGTTCACCTTCGATGCGCTTAGGTCAGCGACGGAGTCCATCCTTCATGCGATTCAGCAGGTTGATCATGTCATCATTGACTCACATGCGGAGCCAGCTCCCCAGGCCCATCACATCCCAGACCCTCCGGAGGGTGACCATGATCAGCCTCGCTCTCGCCGACGACGTCGCACTGCTCCACGGCATA